>JARHVA010000772.1:4280000-4357500 GCA_037957365.1 Torreya grandis | reverse complement strand
AATGAATAATGATTGAAGGTATACATGTTGGATTCATTCATATGAGTTGAGTATACTATCATATTCTTCTTGTTGGCTAGAATTGAATGCATATTATTATGTCATGACATGCCCAAACATTTATTTTGTAAAAGTTCCTTAAATGGAACGTTTTATTCAAGTTCCATTCAATTGATACTTGGCTGAAAATTCTCAATTTGAATATGATACCTACTAATTGTATAAATATTTTATATGTTCAAGTCATGTGGAACTTTGATATTTATATACTTTCTATTTTGGTTCACTTGGAAATCTATTGTATGCATGCATATTTTGTACTTGTTCTTATGAAAAACACATTACTCAGCCATGTTTGATCATACTTGGAAGGATGTTGCATGAAGTTGAGTTGCTTCATTGATAAACTCCTTGTTTTAGGAGAGGTTAATGTCTTAAATATTTATTATTCTTAATAATGTTTTGAATATGTGTATGGTTGGAAAACAATTAAGTATAAGTGAAAGTTATATGGGCTGATTATGTTTCTTTTACTTCAAACCTTATAGTTGATTGAATAATAAATGTTAAATGGAATATACACTTGGCTATAATATACTTTTTATTTACCTTAATTCCTCCTCTTATTTATCATAAATGTATTGGATATTTTCCAATATAATATCATTTACATCTATTCAATTATAGGTTACCTCTATATCTTATCTTATGGATAATGAAACTGATCACAAATTATATCATGGTTTATTTACTCAGATAATGGTATTTATGCTTATTAATTGGTCAATTTGTAGACTTAAAACAATATGTTGTCAATGGTCTAGTGACCCTAATCCATAAGAATGTTGATAGCCTCGACTAGTAGCACTTGAATAATTGCTTATGATGCTTTGGTATTCATTTTATTTCATGATTGTACTCTCTTTTAAGTGATGATAAATTTTTTTGTGTGCTTATGGGAGCTTAGCATAATCTGCATGTGTTCAAATTAATTATTGGTTGCTATGTATGATTAGCATGGAATATATCATACATAATTATTAATTAGTACAAAATTATTTCCTGTTCTCATTTCATAAACCTGTTATGACCAAATGATAACATAGGGTGTTTTAAAGATAACCTTTCTGATTAGTCTAAAAATTGTCATTCAACCATCCTCAATAAAAATTGAAATCACTAAGTAGAGTAAGGTATTTAATGAGGGATAAAGACCTATAAATGGTCCTATGCAAAAGGATGATTATTTCATATGGTACTCGAGACCTATCCATGTATTCATACATCAATACACCCTGAACCCCATAAACATCCTTTAGGCAACCTGCTTCCCCATAACATCTTCTATGAGTAATTACCCTTGGATAATTATCTTAGATCACCTCATTTGGTTCAAGTTACTCATACACAAATATTTTTAATGAGTATCAATCGCTTTAGTAAGTGAGGTATTGGGTCTGTCATGCAATACCAATTTTTTTAGGGGGTTGTTTCATTAAGGAACCACATCAAAGGAAAACACTATTTAAAATTATATGAAAGGCCAAGGTTAAATGTTTCCAAGTGATTATTGATAGTGGAAGAACTTATAATTTAGTATCTATAGAAATGATAAACAAGTTACAATTGAACAAGGTAAGTTATCCTACTCCCTATAAAGTTTCTTGGCTTCAAAAAGGTCATCAAATTCTAGTTAATGAATAGTGTAATCTAGAATTTCAGATTGGGAGCTACAAAGAAACTATCACATGTGATATAATGCCAATGGATGTTAGTCATATTCTCTTATGAAGAGCATGACAATATGATAGACAAGTTATTCATGATGGTAAGATTACAAATTATACATTTGTGAATGATGGTAAAAAGCATGTTCTCACACATATCAAATAAAGTGATGTATCTCTAAAGGAGGACACAAAGGTGTTTTTGGTCAGTGGGAAAGAGTTTCTACATCAAGTAATGAAATAATAGGTGAGCTATGCTCTCATTGGTAACCATAAAAATATTTTAACTTCTACTAAGCTTGATGAATTGCCTTTAGAGACTCAAGATTTGTTAAAGTGAATTGAAGTACATTTTTTTAGATATATCAAAGGAATTGCCTCTTAAAAAAGAGTATAAGTCATAATATAGAACTAATTCCTAGTGCTTTTCCTAATAAATTTGCATACATAATGGCTCCTATAGAAAATGATGAGATTAAGAAACAAGTGCAATAATTGTTGAATAAAGGATTGCGGAGAGAAATTTTAAGTCCATGTGTCATTCCTATAGTGTTAGCTCCAAAAAAAATGGTGTTTGAAGAATGTGCATGGATTCAATAGCCATTAATAAGATCACAATAAGGTATAGATTTCATTTGTTTGGAATTGATGATTTATTAGATTGACTTAGTGGTGATAGATAATTTTCTAACATAGATCTCAAAAATGGATAACATCAAATAATATTTAGAGAAGGGGATAAATTGAAAATAGCTTTCAAAGCCAATGATAGTTTGTATGAATGATTGATAATGTCATTTAGCTTAAGCAATGCTTCTAGTACCTACATGAGGTTGATGAATGAAGTGTTTAATCCATTCATAGGTAATTTTTTTATTATGTACCTTAATGATATTCTAGTTTTTAGTAGATCTAAAGAACATATTAAGCATTTGAGGATGGTTTTAAGGAAGTTGCAAGAATAAAGGTTGTTGATCAACCTTACAAAATGTACTTTTTTAAAGATTGAATTAATATGTTTGGGCTTTATGATCTCACAAGAAAGACTAAATATGGATACGGATAAGGTAAAGGCAATAGAGGAATAGACTACACCTAGAAGTCTATTTGAGGTAAGGATTTTTCATGGGCTTGTTAATTTCTATACAAAATTCATAAGGAATTTTAGTATTATTTGTCCACATATGGTAGAAACTATTAAGGGTAATAATTAGCCATTCAAATGGAATGATGAAGATAATAGAAGTATTCAGATTTTGAAAAATAAAATTAAAGAGCAACCCATATGGGCCTTACCTAATTTTAGTAAATTATTTCAAGTTGAATGTAATGCAAGTGGGACAAACATTAGAGCAATTTTAAGCCAAGAAGGTAAGCCAGTTACTTATTTCATTGGAAATCTAAATAAAGCCCAAAGAAAGTATTCAGCCTATGATCTATAATTATATGTCATTGTGAAAGATTTGAAGAAATTATGGCATTATCTAATGCCTAAGGACTTTATTCTATTCACTGATAATCATGTTTTGCAATTCATAAATAGTCAACACAAGTTAAATCAAAGACATGAAAAGTGGGTAGATTTTTTTCAAAGTTTTTATTTTGTGATTAAGCATAAAATTTGAAAAACTAATAATTTTCATGATGTTTTGAGAAAAATAAGTCTAATTTTGTAAGAAATACAAGTGAAGGTTGTGGGATTTGATGATCTTAAGAACTTATACTAAGAGGATTTAGATTTAAAATAAGCCTATGAGGTATCTAAAGATCCCACTAGTCAAAATAGAAGTCATTGGAAGGATTATATGATTCAATAAGATCTCTTATTCAAATTCAAACAATTTTTTATCCCAAAAGGATATATGAGATATAATCTTATCAAATAAAAACATAGTGGGAGTCTTGCGGGTCATTTTAGACAAGACAAGACACTAGTTCAAGTAAGTGCCTTCTATTATTGGCCAAATATGACAAATGATGTGAAGAAGTATGTTTAAATTTATAGGATTTGTCAATATGATAAGGGGAAAATTCAGAAGACATGCCTATATTATCCCTGACCTTTTCGGTATAGACCATGGGACTCAATAAGTATGGATTTTATTCTTGGCCTACCTAGGATATAAAAAGGTAATGATTCCATTTTTATGGTAGTAGATAAATTATCTAAAATGGATCATTTCATACCTTGTCATAAGGTGAGTGATTCAACTCATATAGATGATATGTTCTTTAAATAAATAGTAAGGTTGCATGGATTACCTAGCATTATTGTTTCAAATAAAGACACTAGATTTATGGGTCATTTTTGGAGAACCCTTTGAAAGAAACTTAGAACAAAGTTGACCTTTATTTCTTCCTATCACCCTCAAACTAATGGAAAAATGGAAGTGGTGAATAGAAGTATTGGAAACATCTTAAGAAGTTTGGTAAGAGAACACCCTAAGAAATGAGATCAAGTATTTGTAGAGGCAAAATTTGATTATAATGACTCAACAAACAAGAGTACAGGTAAAAGTAATTTTAAAATCATTTATGGTATGCATCCTATTGGAATTTATGAATTCAAAAATGTAAGCCAATAAGAAAGGAGTGTGAAAGGTGAGGAATTTATAGTAGCCATGCAAGAACTACAAGAACAGGTGAAACAAAGAATTGAAATAAGTACAAGTACAAGAAAAGAGAAAATTTGAAAATGAAAGAGATGCAATTTGATGTTTTAGATCTTATCCTAACTCATTTTAGAAAATAAAAGTTTCTAAGGGGAGAGTACAACAAACCAAAATTGAATAATATAGGGCCATGCAAGGTCCTTAAGAAGTTTTCTTCCAATGCATATGAGAAAGAACTTCCAAAAGATATTTGCATTTCTCTTGTATTTAAAGTTTTTTTATCTTTATCCATAGAGGGAAGGATAAAATGATGTAATAATTGTCAGGGGATCTGAAGCTCTACCAATTAGAGCACAATTGATTACTTTCTTATATGCAATCAAACACGGAATTATACCAGAATGATAAAGTAGCTAGAAACTTGAGACAACAAAGAATTTGAGAGACAATACACACTCTTGTATTAAATACTACTAGAAGAAAATACAATAAGGAAGATGCCACTTCTTCCTCCACCTCAAAGGCTTGCCACACCTCAATACCTTCTTCCCTCTCTCTCTTACTCAACACAACAACTCTAAAGCCTGAGTTGCTATCCCTCCTTGAATGCTTCAGCTGATCTCCTTGACCTTACACTTGTAGATCTCTTTGACCTTGCTAGCTTCAATGCATTTCCTTGCCTTCTTGATACAATTACAATACATGCCTTATGGGTCTATAAATAAGATCCCATGCTTACAAAAATAGAACTCAAGTTACAATAATTAGACATGCAGCTCGTGACTATAATTAGTCGCTTGCCATGCAAACACTCGCTTCACTTAACTGACTGTTCGTCAACAACAGTTTCGGAAATACACAGGCGACCGACGCCGGTCCCTACTTGTCTGGTGCTACCGACATTGGCCGACTGTCTGCCATCGCCGGTCTCCTTCTCCACTGCATCTGATCGATGTCGGTCATACTACTGATGCTGGTGCCTCTGGTTCTTTAGCATCCTTCCTTGTGTCTGCAAATAGTTGAAGCTTTTAGCTCCACACCTTAACAATCTCCCACTTGGAGATAAATAGCTGCAACTTGTACCTGTACCTGTACACCATCTATTTTGTTTCTTAGGCTCTGTATTCCTCTTCAACGTCACTCTTGAAGACCAACCACCACACAAACCTGTGATGCTATACCTGTCTCTTATGCCACAAGAATTTTGCTGCTCCCAAATTCTCCATGACACACTTCTGAGCCAACTCTACCCTTAGCTCAGAAAACTCCCTGTACATGAAACCCTGCAACAAGTAACACAATACAGTAACAGGATAATGTAGCTAATATTATCCAACCTGGTAAAGATAAAATACAATGGTCAAACCTCCATTGTTCTGCAGCATAATCAAGACCATATACCATAGCCTTCTATCTCATGTGTCCATCCACTCTCTTCTCTAAAATGGGATTCCATCCCTCTATCCAGTGCTTCCTTCCAGCTGATAACACTACCAACAAATACATGTTTGGTTCTCCAAGGACTCACACTCCTCATCCATGCCAAGCTCCCACTGTTTCTGGATTCTACCTGCATTGTTTCTTCCATCTTCCTAGTTAATGACTATCAGTAAGCAATATAAAGAAGGTGAACAACGAATATGAGGTTCACATACCTTTCCTGACCTCCACATGGGTGTTTGAGACTTATTGATTCACCCAACATCCATTCTAGTGACCGATATAGGCCATCTCCCAGTCTGCTCCCGACCGATGTCGGTTCCCTGCACTGACCCTGACTGCCGACGTCATTTCCCTGGCCGACACCGGTGTCCCCCCTGCCGACGTCGATCCTTATGACCGACGTTGGACTTCTCCTGTCCGACCTACCGACCCTGCTGGTCTGCACATGACCGATGTCAGTATCTGGATGACTGACGTCGGTGCCAAGCGACCGACATTGGTGTCTGTGTGTTCCTGTAAGTGATGAAATTTTCATCCACGAGCTCTTCTTGGATCATACCTCCGTCCATGCTACCCTGCTCAGATTTATTTAGCCCCTGTGACTGGTCTCTGTCCTTCATCTCCTCCATAAACACCAAGGCTTCTTTGTTCCTGTCAAAAGCATCAAATTTCCTCTTTCTGCAATGAACTGTATTTATGCTTTCCAAATTTGAACACATACCTTTTGAATCAATAACTTCCATTCCCTTCCTATTCTTGTGACCAAGCCTATTAGGCCACATCTTTGAATCTACACCAGAAGTAGAATCAGTAATACAAGTGGACAGATAAAGAGTGTCTACTTTCTTACCTCTTGCTAGAACAAGTGCTCCCTTGGTAACCTTCCAAGAATCTGCTGTGAGGGTTATTGTGCATCCCTCATCTCCCAACCTTCCTATAGAAATCAGACTCTACTTCAGAATTGGAACATGCATGACCTCTTTCAACACCCACATGTTGTCAATTTGCAATCTCAGCTGCACTTTCCCTTTGCCAACTATCTGACAAGGCATACCATCCCCTAAATAGAGCACTCCAAAATCTCCCTGTTCATACTCATGGAACAAATCTCTATTTGGGGATGCATGAAAAGATGAACCAGAATCTAAAATCCATGATCCTACCTGACTATCCGAAGAAAGTATGAGAGCATCCTGCATCACAATATTTGCATCCTTTGCTTCTTCCATACCTGCATGTTGATTCTCTTTATCTCTCAACCAACACTCCTTCTTCGTATGTCCTTTCTTTCCACAAAACCAGCAGGTAATACCTTTGGACTCGGATCTCCTTCTCGACCTTGATTTCCCTTGCTCAACCTTCTCCCTTTGCCTTCCCCTGCTTTCTGCACTTAGAGCATTCCCTGATGATTCACCTGTGCTTCTCCTGCGTATTTCTTCATTCAAGATCACACTCACAACATCATCAACTTTTAATATTTTAGAAGCAGATGCAGAATTACTTACTGCCATAACCAAACCATCCCAACTTTCAGGCAAAGAACATAAAATCAAGAGAGCCTTTACCTCATCATCAAAAACAATATTGACTGAAGCTAGTTGGTTTACCAAACCATGGAAATCACTGAGATGAGCATGTACCGATCCACCTTCCTGCATTTTCAAAGTAAATAGCTGCTTCATAAGATATACCTTATTAGAAGTTGAGGGCTTTTCGTATAAATTTGCCAAGGACTTTATCAACTCTTCCATTGTCTTGCATTGTGATAAGCTGAAAATCACAGATGATGCAAGGCTCAACCTTATGGAACCTAGAGCCTTCCGATCGAGAACGTTCCATTCTTCATCCTTCATATCTGTGGGCTTGCATGCAATCCCACCCAACGGTAAGTACAAATCCTTCTGATACAGATAGTCCTCAATTTGCATCCTCCAATGTTGATAATTCTTGTCGTTAAACTTCTCCATTCGTAGCTTACTTTCTTCTGCCATTGCTGAACTCCCACTCAATCAGAAAACCCTGTGAATGACCTGTAATCAAAAAACAATACCCTGCTTCCTGCAAACCATAGCTCTGATACCACTTGTCAGGGGATCTGAAGCTCTACCAATTAGAGCACAATTGATTAATTTCTTATATGCAATTAAACACGTAATTATACCAGAATGATAAAGTAGCTAGAAACTTGAGACAACAAAGAATTTGAGAGACAATACACACTCTTGTATTAAATACTAATAGAAGAAAATACAATAAGGAAGATGCCACTTCTTCCTCCACCTCAAAGGCTTGCCACACCTCAAGACCTTCTTCCCTCTCTCTCTTGCTCAACACAACAACTCTAATGCCTGAGTTGCTATCCCTCCTTGAATGCTTCAGCTGATCTCCTTGACCTTACACCTGTAGATCTCCTTGACCTTGCTAGCTTCAATGCATTTCCTTGCCTTCTTGATACAATTACAATACATGCCTTATGGGTCTATAAATAAGATCCCATGCTTACAAAAATAGAACTCAAGTTACAATAATTAGACACGCAGCTCGTGACTATAATTAGTCGCTTGCCATGCAAACACTCGCTTCACTTAACTAACTGTTTGTCAACAGTAGTTTTAGAAATACACAGGTGACTGATGCCGGTCCATGCTTGTCTGGTGCTGCCAACGTCGGCCGACTGTCTGCCATCGCCGGTCTCCTTCTCCACTGCATCTGACCGACGTCGGTCATACTGCCGACACCGGTGCCTCTGGTTCTTCAGCATCCTTCCTTGTGTCTGCAAACAGTTGAAGCTTTTAGCTCCACACCTTAACAATAATAGCTACTATTGTGACTAATCAAACCATTCCTTGAGAACAACAACTACTAAAGTAGTCACCAAATCAACCAAAGAGCATTATAGATAAGAAAGTTGTCAAAAGGACAAGAGGTAAATACTATTTTTAGTACTTCATAAAGTGAAAAGATCACCCTATTTATTATTTAACTTGGATGATTTTTGCTCAAATAAAAAATTATTTAATTGATTGTAATGATATTGAACAACTCATAAAACAAGTACATGGTTGACTTATTTTGCACCTTCATAGATGCAGAAGCATCATGCATATGAATAGTTTGATATTGTACATGTGTTTTAGTAAGTGTATTTAGGTCTAAAAGAGTCACGTAAGTCCAAATATTTTTTTTAAGTGCTTAGAAGATGATGTATCAGCTTAAATAGGTCAATTGGTGGTTTCCCACCAATTTCAAATTTGAATTTTCAAATTGGTTAAGTTATAAAATCATAGGTAAAGGTCAAATTTATAGAGAATGGGGTAAGTGTCATGGTTCTAGAAGTTGATCCATGTAGTATACGATTAATATATAGAATAGATGGTCATATTTTTTATTTAGTAACTATATATTCTTGGAAAATACTTTATGTTGTATGTGTTCTCAAAAAAGGTAGGTCAATGGAGCAAAATTTGGAGCATGGTTACACATACTCAACCTAGAGCAATGAACCAATGGAGGATAAAAAATATCCCTAACTTCTAGGAGATTTCCAAGGAATAAGAAAGCCTGAAACACTTTGAAAATATTCATTCTTAGGTTACATAGTGTGTATAAGTTTATGTATGATAGTCTTTATGTGTGAAAGGACTGTATTTTGGCATATTTTGTAGATAAGTGTTTTTTAGTGTAATAATTGTGTATCAATTATGGAATATCATCTCTCAATTGTATTAGAATTCATCTAATAAAATAAATTGTGTCCAAGCTCATAAAAACCTCTTTTCTATTGCACAAACCCTGTTTTGTTCAAAAACCATGTTTCTCAATCCTTATTTGGTCAATGAAAATTGTGCATGGTCTCATTTTGATCATCAAAGAGTTTGAATAGAGTAGAAAAGAGTCTTATTCAAGTTTTATTTCAAATAAATAGTCTTTATTCATTATTAACCATGCCTAATTAGCTCTCAAATTCTTAGAAATCATAAAACCCCTAGTTACAGGGTCAAGCTCATAAAAAGAGTCATAAAATCATTTTTAACCCTTGAAACTCCCCAAAATTTGCTTGCCAAGAAGGTTTAACAAGAGATTCAATTGGTTTTAAGTCATTTTGAGGCATATAGATGTTGTACTAGTTGACTATGTGTAGTCAAAACATAAAATTTAGAGTTTTCTTGACAACAAATTAAAAATATATATATAATTTCCTCAAAATTGAGTCTTGGGAATCCAAATGAGGGTTGATTCATGTTATAAATGATTATTTAAATCTATTAGAAATGTCATTTAAATTTGGAAAGCCACAGTTTAGGATTTGACCTATTTGGGCATCAATTAGGTCCCTTGCCAAAACAGGGCATTGGACTATTTGTTAAACTATCTTTCAAAACCAATAACTAGATTGGTTCTTTAATTATAATAGGTCATTCGTGGTTGTTTAAGACTTTTTTTAAGCCCTCAAGTCTCTAATTGCATCTATTTCATGTTTTTCAAATGTACAAAGACTAAGAGTAAATAACTGTCATAATAGGTCAAGAGTAAGATTAAGCAAACAAATTGACAAGTTGAGGGATTGTACAGAGTACATCTGAGAGTGTATCAGATCCTTAATGTAATTTTGTTGTATTATTACAATCATTTCCAAATTTAACATTATTTTAATATAGGTTAAGGACTATTATACTCAATTTTTTTAGTTGAATCCATATTATCTTCCATAAAGGGAGAAATACAATGGCATGAGGTCCACTTTGACTATGTAGACAACACTCAGTCAACAAGGGATTTTCTAAGGATAGCTTGACCACATCCCACTTCTTCACTTTTCCTCCATTTGGCATTGGTATTGTTTTATTACTTGTGCAAGTTAGGGTTTAGATTTTATAGGTTATCCACGCATCCAAACATGATTTTCACAAAATCAAACAATATACAAATAAAGATGAACAACCCCATATTTTTAGATCCATCACACAGTTTATCTCGACAGAGCCATAGTATCAAACCATGATGCACTTCAACTTTGTTTGCCTTCTATATCCTTGTCCCTGTATACAGTAGAACTATGTTTTCAATTAACTCTATGTTTTTAGGTTCTTATAGATAGTCAATATGAATGAATGAATAACATAGTTTGATATAAACTAGTTTGCAAGGACACCTCTCTAACCCTAACTCTACTTTATATTTTTAACAATTTACAAGTTCTGTAAAGTTTTTAGATCTTTATATTCATCGCATTATATATTATTTAACTTCTTAGATAAGATTTTAATAATTTGCATTTCCAAATAGAGTTAACTATTTATTCTAATAAATTCTAATGTAACAGAAACATGGGTTCGCATTCCCACTAAACATATTGCATTATAAAATTTAAAAATGTTGAGAGTTAAACATGGATAAAACCATCACATATAATTTTAGGTATAGTGTACCCAACTAATGTGGTTAGGTGCAAGCACTAGCTGAATTATATGGAAGAGATATTACTCAATCATAACATCTAAGTCTAATGATACCTCTTAAAAATAAAGAGAATTGATCAAATGAATGAAAATTGTATTTTTAATTTATTATAATAAAAAATAAATAAAATTAAAATACCTAAATATACATAAATATGACATATGAATGACAAATTTATGATATATTTATGTAATAACAACATTTTACATTAATATGTATGATGTAATTATATTTCTTTTACATAAATTTTATACTAATGTAAAAAAACATCAAAAATATTAAATTTTGTTGCAATATAGCACAAACACAACTAAAAAGTCACCATAGATTTGATTTAAAATACTAATTTATATATATAATCTAAATTAAAATTGTCCCCTTAAAATTAAAGTAGAAGTAACGTATGAGAATCTCCTTATTTGTAATTGTAAATACCAATGACAGGAGACTCCCAAATCGAGATGTATATCCACTTAAAGAGTTACTATATCGATGTCAATGTCACCTAAGGAAAATACTTGGCATAAACTTCAACGTCGTTAGGTCACTGGTCTTCACAACTCTTCAATATCGATGTCTTGCTAATAATTTGGAGTACGATAATTCCAGTGTGATGTCTTGTTAACTCCTACAAATGGAGAATTTGTCATGCATTTCATTTTCACCACACTTTTCATAAGACGTCTTCAGCTATTATAAGTTGTAAATGCTAAAGAGAACATTCTGATTCCTCGTGTAGGTTTTACCACAAAGATCTCAATCACGATAGCTTTTATATGTATTTTATTAGAATAGAAATGCTGGTAATTATCACGATAGATACATTTTATGCTTGCTGTAAATTACAGACTACAGCTGACTTATATTCGTGTACAGAGACAAATTGATTATTGCTTATCTGGACATGGTTGAACTGTTATGTTCAGTCATAGTTCGTAGATTTTGGTTTTATCTTCAGATGCCTGCTAAGCATTCAGGAGGTGTGACAGGGTACCTAGATTTGTCTGTACAGTAGTCATATATCATGTGATTCATCGTCACCCACCTGTACCTCTGGGCTTGCAATGCACTAAGCTGTTTGTATGAAGCACCTTCCCACCAGTTGTTTGGATTAGAGGCACATGTTGCTATACCAGGCACTGCACAAGCTTCTATGTCAAAATCTTTGTAATAAGCATAGAATGGTGCTTTACTCCAGTCTATTTTCTCTAGCCCTCCTCTTGTAGCCCAGTCATCTGCCTCCCACAAAGTGGAATAAATCCCCATGGGCTGAGACTTTGGATAAGGGATCCCTTTCACTTCATTGTTCTTGTATACTCTAATTGGTACATCATCCACAGAGAATCTGCAGACACATAATTGTGATTATGAACATCATCTTGGCATAATGGCTTAATGATCCAAAGAAATTAAAATTGGATCAAGAGTAATTTTACTAACACTATATGATAGTGGTTCCATAGAATGGAATAGGTATGGAAATCTGCAGAAGGATCAAACCAGAGGTTGACTCTTTGCTCTCTGTCACCCTTGCCATGAGCATAGATATTGGTTTGGACAGTGTATGGCTGTCCAGATCTGTTGCCTAGAAACTCAAAGTCCAATTCATCCCTGATTGTGTCTGTGTCTGAATTCATCTGCCGAACAATGTGAATTTGTAAACAGTACACGGTGATACATTTACTTAGCACATATAGTAATATTCAAGCACGTCATAGCATGCAATAACGTCACTACCAATTCAATGGCAGGGAAACAGTAGAAACTGATTTGTCAAGGGAATCAATAGCCATTAAATATTGGTAAAAATGAAGGCAGAGAATTTATAAAAAGACATAATGATAGAATGGAATTCTATAAACTAGAAATGCAACACTGAAATTTATAGAATTTCATTCCACGAGATAGTTTTGAAAATATGATACTCCATTTATGCTTATGTATCTTATGTAATGTAAGATTGAAACGTCAAAGGACCATAATGAGATTAAGATTAGTTTATATAATTTGATAGCCTTTCTAGATGGGTGCCTTTTTTCGAGATTTGTTCGCACCATAATGTTTTAGTTTTTCTAAGGGTAGGTGCAAAAAGCTCTTCGGTAGAAAGCAGTGACTGTCCCAGCAGAATCACCAGTAACAAGCTTGAGTTTCATGCTCACAGAACCGTAAAGATACTGCTTTTTTGAAGCGAATCCAGCACCTGTACATCAAATTAAATATTCATAAATTGCCCGTGATAGTTATTAGCCTGTAAAAAATTATTTTGAAAGCCTTACAATGTCATCAATCTATCAAACACATTACATTAACAATTCTAGTAAACCATAAACTCTCCACCTGATAGAAATTTTGAAAACAAGGCCTATGATGCTGAAAACATATAATGGGCGTAGAGTCGTGATATATATACTGATAATTTGAATATGATAACACATTAGTTTGCACCAATAACCCACTTTAATCAAACAAGTAGTTCGTAAAAATTCAACACCCATTAGAAAAAGATCTAGGTAAAATATCCATATACTTTAAAAAAAAAAATCGCACACACACACAAATCTTTCCTAATTAATCTCATTAAGTTTTATGGACACAATAAATTATCATCTATCCTAACAATGAAAAAAAAATTCCAATAGCCATGTTTGTGAGATGACCTGAAGTCTGGTCCAATTTCAGCTGAATGGCATTCCCTCCAGGAATTTGATGAATGTGATCAACAGACCAAGTTATCCTAAAGTCCTCTAAAAATGTGGCTGGACGAGCATGGACATAGGTATTGGTGGAAAGAAATCCAAGCAGGAAGATCAATACAATCTTCTGCCAATTAGCATATGCCAAAGCATTGCTTCCCTTCATCTTACTTGCAATTCTAATGAATCAAAACTAGTTGGAAATTGGAATTCAAAAGATGGGTGGTGGTGCTAAATGAGGCACCTAAAACTTTCTTTTATATTTAACTTGAGACACTGTGCAGTCTCTAGGTATGAACAGACACAATATTCGCATTTAACTGATTTTGACACTATCTTTCTCCAGCTAATATCAAGCCTACCGCCATGGCCCATTTTATAATACAGGTCCGTATACCATTGAAGTCATGTTCAAAAACAAGGACCCGCCAACTTGCATGACAACATTATTTTTAACCTTTTACAGTACAAAAATTAGATCCAACAAACGTAAATTCTGATTCATTTATCTTCAATCATAGAAGAATGATAAGTACAACTATTTGTGAATATTGAAGCTTATCAAGAGAACTTTTTAAGGCCTGTTGTCGTAATTAAAAAGGGACATGCAAGTGTCATTTTAGACTGAAGTAAGAGCCACACGATATTTAGATTACCTTCTGTCGGTCGACATCATTCGAAAAAGGCGCTGAGAGTAGCTCAACTGGCATTGTTCATGGCTGTCAGTTCAATGATGCAATCGGATAGGCTGCACAATTTGATGGTCAAACAACTTAGTTGGACGTCATTTAAATTATCTTGTCTACATTTAAAATTAAAGTAGATGGTGATGGTAATGACGACTCGTTTTTTATGTTTAATTTTTTAATTGAGTGAACGTGTTTGCGATTTATGAATTTTTTGGGGTTATAAAGGGGAATCCATGATGTTTTTTTTTTATTTTTTTAATTGTTGGATAAGGGTTTGAATTTGTGAGCCTGTCGTTATAATTTTAATTTTTCTTTTGTAAACATGGTTTCAAGTGAGGGAACCTTTTGATGGCTCTGTTTGGAATTGAAGTTGTTAGACTGGCAAGCATTAAGTAAAATCAAATCAGTCTATTTTTATTACCCCAATATAATTTGCTTACAAAATTTTAATCTTAAATATCTTTTTAATAAACATTAAAATTACTGATCTTCAAAATCTTCAAGACTTTTATCACATTTATATTTATGTCATTAAGTTGTATTGGTTATATGAAAACAAAAATTAAGTAGGAAATCTAAATTTAGTTAGATAGAAAATAATTTAATTTTGTAAATATTTTTCAATTTATTTTTTATAATAAATTTTAAAAAAAAATAGATTTAAAGTTTTTACAATAATTAGACTTGATGTTTTATTTAAAATTTTTGGATCAATCGATCATTTATAAAAAAAATTTATATGTGTGTGTATGATATATATTCTCTTTTGATCGAATTTACAAATCAGTGTGGGTTACAATTAAGGTTTAAATATACAAGTGATTATCTATCACATAAATTAGAAATATAAACGATAGTTAAAATCGGTTGCGAGAATATAAATCACGGCTACCAACAGTATTGAGAATATAAATCACGGTTACAACCACTTTCATATGTATTTTTAGTAATTTAAATCTAGGTGGGACTTGAAATAATGAAACTATTTAACCAATTCACCCACATCTCATTGGCTTAAAATTTTGAGTACAAACATTTTTATAGCCAGAATGCCCAAACCAACAAAGAATCGTATTTAACACCAAATTGGTAGTCCATTACATTAGATACTTTTCAAGAATAATCCATCATAACTTAATGTGAAAACGATGCTAAAGAATGAACATCTTAAAGATTAAATTGTGAGACTTCCCACTTCTAACACTCTACTCACTCATTACTCAACTATCACCACCAAATTTAAAAATAAAAAATAAAATAAAATAAAAATATAGATTTATTTAAAAATATTTAAATATTTTAAATTTATTAAAAATACTTAATATATTTATAATAAATTTTAAAATTTTAATATCCTTATATAAATATATATATATATATATATATATAGTTATTAATACACCTAAATTAAAATGTTTTAAACCTAATTTGTTGGAAGCAATTGAGATCTCTACTACAAACATTAAAATTAAATATGACAATCATAAGATGGCAATCATTGTTTCTACTTTGCACCATTCACCGCTTAAAATTTATCCCACTTTATGCCTTTTCGTAATTATTTGTAGTGAGTTAACATATTAGTGATTTGTCATCCAACGACCATGTTGCTTAGCTGTTTTTCGCCCACTTTTGTTCTTGCATGAATATTTATTGCAATTGTCTATATCATTCCAATAATATTGATATTGATTTTTAGATGCTGAAACATTTGGCCAAAGTATCTTAGTTGAATTTATTTATTTTAATTGTTAGACAATTAAGTTAAAGTTATCGAAAATAAAAAATAAATAGTGGAAGTTGGTTCAAGTCACACTCAAGGTAGAATACTCGTAATTATGAGAAAAGACCAGACCAGATTGCATAATAGCTTGGAGCATAGTTTTTATATATAATTACAAAAGAACCCACCAAAATGTGTTGTTTTGTTTTATATATATATATATATATATATATAGTTTGATGTTATATATATTTGTTTATACATTGATAATTGGTTTAAATTTAGTAATATTGAATTGTTATGAAAATATATTAAAATTTAGAAAAAATTAATATATTTTAGTATAAATTTTTATATTAGTTTGATAATTATTTAATATTAATATTAATATTTTTTATAATTTTGATAGGTTGGTTTGTATTTGTATTTTTTAAATGATTTTTTTTTTTTCTTTTTTTCTATTAATTATTAGAAATTGATCATATATATTAAGTTTTCTAAATTTTAAGTTCAATTATTTGTAAATAGACAAATGATATATCTCATTAGATCATTAAGAAATTATTTAATCTTTAACAAAAAATTTTTTTAAAAATAATAATAGAACATTTTATTAGTATAATTTATAATATGTATTTTTTAATTTATTGATTTATAATTTCACTACATATTTTAAGGGGTTTTAAAAAATAAGATATAAAGCTAACACTAATTTTATATATTCAGACTCCAAACTAAATTCTTATTTATTGAAGATGTATAATATTTATTGATTTTATGAAGATAAAGCAAGAATACATAATTAAAATTGAAAATTATAACAAGTAAATAAGAATAAATATATTTATCACATTTTATACATCTTAATTAAAATAACATACAATTTAAATAAATCTAATTTTATAATCTTGACAATATTTAAAATAGTACATAAAATCTTAACATTATTCTTTATTAAACTTATATTTAAAAAATAAATGTATAAATATTTAAATATAAACACAAACAATTCAAACTATAATAATAGTCTTAAAAATAATTTTAAAATAACTTTTCCATCACAATCAAGAAAGTTAAGAACCGTATATGTCCTTGCATTTGCATTGATATTAATTTTCTTATTTATATGCATCCAATTAACACCATTGGAGTGTATAATACAACTTTTAACTTTCATGAAATTATATATATTTAAATATAAATGATACTAAGTCTCTAAAACCAAATTTAGTAATTATAAGGTGTACGACCCAATACAAATTTCTCTAGCAATAACTCTTCATAAATCGAAGGCAAGCGATCTAATAAACATAAAATAAGCTAAATGACATAATTAAAATCGTGTAAAAGGAGCTACTTTGTTAAAATTACATTGAGAATTCTAATCACCATATTCCATACCCCTAATCATTTTAACGTTCATGGAGGAAAACGGTGTTGAATGGTTAAATTTGCCCATCACAGAAATTTTTACAATGCCATCTCGTTAAACGTTTCCTTTAAAAGTTATAATTAAAAAAGAAACATCAAATGTATGTGTATATATAAAAAAATTTATGTTCGGTTAAAATTTTCTCTTTTCATTTCATAGTTTTTGAAAAAAAATTAATTATATTTTTTAATAGTTTTTGAAAAAAAATTAATTATATTTTATTAAAAAATATATAGAACCATCAAATTAAATATTTGATTACATTTAAATTAACATTATTATTTTCTATTTTCATGGCATATATATATATATATATATATATATATCCAATTAACCAAGTTATATGGGTAAGTTACCACATTAAATTTATATCTCAATCAAATACTATATATATATAGAGAGAGAGAGAGTATTTGATTGAGATATAAATTTAATGTGGTAACTTACCCATATAACTTGGTTAATTGGCAATATATATTTTCTTAAAAATTATATTTATGGTTAATACTTGAAGAGTTACATTATACTATATACGACTTTAAAAATTGGGTGTAATTTTAAACACTCAAAAATAGTTCCTTGACATTTTTTCATGTTATTTAATGTGTTTTACACATATTTTTTATGTATGGGTGAATGGTCTAAATTATTCACTACATAGTTTGAAACCTTTTTTATGTATCCCCATGTAACCATAACATCTACCAGTGTTTATCCTAACCTATTGACTAGAATAACTATATAGCTTTAACACTTATCATGACCATCTATATAGTCATGACACCTATAAAGATTTTGTGTGCATTATTGATGTGTTTACCTATAATCTCTTTTGAATTGGGTTGACCCATTCATCATTACTACCTTTCATATTTCTAACTATTGTATTTTTTCATGTACATCGATTCCCCCAAATTCTAAATTCGGTCATCTATACATAGACAAGTGTTCGCATGTTGTTGTCATTGATGTCAAAAGGGTGCATCATTCAAAGGCATAATGATCATTGATGTCAAAGGTTTGTTTGGTCAAATTCTTGAGATGTCAAAGGTCTATTTGGTCAAGTGCTTGAGCATGGTAGTGGCAGTAAGAGAGTAGTGTCATTAAGGGATGTTGTCATGAGAGAATTTGAAGACAAGAGAGAATTTGAAAGTAAGAGACAATTGAAGGCAACTAATGTATTATGGTTGCATGGAATGTACAAGTCATGGAAGATGTTTGAAAATAACTAATGTCTGCACAGAAAGCATAGTGTATGAAGAGGTTCGTACAAGTCATTGATGTCATGACATGAAGAGTTTCAGGTTGAGCAATGTGAAGGAAGCATAGTGAAATGAATGAAAAAATGTATGTAATGTGACGATGAGCATTGAGAGAGATGACAAGTCATATGAAGCTTGATCATGTGGTTTTAGGTTTGTAATACGTTGTGGAAGATTGTTGTCATCAGAAATAGAATGGTGCAATGATATGATTGTATTGTGATAGCTTATGTCTACTTGGTTGATGTTTTGTTCAGGTCATGACATGGAAGGAACATGTCAAGGTGTCAAGTGCATTGAAATGTTGAAGCCTAGTCATGGCATGGTGAAGGTATGAGCTGGTGGCATGATGAGGTGAGTGAACTCAGGAATCTAAGACATTGTGAAGGTTGTGTGAGCATGATAATAAGGTGTGTATGCAATCAGAAGTGTTTCAAAGTGAGTCTTTGAAGGTAAGTCCTTCAGTTTTGGTGTGCACATAGACCATTCTTTAGTCTGGTCTAGCCTAATGAGGTATGAGGATCATATTTCAAGGTGAATGTGTGAAGGAAATCATGGATATAGGTAAGTCAAGTTGTTTCAGAAGTGATCATGAAGTATGAGGTCATAGTTTGTAGGAAAAGGCATGGAAAGTGATTTTAAGGTCTCTCGAGTGCACAGAATGAAGGCATGCAAACCTGAGAAGGACTTTTAGGTGTTCGTTGGCACATGTAACTTATTCATGGGACTCTAATCTATTAAGGAGAGATGGGGAAGGGTTATAGCTAATAACTATATGCATTGGTTTTGAATTTAAGGGGCAATCCTTTATGAACAATCGTTAACACTAAAACCTATGTTAAACCTCCCTAAAACCCTAATAAGGACCCAATGTAGAAGATGTTGCTTGAAAATATTCAAAATGGATTAAAATGCTCAAAAAACTTATTAGATACTTTTTTGGACTCTCTTAGGCATATCTAAGTCGTATTGAGTTGTCAAGTGAGTGAGAAGTACTATATAAAAGGTCTTGTCTTCGAAGAATTTGTTGTAATAATCAAAGTTTGACTTGGTCAAAGTAGCTAAATTGATGGAAGAAGAAGCTATAGACTTTTAATACATTCCCATGAAGGTTTTTGGATAGGTTCAACCCTTCTAATGTAATAAACTGGTCTTCTAAGTTAGCCAATCGCAGACAGACCTAATGGTGGAAATAGTGTAAAACCCAGGCAACAATTAGAATATGAATTGGAATCTATTTTCATGATAGAATGATGAAACCAAGTGTATGGAGATTTTTTTTATGACATTTAATTCATTTTCATGATTGGTAAAAGTTTTGGAGGTTAGTGAATATGGTGAAAAAGTTTCTCACAAGTTGACCTATCTAGTTTAGATAAGATAGTGTGATATAAGATCAGGAGATTGGTCTGAATGACCAATATTTTTCTATTAGACCATATGAGTTTTATGTTTGAGTATGTTATAAATATTTCATAGAATATCTTGAATGCATTAGGAGTCTTTTAAAGTGTCTACATAATTTTTGGAGGTCTAAGTCACCATGACTATGTTTTGAGGTAAAATAATAGTTATGAGTGAGTGATTTGCGGAGATCTTGAGCCCTTATCTCCTAAGTGAAAGTGTATAATACATTTGGTAATGACCCTGAGGTCATGTAGACTCTACCTATATACTTTTTTATCATATTTTAATGTCTTAATGACGTTTAAGCTTTACTTTTACAAGACAAACTTTTAAGGCACACATGCCTAATAGGATAGTTTATCCTAAAAGAGATTTCATGGTACGAATGATAGACACATGTCTAATCAAGCATGAATGAGGTAAGTAGAGGTCTTATGATAAGTGATTTAATTGTTTTAAATTAATTTAAAAATTCATCTGGGCCCAAGAGAATCAAGATTTGACAATAAGAAGAAGACCTAATGCAATTAGGTCTCCATGAGACCTAAAAGTGAAATGAGGTCTAATAAAGTTATGACATACCAAAAGGGACTCAATGTTAATTTGAATCATTTTTATGATATGTCCTAAAAACCATTTTATGTATGACATATAAGGTTAAGGGTGTGTGTCCAAACAAGTGGAATATGAACAAGAGATGAGTATATATACAAGTCTTTTTAGGTCTATTTGAATAAGATTAGAGTAAGCATATGGATTGATAAATCAATGAGCCTATGGAGGTTGGGTAACATGTTGTAAACCCTCAAGATAGATAATATAATAATTTCATGATGATATTATAGGTATTATATAGTTGTAAATTAGGGTCATATGACCTATTCAATCTTGATGAGTGCTAGTTGAGCAAAGAAGCCTAGAGGCAATTTTTGAGAGAGATCAAGTGGAGTAGATTTGAAGGAGTGATCATTATATAATGAGAGTCTATCAGATTTGTATCAAATATGTGTTCCTAATGTATGATATTTGATATAATAGATAGATATTTTTTTGGAATAAAGAAGGTTGATTGGCTGAGTTAGTGCTTGGTCAATAAGTAGGTTGGTGCTTATAAAATTGGTCTTCAATGAGTTAGTGCTTGGTCAAAGAGGAGTTGGAGTTACCTTAAAGTTTGGTGATTTTATAAGTTTCCTTTGACTAATTTTATGGTTATTCATATGGGTTTGTAACCTATTATTAAGTGGGTGATTGCTAAAGTCAAGTAGGTGCTTGATAAATCTGGCATTCGTGTTCCATGTTTTGTTGATGTTCAACTAAATTTGTTACATTGTCCTATAGGAAAATTTATCCAATATCTATTTTAGTAGGTTTTATTCCCCACGAAGGTTTCCCAAATATGTGATGTGTTATCTTGTTTCATGATCATGTGATTGGTTCTTAATGCATTTCTAGATCATGGTTTTGCTTTCATAGTTCATACATGAGTGAATGTAATTGATTAAATTTTTTTGAAGACTGATTCACCCCCCTCTCAGTCATCATTCTTACAACAATGGGTATCAGTGCTTGGTCCTTTTATGTAGGCCTAACATCTTGAAGGATATCCTTAGAGCATAAGCATGTCTAGTCAATAAGTATAATGAGGTTGCTCAACTCTAAGTCAATGAATGCCATTCTATATGGTATTTCAAAAGCATAATTTGTTAAGGTCATGCATTTTGATACAGACAAAGGGATTTGGTAAAATATTTATACCATCTATGAAGGAGACATTAAAGTTAAGTTGGAAAAGTTATTGACTCACCAAAGGTAGTTTGAAAGCCTAAGAATGAAGGATGATGAAAACATTACATCTTATCTATTGAGAGGAGATGAAGTGGTAAATTTCATCAAAGGTTTAGGAGAGAAGTTATAAGAATAAATTGTAGTACAAAAGGTACTATGATCCCTAACTTATGAGTTTGATTTAAAAGTGTTTGTAGTAGAGGAATAAGTGGTATTGGTGTGTTAGGGCAGTGAGTAGAAGGTAGAAAAATATGCTTGTTTATGAATATTTTAGCACTACATGTAAGGTTGACTAATTCAATGCATGAAAGATATTAGAGGTAAAACCTATAGAATTTTTATACAAGTATATGAATTTATTTTGTTATTATTGATCCACTATGTTAATAATATTGAGTAATAAAGTTGTCCTATCACTAATCTACAAGATAGTTGAAATAGTGACAAAAAGCTAGTTAGAGTGAATATGAGTTAAGGGAAGAGTTCCAGGTGAGTAGGGATGGATATAATGAATTGAGATATTTTTTTGATACATATGAATCATAATAAATTGGTTTTAAATTGGTGATTATGCTCATACATAGGTAATATAGTGCTCACAAAGTGACTAGTCTATGTGAGACAAGACAATGAAACCCATAATATTGAGAATAGTTTGCTTAAGCAAAATTTCCATTGGAGAATATGATATTGATGTTTTAAGGTGTTATAAGGATTTTTTAATATGACCTTAATATATTTATATATAATTATTGTTCACATACTATTATAGAGAGTCAAATTTTGTTGGCTTGTTATTGGTAGTGTTTGGTGGCTCTTAGTGGGCTTCTTGGAAAGAAGATTTTATGGTTGTAGAGGTTGAATTTAACACCATAATGAGTATAATGACCTTGAGGTAATGAGGTGTCTATTCATGTGTTTTATTTTCATAGTCTTTTGACAAAAGTGTGATTTTGGTCTAAACATTCTTGACTGAGTTTTAGAATCTAAAGGTAGTTTGAATGGGCAATTTGTAGAGGTATGTTGAAGATGTTTTGTTAAGAGTTGAAAAAAAAAGAGTATAAAATGTTTTATAAGTATAAAAGTCTCATAATAAGGAATTTTTTGTTATATTTTATCTCTGATCAGATGTGGAGATTCAAAATTCTTTGACTTTATTTTGACTGTGTGTGATCAATGTGAGTGGTCATTTTTTAGAGAAGTGATTTGAGTACTTAGAGCCTGTGTTAGGGTTTCTAATGTCTTTGGAGGTGTTTTATAGGTCCTAAAGGATCCAAAAATGTTATATAATAATATTTATATGTGAAATATTTTATTTTTTTCTTCATAAGTCTAAGACAATGTTTTTTGTGTATCAAGACCTAAAGAGCGAGGATACCTAATTACTAGGTTCAAAGTGTGAGTTGGAGTTATATGTGTTATTTATTTTTTGGGAGTTATAAAGGGTATATTTCAGTTAATTTTTATGTTTTTAAATAATTTTTACAAGCTTAAGATGGTCTAAGAGGTTGCAAGTGTAACATTTGGGTTTGAAGGCCTAATTGTTTTAGGTCTCATTAAGGCCTAATGGAGGATTTTAGTCTTAAGGACTATGGAATACCTATGGAGTGGAATGTATCACCCATGTAACATGTGTGGATACATAATATTAGAGTAAAAGAAGTGTGTGTAGAGGATATTATCCTGCCAAGATGTGTTAGAGGAAGAATGTGGTATAAGTACAAGGCCTAATTGGCTTATATGAGTTGTTTGTGCCAGTGTGGAGCCAAGCGAAGGAAAGAACATTTGAAAGAGAAGTTACATGTAATTTAGGACCATTATATGGTAAAAAATATCATTCATTTATATTTGATAAAGTTCATAAAGGAGGATGCACATGTCATTAGACCTACTAAGCCTAGAAGAGGCTAGTTGAGTGAGTAAGCCCTAGACACTATTCGAGAGAGATCGAAGGGTGAGGAGTGAAAATAAAAGAGTTCATAGTTAGTTCAAAAGTAAAAAATAGTGTTAAATTTGATCTAATTTTCAAGGTATTTGAGTGGTTTCTTTTTTGCCTAGGGGGTTGGTTCTTCCTTGCAAGGTGAAGCTTCTAAAAGTCTAGTTGTATGGGTGCTCAACTAGATAGGGGTTATAGCTCATTGTGGGATGGGTATCTCACTAAATTTGGATCTTGTTATTATAGTAATTTAGTAAATATTTTAGGTTTTAGTGTGTTTTATCCCCCATGATGTTTTCCCACATAGATGATGTGTTCATGTGATTCATGCTCTTGTTCATGCTTTGGATGTATGTGCTTTTATGATTATATTGATAGATCATGTTGATGTATGATGGAATTGTTTTGGAATTGAATGTGAATTATTGCCTATTTAATCACCCCCCACTCACTAGATATTTCTAAAAATTAGTATCATAGCCACACCTCTAGAGGAGGCTTAAAAGCCTACACGTGATCCTAAGTATCTCAATATGGCTAAGCAACTGAAGAAAGAGAATCAAGAGTTGAGGACAATGGTTAAGAATCTTAGATAATAGGTCAAGTATTTTATGGAACATGAAAACAAGGTGAGTCATCTTCAAACCAAGTTTGATAGATTAAGTGAAATAATCAAAGAAGATAAATTGATTATTCAAGGTCTCAAGGAACATGTGGAGGTTACCAATGTAATTTTAAGATCAAAAAAGAGTGTAACAAAATTAAGGAAGAGTTGGTTTTCATAAAGGATGAGCATGAGAATATCATTATCAAAATGATAAATTTATATAAAGAGTGTGATAAATCAAATCAGGTCAAGATCAAAGAGTAGAAGTTCATCAGGAAACTAAGTGCTTTTAGGTATACCAAGTCCTTTAATGGACATTGTTATTCATGTCATATTATTGGTCATAAGGAAAGATAATGTGTAAGGAGAAGAAATAAATCTAAGGAAGATAATTATCAGAATTAAGAAAAAGTTATGAATGATGTTTTTTATTTCAATTATTAGCAAGTTAGCTATATTGAAAGGTTTTGTAAGAACAAGCTCTCAAGTCACAATAAGGTGTATGGAGCTCCTAAGATATATGAGAAAAGGATAACCTAGTTACAAATACCTAAGATAGTTAAGATTGATCAATATGAACCTATAAAATAAGATGGTTTGTTTTCTCAAGAAACTCTTTCACCTACATGTGTTGTAAATTCCTAGAGGATTATGCAAAAGGTTTATGATTCTACTTAGATAGAAGATAAAAAGGAAGATGTTACCAAGCATAGAGAGTTTCAAATAAATAAGAGCATAATGAGGTTCAAATAAGAAGTGGAGGACTAGGGGTCTCCTATTTTTGCATTGTTCTAAAATCTACATGAGTGAAGATGTCTATATCTAAGGTTCATAGTGGCATTCATCATGCAAGGAAGTGAGTGATGGTTGATCAAAGTCATGTGGATGTTTTTATAAGTTTATGATAGTAGTACAGGTCTTGGAGGGCATGGAGTATGATATGATGTACTTATGGCGATGATAGGAGACTTTGAAGTGATTTTGTGGTTGCCTAGTTCATCTTTATTCTCTTGTCAAATTAAGCTAAGTTAGCATATTGATGATGTTAGCATTCACACATGTGAAGGAATAAAGAGAATTTTTATATATGGATGTATTAAGTTATGAGATTATATAATGTGGTCCAAGTTTTAGGACTTGAATTGATGTATATCAAAATATATGTTGGTGCAAAGTTTTTATCCTAGGTAGATATCCTTGTTTTAATACTTAGTCATTTTTACATGAAAATATGACAGTTGGAATTTGAAATTTGAAATTTCATAAAGGAAACCAATTTTCAAAGAATGTCTTGTATAATACATGGATGAAGTCATATCAAGGTGAGGTAAGAATAAAATATGAATAGGACTCAGTGTGGAAGACCCTCCAAGTGGTGGGTTATTTTAGGTGTCTATATAGGTGCAATAAATAATGTTCAAAGTTGACTATTGCAGTTTGTGTTTGAAATGATGAGCCTAGTTTGAGAAAAAGAGGATTATAATTCATCTAATGATCTAGTTTTTATGTCATAATAATTGTATGGTGCTTATAACTCATCATATTACTGATCCATACTCTGAGAGAGATTTGAATGTGTTCATTTGAGCAAGAAAATCTTCATGGAAGGTGACTGTGTGTGAAGGACTTTTTAGTTGGCAAAATTGTGTGACAAGGTGAGTTGTTTGGTGATCTAAGAAGATTAAGGTTATTGGTCAAATTTTTTTAAGATGATTATTTATGTCTTGTATCTATTGTATATGCTCTATGTATGATCAAATTTTTTTCTTATAAGGAAGATCCAACACAAAAGATGAAAGGTAATGAATTGAGGGTTTGATGTTTGAAAACCCTAAGGTGGTTATTATTGATATGATTGGCCTTATAATGACTTATGTTGATATGTGATCACTATGAGAGGTTTTTGAAAAGTTTGATCTAGTTATCTACATGCTCATGATGCATTTGTGTGTGCTCAAATGGTGCCTTAGAAGACAAAGATAGAACATGGGTATGAAAAGTTGTTGATTGGTCTTGAAGACCAATGCTAGTGTAAAGAGATGATTGGTCATCTATTCTCAGGACTAGAGGTGATCTAAGAATTTTTTTAGTGTGTTATAAGCACCCTGAAGATGTTAATATAATTCCTATAGGTTATCTTTTCTGTAGCTTATCTTGTTTCCTGCAAATATTTAAGGAGATTGCCATAGTATGCTCTTGAGACTATGACTTGAAGTGAAACGATTTGTTGTATGACATGATTGACCTCATAAGATATTAAAAAGTTTTGATATGTTTCAATTATTATGATTGAGCTCACAACATTTTGAAGGTGAATAAATTTTGAGTTCTCATCTACAAGGTATAGACAGAGTATGATAAGTTAGTCTTTGAGAGATCATTGAAGCATATCATGATAATATTGGTGTTTCTTGAGCTTGGAAATGACCTTTAGGTTGTAGTGAATTAATTCATATGTGTATGATACTTTTTGAGATCTCATTAAGGAGAAAAAAGTTTGATCAAAGGTTTGTTATAGTGTAGAGGTCTCACAGACCTAATATGACTGGTTTTGATCAAGAGGGTATCTTACAAATTTTGGATCCTTGATGGCTTAAGGATATTGGAGAGAAATATGTTTGAAGGCATAATAAATAAGTAAGGAGTGGATCCATATTGACTAGGTATCCATTAGACCTATTAATGTTTCCATGAGGGTATTGACTATGTGGGTGTATTGCTTGAAGAATTGTTTGCAGACCTAAAGGATACCTATTAAAGATGTCATGATCTAGGTAGAGTATGGAGTTATGGGGGAGATAACTCAGATAGCTTGAGTGGGTTGGAGAGATGTGCATGATGTGAGGGGATCATATGTGATATTCTTTAGTTATGGTGGAGATATGGATATGTTTATTATAGTTATGTTTTTAAGAAATTTGTATGATGACTTGATCAAACCAAGTCAGGTACTTTCACAAAGTTTTGAATCTTCATGCATGGATAAAGGAATCATGTGATCTTTGTAAGAGGTCAAGTACTAATATCAAAGGAATATTTAGATGAACCTGAGAGGATCATATGTTCACTTTGTCATTAATGGCAAAGGGGGATAAGGAGAAGAAGAGGTTGCCATCAATGACAAAGGGGGATATTGTTGGTAAGTGTGTTTTCATTGATGTCATATGTGAATTGATGTCAAGGGAAATGAAAAAATTATGATATCATAGTATGATTAGTGTCATTGAGGTCAAATAATTCTAAGCAATATAAAGGAGAGAAGACAGGTATGTGAACAAGTGTGTTGTCATAGGTTTTGGTAGCCTTGTATGGTGGCATAGGCTTGGTAGCGTAGTGTGTTGAGTAGGTTGAGACTAGAGAGAAGAAGGTTGGTAGATATTTATCATGTAATGATGGTTTATGACATGTTTTTGAGGTGTATAGATCATTTGATAAGGCTTAAAGGTGGTAGCAAGGTTAAGGTTGAGATCTACTTTGTGTATAGAGACCTAGTGAAGACCAAATGGTGGATCAAGGTGTTTTCCCAAGATAAAAAAACTCATTTAATCATGTAATGAGGTGTGATATGTTGGTTTAAAATTTTTTACTAATTTTTAGTCCTTGATGAGGAAGATAAAGAAAGAAACTACGTTGAAAGGACACTTGTGCATGCAGAATGAAGGTTTCCTAGCCTGAGAATAAGTTTGAGTTGCTCTTTGCAACATGTAGACTTTGCATGGTGACCTGATAATTTTTTGAGAGGTGTAACATGGAACTAAGAATATTTTTCAAGTATTTTAAAGTGTTTTTAAGGATAGATCTTTATAAAAATTCATTAAGAATGTAAATTGGTCAAAACCCTCCTATAAACCCTTATAGTGAAGTGATTGGAAAGAACTTTATATTAAGGACATAAAATGGATTTGTTGAATTTTTTTTACTATTTTATTATTTATATGACTCCTCTATATGTCTCTAGGTTGTATTGGTGTGTCAAGGTAGTGAGCAAAAGGTACAAAAATATGTTTTCTTTTGAAGATTTTGGTATTACATGTAGTTTTGACTGAGTCAATACATGAAAGATATTAGACATAAAATATAGATAATTTTTAGAAAATTACATGAAGTAATTTTTTTATTATTTAGCCACTATTTCAATCATTTTTAGTAATAAATTTGTCATATCTCTAATCTGCTAGATAGTGGAAACAGTGACAAAATGCCAATTAGAGTGAATGTGTGTTCAAAGAAGAGTTATAGGTGAGTAGGGATGGATATAATTAATTGAGATATGTTTTTGAGACCTATTATTCATAATAAATTGGTTTTAAATTGGTTATGATTCTCATACATAGGTAAGATAGTGCTCGCAAAGTGACTAGTCTGTGTGAGACAAATGAAACCTAAGACAATGAGAATAGTTTGTTAAAGCAAAATTGACATTGGAGAATATGATATTAATGTTTTAATGTGTTATAAGTACTATTTAAGACCACATTAATATATTTATATAATTATTTTTCCCATACTATTGTAGAGATTCAACATTTTTTGACTTGTTATTAATAGTGTTTGGTGGCTCTAAGTGAGATTCTTATAAATAAGATTTTGTGGTAAAAAAAGTTTAATTTAAGACCATAATGATATTTATAATGACCTTTAGGTCATTATATGTCTATAAATGTGTTTTTGTTTCATAGTGTTTTGATAAAAGTGTGATTTTGGTCTAAACATCTTGATTGAGTTTTAGAAGTTACATGTAGTCTGAATGGGTATTTTGTAGAGGTATGTTGAAGATGTTATGTCAAGAGTTGAAGAAAAAATATTATTATGAAGATATTTTATAGGTATCAAATTCTCATAATAATTAATTTTTTTTCATATTTTTTCTCTAATCATATGTGTAGAGTCAAAATGCTTTGACTATTTGTGACCAATTTAACTAGTCATTTTGAGAGAGGTGGTTTGAATGCTTAGAGCCTATGTTGGACTGTCTAATGGATTTTGAGGTGTTTAAAAGTTATTTAAGGTTCCACCCATATGTTATCATAATATTTATATGTAAAATATTTGATTTTTTTCTTTAGAAGTTTGAGACAATGTTTTTTGTGTATCAATGCCTAAAGAGCGAGGAGACCTAATTGCTAGGTTCAAAGTGTGTGTTGGATTTATAGGTGTTATGGATATTTTTGGGAGTTATAAAGGGTATATTGGATTAATTTTTAATGATTTTTATGTGTTTTTAGAATATTAATATGATCCAAGAGGTTTCAAGTGTAACATGTGGGTTTGAAGTCCTGATTGTTTTAGGTCTCATTAAGGCCTAATGGAGGATTTAAGTCTTAAGGATTATGAAAAAAGTATGGAGTGGATTGTCTCACCAATTTAATGTGAATGGATATCTATTTTCAGTGTAATACAAGTGTGTTTGAATCATATTGGCCAACCAATATGGGTTAGAGGAAGAATGTGGTATAAGTACAAGGCCTAATTGGCCTATTTGAGTAAGTTGTGCTAGTGTGGAGCCAAGTGAAGGAGAGCATATTTTAAAGAGAAGGTACAGGTAATTAAGGATCACTAGAGGGTAAAAAATATTATTCATACATATCTGATCAATTTGGTAAAGGATTATGCATAGGTCATTAGACCTACTAAGCCTAGAAGAGGTTAGTTGAGCGAGTAAGCCCTAGAGGTTGTTTGAGAGAGATTGAATAGTGAAGAATGAAAATAAAGGAGGTCATCATAAATTGAAGAGTATAAATAGGTTTTAAATTTTATTTGAGTTTAAAATTAGTTGAGTGGGTACTTGGTTTCCTAGGGGGTCGGTTCCTCCTTACAAGGTGAAGCTTGCAAAAGTCTAGTTTTGTGGGTGCTTAGCTAGATAGGGGTTATATCTCTTTGTGGGATGGGTATCTCACTAAATTTGGATATTATTATTATATTAATATACTAAATATTATATAGTTTAGTGGTTTTTATCCCCCATGAGGGTTTACCACATATATGATGTTTTCATGTGATGTATGCTCTTGTTCATGCCTTAGATGTATGTGCTTTCATGATTATGTTGCTATATCAAGTTGATGTATGATGGAATGGTTTTAGAGTTAAGTGTGCATTGTTGTCTACTAATTCACCCCCTTGCCCCTACTAGTTACATCCAAAAATGATGATGATAAATAGAATTATAATATTGAAAAGAGAAAAAAGGGTTTCAAAAATTATGAAGACAAGAAAGGGTCATTCAAAAAAAGAGAAGTTTCTATACCAAAGAAGATAGTAGCTCATTTGATGTAAGTGACACTAGTACATTTGACAATGATGATGAATTTAATGATCATAATAACAATGAAACCTTATTCATGGATATATAAATAGACAATGAGGGTTTCTAGAAAGGGAAAGGTCTTATGGATGATAAAGAATTAGATGAAGAATCAGCTAAAGTGAACCTTGAGGAAAAATTGATGATTGCTCTTGAGGAATTAAAGTTTCAAAGAAAAAAGAATAAAAAACTAAGATCATTTTTAAGATTTACGAGGATCGAATCAATCTCTTTGAAGAGAGACTAAGAAACAACACTAATGAACATGAGGAGATCATCAAAATTTTAGAAAATCAAATTAAAATTATCACTACAAGTCTTAATACCAAGGAGGAATAATTCATCAATTTTGGAATAGAAATGGATTCCTTGAAGGCAAATTTTGATCAGGAAACATTCAAGTTGAAGACACATAAGATATTCGAGAAGAATAAAAACTAAGATCATTTTTAAAGAGTTATGAGGATCAAATCAATCTCTTTGAAGAGAGACTAAGAAACAACACCAATGAACATGAGGAGATTATCAAAGAGTTAGAAACTTAGATTGACATTATCACTACAAGTCTTTAGACCAAGGAGAAAGAATGCATAAATTTTGGAATAAAAATGGAATTTTTGAAGGTAAAACTAGATCAAGCAATAGTCAAGTTGAAGAAACATTAGATATTAAAAAATATATTTTGAGTAGTTAAATACTTCCAGATGATAAAACATGTCTTGGGTTGAAGGAATACCAAAAGGAGAAAAAGGAGAGTCATACCTTAAATACTTATACATAAAATCTCAAATATAAGACTCGAATTGATTATGAACAATTCAAGAGTACCGACATGAAATTCAACATGAAAAGACCAATTAGGCGGCCCAATGCAATGAGATATTTCAATTCTTTCAATGGTTATTATTTTGTTTGTCATAACCTTGGTCATAGATCAAGTGATTGTATAATGGTCTCAAGGAATGAGCTATCATGGGAACATAGGAGAAAGAGTAATTAGTCAAGAGGTAAGTACATAATTTTTTATTTCTATAGTTGTCATAATATGGGACACATTGTAAGATTCTATCCTAATGGACTTAGAAGGTCTTATTGTCAATCAAGAGTGTGCCCTTGTGATAAAGTGTGTAATTACTCACTCTTGTTGGAACATGGAATCTCTCTAAAGTGTTGGTGACTTTAGAAAGGAGATAATATCTAGAGAGGGTTGGTTCCCTTAGTGCTCTTACTAAAACTAACTTTCAAACTACCACCTACTAATTCTGGCAAAGAAAAGGGTAAAAAAGATAATGCTTGTAATGGGATTGAATGAAAAATAGAAATGAAAGGTGATTCAAAAATTATTTTGTGATATAATATTCTTTAAATGACACTTATGTGAGAGATAAAATATTGTACACATTTATTACACCCAATTAAGATTTCTACAATAGTGTTTCACAATAAGGACTTTATAAATTGAACTTATGCAAGGAAAGACTGAATTCACATCCAATACATGAACTTAAGATTCATTTAAAAACTTATAGTGACCTGTATAAAATCACCAATATCTCATTAAGGTACAAAACCAAATAATAACAAAGAAAATCAAGTATTTCACTAAATTATATCAATGGCAAGCACATACACTTCACTAGAAAAGACCTAAAAATGGAGGAATTTAGCTTCTTATTACTCTCAAAAGGTTAATATTTTTTTTTGAAGACATACGTACAATAAAAAAATCAAAAAATATATTAAATTATATAAAAAAATGAATCCATATAGCCACAAAGTGTTTGGAAACAGAACAACCCCAAAATAGGGGACTTCAAACTTTGTCAAAAGCTCCTCCAAAAGTGTTGTGTAGCATTTTCACCTTATAAAAATTTGGTCCTTCATAGGTTATTATGAGACTTATCATAATTTTTTTTCAAGCTTAGAGCACTTGGAGAGTGCCTAGATTCTTGCACCAATCCTTAGATTCTAGCCTTCTTGTCTTCTTTGATGAATGAGTCTCCTTCCATGGATGTAGACCTTTAATTATCTTAAATTCCTTGGTTTGAACCATTATTTAGATCATTAATGAATCTTTAACACTATTAATAGGTTTTTTATAAGACTTTTTCAATCCCTTTTGACTTTGTCTTCATATGAGGCGTTAGAAGGAGATAGAGTCCTATTTAAGCTTGTAAACCCTTTCAAATCTGTTTTCCTTCATTAAAAATACTTCATGAATTTTTAAAGGCTTTATTATGGAATTTAATACCATTAATTATATTTATAAGTATTTTTTAAGAGTCATATATACTTATTTAGTCTTAAAACTCCAAAAAACTCTCATTTGCACTAACGCATAGAAGCAAAGAGAAGGTATTTCTTCAAGATTGTTTCAAGTATGCATAAATCCACCATGGAGGGATTATATATGGAATACCAGACCTGGTATAATTTTATTAAATTCATTAAAACAATTATAAAAACCTAAAATAGCACCAAAACTATGTGTTTTCCTTAAACTCCTCGTAACCTTTATTTTTACAAATCTCCTTGTTTGGGAGAATATGTATGTGATATTTAGAAAATAAGAAATTTTTTACGTACCTTATATCCCCTTACATATCTTTAAAAAAATTTGTGTCCAAAAACCAAGTGTGGATATGTTTTCTATCCCCTTTTCTTTGCCAAATTAGGCCTAATTAGCCCTTTTAGCCCTAGAAGGAGAAATTTTGCATCTGGGAGATCAAAAAAGTGTGAAAGCTATTAAAAATGTTTTATTAAATTTTATCATTCCCCTAACATTATCCATGCAAAATTTGGTGGTATAGAACAACCTGGAGGTACTAGAACCATGAAATGGCCTTTGGAAGGCTTGCCTTTTTTAGGCATTTTATAATTGCCACAAAAGAATTGAATGGTTTGGGCCCCTATTGATGCATTTATATAATTTTTTTAGTTTTATCAGTTATATAAAGTCAAAATATACCTTTTACATCAATTTTAATCCTTATACACTCCTTGGAAGCTCCATTTTATCTCAAAAACAAGAAAAAGTATAGTTTTTGTACTATTATGTATAAGTTAATGTATAGAAAAAAATAATTTCAAGGACCATATTAGAGTATAATATAACCTATTTAATGTTTTGTTAGGAAAATATTTCATTTTTTTGGGTTTCCATCTCCATCTCTATAAATTGGTTCAAAATGGGCCTTTAGGAGGGTTTTTGGTAGTTTTCACCCTTTAGATGATTCATAAAATGTGATGCCCAAACTATGAAAAAATTACATAAATTTTAATTTAAATACCCCCTATAACATCAAATAACTCCTTGAGGTCCCATTATAAACCTCCTTGATGGGGTGAGCATCCAAACTTGGCCTCTCAAGTTGATCCTTGCATTTTGTGCACCCTATCTTGGTTTTGAACCCAAAAATAGATTATTCATGAAAATATATTCAAAAAAATAGATTAAACACATATAATATATCCTAATTAAAATTATTAAATTATTTTTAATTTTAATTATACCTTGTAAATAGAAATGACCCCCTTTTGGGCAAAAGGCCTAGTTTAGGCTAGTGGGGTTTGACTGCAACTGGCCACTCACCACCACTTATGAGATATTTATCACCATTATTTGGATTCATTTTTTATATTTCACACTTAATTCACTTTAAAATAATATATAAAAGTGTCCCAAAGTGTTCCCAATATAAATAACACTCCTTTTGGTAACTTTTTCACCATTGTTTACCTTCATGCACACCTGAAAGTGGCCTACCTATGAGACAAAATGGAGGATATGTGCCATATTTTATAATGAAAAAAATATATATTGGGGTGACCATATACACAAAATTTTAGTTCAAATTGACCTCTCTATCACCTTCAAACCTCAAAAACCCTAAGGCAAACTTTTGAGAAGTAAACTGTGTGCAGGGTTTTGCAATCATGGCTATATGTTTCTCTTTAAAAACTACTCCTTGAAATTTTTACGTCATGATTATCATGAGTTTTATTTTTAATCATAATTTTATATATCCCTCAATCATATTTCTCCTCTGAACCTCTGTCTAACCTCTCATTAAGCATGACTTTCTCTTGACATCACCTAGTTCCTCGAGAGTAACTGTGGTGTAATTTGGAGATTAGATTCTTGAATATTATTATTATATTGAATTTATAATTTAATATAATATATAACATATTTAATAGTATTTATATAATATTACACTCTTCACTTATTTCTAAACTTCAATTGCATACCTTCACATGGTTTCTAAAGAGGTGTTGATTGTAGGCTGACTGTAACTATAGGTGGGGATGCTTTTTGTAAGTTATCATGTTAGGGGCCTAATATCATAAATCATTAACATAATTATTATTAACTTACCACATTGTTTTCTCAATATCACATCAGCTATAATTTCAACCTCAAAAACCATTATCACTATATCTACCAAACTATTATCTTAACCTACTATTGTAGGTGCTCATGATGAGTCCTTGTACAGACTAAAAAATAAGGTTTCATCCTTTATAGCATTGAATTATCTATAATTCATCACTCATTAATTCTCATTGACAATCCAATTTATCCTTGAAGCTAAATTTTTTCATGGAAACCTTATAAGCAAACATTCATACTTTGAATGTCACTTGGACTATTGGCTATCCTTCACTTGTGGATGTAGGTTACCTCTATCTCAAGCCTTTCTAAGTAATTTAATGGTCTCAAAATTGGTGAACTAGGGTTATTGATAGCATTAATACCTTAACTCTCCATAAGGACACTTTATAGTTTCATGAAATACACCTTTTACTCAAACATGCTTCTTTTCAAACATGTGACAAGCTTGGTCTTGTTGAGGTGACATTTTGGATAGATGTGAGACCTATAGGTATACATATGTGATTAATATTACCTAATTTAATGGTCCACTTAATTCACTAGGAAAACCTCCTTTTGAATAGGCAATTAGACTTGTCAATCATGCCTTCTTTTTAACATCACCATTCCATGGTTTCCTTGAATTTGAGCCCGTTGTAGGTGCCTCAATTGATTTCTTGAATCTATAGGTGTTTGAACTAAGGGAGAGGTGAAATGGATACTCCATATGTATTACTAGCTTCTTTGAACATCTATATCCCTTTATATTTTCATTTTATACAAATAAGAAAGACTCTCCTTCAACTCTCAAAATCCATTAATAAGAAAATTACCTTTAAAACTTGACTATGTGTCACCTCTGTACAGATAGAGAAGGGCATGGTTGTGACCCTAAAGTGTTATAGTGGTTGACTTTGGGTAACCTCTCTTGATCCTTCTCACCTAATTTTTCATCATGATTATAGAAACCTTCAATGCCAAGAAAATCATCCTCATTGCAACCTTCATGCCTTACCTTGAGGTATTATGACTGTAGGGTCTAATTAGAGTATTGTAGGTCTCCTTTTAAATTACTTTTGATGATTCTAGCATTTGGTTATATGTGTCCTTTGAACCTTTATTGAGGTTATGGTGTTATGCTAAACCAAACTTCCCTAAGCCCTCTCTACACCCTAAAGAGTATTTTGATGATAAAAACCCTCATCAATTGTATGTAATACTTAGAGGCCTATAGGTGTATACCATACCTTACTTGTAGTAGTGCTTGGAGTGAATATGTGAGGTGCATTGATTTGAAATCATCTTGGAGGATCCTTTGAAACATCTATTGTCTCCACATTAATGGCATTGGAACCCTAGGGTATATCCTCATGACATGTTGGAGATAGACATATGAGGTCATATAAGGGTTGAAAACATGCAAAAAACATTAAAAATTAGCATTGGTCAAACATCATAATTGGATACCTCCTAATACCTTGTTCTTTTAGTCACATCTTCTTCTTTTATAAAAAGGTTCAACCCCCATATGAGTGCCATCGAAAAGAACCATTTGGACTAGTCTAGGATGTTGTTTGACCATATTATGAAAATATTAAAGAGGTTATAGGGTTTTATTTTCATGTTTTTAGGGAATTTGTTCTTAGATTCTTCTCTTGAAGAAAGGCATTAAACCGTCATACTATCAACTATTTTATGACCTCAAATGTGGATTTTATTCTATCATCCAATCCCTCACACTCAATAAAGGCTTCCAAACCTATCACTCTCCATTAGTCAACACCTATAGGAACTCTATGGGGGTCCACTATTGGTTGGCATTGAAAACCCCAAGCAGTGAATATAGATAAAGTTATGTGCATCAAACCTATGTTGGCTTGTGTTCCAACTTGTGTTTTTCCACTCTCTTAAAAAGAAACCTCTAGCATGAAGATACTTGGACTAGACCAAATCCTTGTCTTAACTTGAATATCCTCCTTTAATGTGCCTATAGGTACACACTCAGGGTTTTAGGCTTGAAGGTGTATTTGCTTATTCGACATAGTCTAACATATGGCATTGAATAACCTAACTAATGATGTTATTTGTAACAACTTCTCAACTTATCAAGACCCTTTATGACCTCTAATTAATGTTCATAGGACCTTATTATTCAAGTACCATAGTGACAAGTGAACGCGAGTAGAGGTGATTGTGTGTTTGAATTTGAGAGCATAATATTGACTTATAATAAACTTGATATGGCCCATGGAATAAAATGAATTCAAGGTTTAAACCTAAAGAAAACTCTTCTATCATGATCACTCTTCAGATACTATTATATCAATTAGTACTTCCATAACCTGAAGGTGTTCATTCTTGAATGTACGGATTGAATGGCATCATCATGAAAGAAGTTTGAGTCCTATGCTAAGTTCATGATATATCTTGAAGCTTGGTTCCTACTTCAAAAAACTTGAAAACATCTCTCATCTCTATGATTTAATATGAACATTTACAAGAACTCAATAAATGCACTTACACTTTATTGAAGAGACACACACATTTTGAAATTTCTCAAAGAGACACACATAAAATGAAAACTTAAGAACTATTACCTGAATAATATAGGTGTATAATGAATTATATAATCCATTTATAACCTTTTAATATACAAAAATATTATTAAAAACTCATATGTTGCTTCAAAACTGACCCAAGACACCATTCAAAAAGATAAAGGAGGAAACATGGTTTTATGCTATAAATACCTTCTTGGATGGAGTTATAAAATTAAAACTAGACAAAATGAAGTATCACGACCTTGAGAAAAATATTTCTCAAAACCATTCTTATCCATTGTTTACTTATATTGAGAAACAAGTCCAAGAATAAACCCCTCTTGGATGCATAGGCTATAATGACCTACTGTCACTCTTAGTAATTATTCATATATATTAGGCCACCAATATAATAAATAATGACAATAATTTAAATCTTAATAAGACTCATAATAATGGACAAAGTTTTAGATCTTAACTATCTCTCTTAATCTCATACGAGCATTTGAAAACTGCCCTTATAGGCATGTAAGGAAGGTCAATATTAGAGCAAAGTTAGTTTTTGAAAAAATTTCACAAAAAAATCATAAAAACTAATAATATGACCATATAAGGACCAAATTAATCCTCTATTATTCTTTTCTCACAAAAATCCTTTGAAAACGAAAATGAATGCCTCAAAAAGGCATGTGTTTGCATTGAAAAGGCTATTTTCACCAAGGAAATATGATTAAAATTATATAAAATGTATTATTGAGTATTTAACATGTATGATGAGGTGAAAAAAGATGGAATAAAGCTTATTATTAATCAGATACCATCAAAACCTTCTTTAGAGGGCATAAAATGGTTAGATTTGTATAAAAATGAGTTATTAAGGTCTAGAATGTCATCAACTTTATTATCCATATTTTAGGCATGTAATGACCTTAAAACATGATATGACACTCATTATAACACTCTAGACTATTTTCACCACTAAAAATGCCTCAGAAGGGCCTAAAATGACTAGATAAGCATAATATAAATGAAGGGCAGACCTTAAATCACCTACATGACTTTAAGAACTATTAATCATGGATTCTAATAATCACTTTAAGTAATTTTCAAGACCAAATTACTAACTTACAAGACAAACTATCATGATATGCAATGTTTTGAATGGTAGGGGTGACATTTAGACCAGTGAGGTCAAAATTGTCAACATTTTGGTGACTCAACTAGGAAGCATGCCTACAATGCTTGAGAACTAGACCATATAAATGACTTTTGGACTTATAAAACAATGAAAAATATGATCCATGACTACAAGTAACCTTTTGAATTTAAATAAGATAACTCATTCCTCCAAAATAAGAAAAGAAACACACAAAGCAAGAAAACTAACTAAACAAAGCACTTTTTTGGGACAAAACACAAATAAACTAATGTGGTAGGACAGCAATTTGAGGAAAACAAAAAAAAAATTATGTAAAAGGAACATAAATATTCAATAGAAATGTTTTATATGTATCCCATTAACTGAGATTGGAAGATCTTCACCATCCATCTTTACAAGTTAGAAGGTATTATGGGATTTACAGCTGGAGATTATGTATGTACCACTCCAAAGGGAGTCAAAATTTGTATGCCTTCCTGGTTTATCTCTATCCTCATCCCATTTGAGGACCAAATCTCCTTCTTTTAAACTTCATGAAGAAGTTCCTTTGTCAAAATCTCTATTCACTTTTGCTTAATGAATTTCCATGGCTAGTATGGACTGATTTCTTACCTCTTCAAACACCAAAAGATAAGCATACCTGATCGCCATTGGTTTTTTATACAACAAATCAAGTTGATGGACTAGTTTTAAACTAAGAAACTCAAGATAATTGGGTAACCTTGCTTCCTTACCATATACTAGCTTGTATGGAGAGTTGGCTATTGATCTTTTGTAGGTGATCCTATCAGCCCATAGAACTGACTTCAATATGAGATGCCATGACCTCTAATTATCTTCAATAACTCTTATTATGATCTTAAAAAGGTTCCTATTTATCAAATCAATAAGGCCATTACCTTATGGATAGTAATTTTATGAAGTGTTGAGATAAATTACATGTTGAATAGCCAATTGGCTGATCCTAGTTCTCACAAAGGCCATAACATTATCAGCAATAATGGTTGAAGGATCTCCAAATATATTAAGCAAACCTTCCTATAAATATAGAACATTGGTCTCATTTGCTTATTTTAATGATACTAATTTTTTCCTTCATGTGAATTAATCTATAGCAGTTAATATCTATTTATGTCTTAAGCTTGAAGGATGGTTTATAAGGCTAATAAATTCCAATCCCCATTCAATAAAGGGCTGATCCACCACAATTGGTTAGAGAGGTAAGGCTGTAAGTTTCAATTTTCTCACAAACATAACAAATTTTTGCACTTTCTAACCCATGCATGACAATCATAAAATATACTTGGCCAATAATACCCAGCTCTCATGATCCTAAGGGTTGTAGTCCTTGTGGAAAAATGTCCTACACTATATCCATCATGGAACTCTTCAAGCAATATTTTTGTTTGGCTTAGCTCTATACATCTTAGCAACATGCCATTTATATCTTTCTTGAATAAAACACCATCAACAAGAAGAAATGAAATTGATTGAAATCTGAATATCTTCATTTTGAAGCACTTAGATGAGAAGGATAAATACCATCTTGGAGGTATCTTACTGAGTCATGAAACCAACTAGAAGGTGAGGTATGACCAGCTGCAATCTTTTCATCATTTGACACCAAAATAACCTCATTAGCCTCTTAAAAGTCTTAGAATAGGTGATCATAAAGTCCTTTGACTCTAATCAACTTTGTGACCTTGATTTCCACATCATACTTCATTTCCTTTGATATCCAACTAGCTCTCTTCGCATGTATGTCTTTATTTAAAAGGAACTCTTTGATACTTAGATGGGCAACAATTAGGTGTATCTTATCGTTAGAAAATAATTATCTAAACTTCTTGAAATACCTTATAGCTGAATGTACATGTTTTTTATAAAATAGTACCTTGTTTCATACTTTTCCAAGCCTTGATTGAAGAAGGCTATTGGCTTCACCAAATCGTCATGATTTTTTTGCATAAGAATGCCTAAAATGGTGTCCATGTTATCATAGGTGTACAAAATTAAATCTTATGTGAAAAATGGATCTATAAGTGTAGGATCACTATATTTGGCCTTCTTAATCTCCTCAAAACTCTTCACTCCTTCCTTTGAACAGCTAACACTTTGATTATTCTTTAGCATGGCTATAAGTGGCTTAGCTAAAGTGGTAAAATATGATATGTATCTTATTATAAAATTATTTTCCCCTAATAATATTTTGCAAAGAATTTTTGTGTTTAGGTAAGAAAAGTGCAAAAATTGAATCTATTCTTACAAAATCTATGCTTAAACCATAATTTAAAACAACATGCCCAAGGAGCTTACCTTCATGAACTAATAAGACACTTTTTGGGATTTAGAGATACCCTAAATTATCTACACCTTTTGAATACTTTATTGAGTTGAAAAATGTGCTCACTTGCACAATTTGAAAACACTATTATATCATCAAAATAGATAAGTACAAACCTATTAAGAAGGCCTTGGAATTCCATATCCATGGCTCTCTGAAAGTTTTCTCTAGCATTGGATAAACTGAAGGGTATCTTTTTGTATGGAAATGTCCCCTACTTTTTAGTGAAGGTTGTCTTGAATTGGTCCTCTTCCTTAACCAAAATCTGATTATAGCCACTATATCCATCTAATAAATAAAACCTCTTTGAACCTACAACCAACTGTAAAATTTATCCCATAGACAAAAATGAATAGTGATCTTTAGGGGAAGCCTTGTTCAAATCATGAAAGTCAACACATAGTCTATTCTCACAATTCTTATTTTATACCAAAATAGGGTTTGCCACCCAAGTTAATTGTTTGATTGGAAATATAATAACTGACTCTATGATCTTACGAAGCCTATCTCTCATTAAAGGCTCAAGTTTCATATTGATGGGTCTTTGTATCTATCTCACTAGTTTATTTTTATCCTCTAACTCAATGGTGTGTTGAGATAGACTTGGGTCAAACCCCTTGAGATCACTATATTACCATGAAAACACATAAGAACAACTTGTGCATAACTCAATGAAATCTTCCTTTTATGAAGTAGTGCATACCTTACCTAACTTCAAACTCTTACTAGTTGTAATCTCTACATTGGCATACTATTCCTCTTTTGTTGACAAAGATGACTTTTCCTTGCTTAAATCATCATCACCACTGAATATGTTCTCAAGTGTGACCAATCCTTTGGGAAACTTATTTTTTTTTACTTACACAATTTGATCACCATACTGATACAAGTACTTTGATTATTCTTGAGGAAAATTTAACCTCTTCTTACAAGAACCTGATAATTTGATTTCCATATTCAAACACTTTCCAATTCTCATGGTTATATGAAATAGGACTTACAACCACCTTTATGTGTAACCCAATTTTTTCACTTTTTATATTAGTTGGGATACTAAATTGTGCCCCAATGATAGCCAACCTATCTACATGTCTGTTCTCATCTCTTGGTATTACTTGAATATTGAAATATTGAAAATATTCAAGTAAGTCCCATAACCTATGCTTGTAATATCTTAACAATAATTTTTTTCACACATTAAGACCTCTTACTTGGTAAACTATAAGTTTGTTATCACCAAAAATTTGCAAGGTGTTGACTTTCATCTTCCTAGCCAATTGCAAACCATGAACTAGTACCTCATACTCTACAACATTATTTGAACAACCAAAATAAAACTTAATATAAGATAAATACCTTTGATTTTATGGATAAATAAACATCATTCTATCCCCAATACAATTCTTATTCCTAGATCCATCAAAGTACAATTTCCATAGACCTTCACTAGATTCATCATCCTTCACCATGGATGTAATTATTGCATAATTCTCATGAAGGAATTAACACCAAGTCCTTCCTCTTAAATTATATCATAAGGATCATCCTCATGTAATTTATAATCCCACTCATAAATAAAAATATTTGGAACTTCATTGAAAGCTGATTCATTTTCCACTCCACTAGTTTCTAGCACCTCATCTAAGATGACATAGTTAGTGTTCACAAGAGTTGACATATATGGATTCAAATATAAATGTATAATAGGTTTAGAATGTATTGTTACCTTAGTACCATACTTGGTTTTTAACATCAAATATGTCTAATATACTAATATGTATCCCCAATATTTGAGGTGAAGCCCCTTGAAAGGCACATGACAAAGTAGGGAGGTAGGTATACTATAACTACATCCTACTAAATGATAACATTGGGACAATAATGTAGTGTAAAATTCAAATATTTTATGATTCCAACTATCTTAGTTGTCTACCCATCTATTTTCAATTCTCCATTAGTATTTGGCTCATAAACAAGACCAAACTTATCTATAATTTATTTAGGCATAACAATACTACTAGCTCCACTATCCACCATGTTGTTATGAACTAAAGTATCACCAACTATCAAAGAGAGGTGTAAAGGAGTTTTTTTAATTTTACTTATTTTTTTTCCACATTTACCATTTTATGTACCTATTTTACTTTTTTCTTAGTTGGATAGTCTTAATTAGTTAAGATAACACCTTCTTTCTCAACTAGTTTGGGAGACAATTTGAGAGACGAAAGCTCTTGAATGAGCATATATTTTTACCCTAGAATATAAAGATAATATCACACATTAATTCTAATGTTAGACATATTAATGTAATCCAATATAATAAATTGACCCCCACTAACCTTTGGCTGCACTTTCTAAACCACTAGTTGCTCATGAACTAGAGGTACTCGATTAACCTTCCCAGCCTCTATATATTATTTTTTATATATTTTAGGGGTATCTAATTGATATTTGGTACTCTTTGGAAAAACATTAATATTAATTTAATCATTACTCACATCTTGAGCCTCATCAATGGCTCTTATTTTATCTCTAGTTATAGTTACAACTTTACCACTTATATTGTTAGTTTCACCACCCTAATTAAGAGCAACATGATTATCCATTTACCAATTAAATTAATTTAATTAGGCTACCCTTAAACTTGTTGAGTCTCTCTTTTTGATGCCAAACTTGTTTGTTTATATTGACCTCCCTGAAGATAAAAATCTTCTTGTGTCATTTTTGGCATAGTAATGTTTTGTGACACCAAGGCTTGGTTTTGAGCATCATTTAGATTAGAGGGTTGCCAACTTGAATCTTACATCAAGTTATTTTGAGATGGTGTGGGAATAATAGATTTTGAATTACAAGGTACATTATGATCAAGAATTGCATATGGCTTAGCTATAGTTATGCCTCCTTGTGCTTTGTAGGGTGGTCTCTTATCCCTAAAACCTTGATAAGGAGGCCTTTGATATCTAAGGGGATAATAGGTGGTCTAAATTTTTTGTTGATAAGGCCTATTATCCTAATACTAATACCTCTTTATTTGTAATATTTCATTCCCAAAATATTGTAACAAACCTGTCAACTCTTCAATCTCACTAGCTTGACTAGTAGAGCCTACAACTTGGGCTTGAGGAAATGGAATAGGAGCTAAATATGATATTTGAGGAACTTTAGGGGCTGGTATAGACTTAAATTCATATAATATAGAAATTTAAATCCTTAGAAAAAGCTTACCAGCTTGTATCAAACTACTCTTTACTCTTTTTACAACCTCATAAGCATCTGGCAAAGGCATACCACCCATTGACCGTATCATCACACTAATGTTAGAGTTGATGGATTTAAAATAGTAAAAAAATACATATTCAGGGGATGGCCTAATCAATATAAGTATCCTAGTCTGTGTATTTTGGAATTTGAGGTTAAAATCAAACATGAACTTATGATGACCTCTCTTTATTATTGTTAATTATTCAACTAAGGAGAGGCGATCAGATTTGTCCTCAAATTATTTGACTAAGGTTGCACCTAATTAATCCTATGTAGTGATGGATTTTAGTGGGAGATATCTATACCATTGCAATGATTTTCCTTTGAAGGAAATAATGAGCAATATAATAACTACATTATCCTAAATAACATTATGGACTGAACATAGGTTAAATACATCCTAGATGTGCTAAATAGGGGTTGTTTGATCTTCTCCTAAGAATAATGGGATTTTATTAATAGTATAAACATTAATTTCATCAAATTATGCTATATTTAGTGGTCTATCTCTATTAACTAGAACAAATACTTGATTTTGCATGGCCATTTGGATAGTGGGGATTGCACTGCTTAGGATAATAGGATGACTAGGAGATGAATATTTCCTTTGAGGATATAGATTTATCTTACTAAACCATGATATTTTAAATGATTTAGAAGGAAAATCAATGAATTCAAAAGGAATACCTTTACTAGTTGACCTTGTGGTAACCTTGGGCATGAAAGAATTACCTAGATGATGTTATAAACTCTACAACCTAAATAATTTTTAGCTTATGATGATAATGAATGTCTTATGCTATTGAAAATACTTATCTTCATCTCCAAAATTTAATTATGCCAAGGAGAAAGGGTCCCATTAGGCATGATAAAAACTATTTTATAATAGGAGTATGACCTTGTGAGAAAGTGTGCAATTACTCACTGTTGTTGGAACATGGAATATCTCAAACGTGTAGATGAATTAAAAAGTGAGACCATATATGTAGAGTGATATTTCCATTTGTTCTCTTACTAAAACTAACTTTAAAACAACTACCTACTAATTTTGGCAAAGAAAAAGGTGGAAAAGACAATGCTTGCAATGAAACTAAATGAAAACTGGAAATAAAAGGTGATGCACCAGTTTTTTTTGAGCTCTTATGATTGAAATGACACTTATGTGAGAAAGAAAATATTTCACACATTCACTAAACCTAAGTAGTATTTCTACAATAGTGTTTTACATTAAGGACTTGACAAATTCAACTTATGTAAGGAAGGATTGAGCTCAAAACCAATACATGAACTTAAGCTTGATTTAGAGACTTAGAATGACCTATAAAACATAAACATGTTGTAAATATTTTCATTAGAATTATTGGTGAAAAAGGCCCCATTACATTTAATGGTGTTTTTAATATTCACATCTTGGCTAATATATGTTAATATTTATTTAATATTAATGAATATATTTTGGTTACATATAAGTCAAAAAAGGGCCAATGAGAAGTCAAAGAGTCATGGGGTAAAAGACAAAAGAGGAATGGGATGCATTTTCACATGAAGAGTCATCTTGAGGAATTCCAAGAGTCACCATGTGAAGACAAAATAGGTATGGCATATTAATCCATGAAGGGACACTTTGAGGAATATGAAAAGTCACCAAAATAAAGACAAAAAAATAAAAAAAGCTTTTGCTTATGAAGGGTCACCATATGACTTTTCAAATTCAAGGATATGAAGGGTCATGTAAGTTTCGTGCCATTTTCCATGAGGATTGAAGGGTCACAAAGGGTGAATGCCAAAGGTCATTTGGAAATCTATAAATAAAGGCTTGAGAAGCTATTTGAAAAAATAAAGAGAGTGCATGGCTTATATTTTTTTTCGAAGAGAGAAAATTAGAAGATATTGTATATTTCTATCATTTGTTGATAAAGCAACATTGAGAGATAGTTGTGTTTTATACAGAAGAGGGGTTGGTGCTCCTGTGGGTTGGTGCTTGACAAAGGGGTTGGTGATCTTTCAAGTTGGTGCTCATTCATATACTTGAGATTATTCTCTATAGTTTTTCTCACTTTAGGTTTCCATGTAAAAATCTGATCTCTCTCTCTCTCTCTCTCTCTCTCTCTCTCTCTCTCTCTCTCTCTCTCTCTCTCTCTCTCTCTCTCTCTCTCTCTCTCTCTCTCTCTCTCTCTCTCTCTCGCTCGTGTGGTGCAAATTATTATTTCAATTTTTTTACATATCTTGAATGTGTGATTCATTGGTTAAAGAAAATAAATCAGATTAAGTAAAAAGATATATAATATACTGATTCACCCTCCCCTCTCAGCATATTTCATGCTTAATAACTAGTATCAGAGTAGGTTCTTTTTGAAAAAGTTTTCCAACTTGAAGGTAGATCGGGAAAGCATGATGGATGTATCACATGAAAGATTTTATACAAATAAGGCACCTTTTTTTATGGGATGAATTATTATTTTTTTAGCATAAGGATGAATACTTATTTTATGGCCTTTGGATTCAACATATGGCAAGTAGTGGTGGAGGAATATGAAGAGCCACAGACACTTGTAACTACTTCAGTAGAAAAGAAGGCAAGTGAAAATAATGCTAAAGCTTTAAATGCTATTTTATATTGTTTATGTGAATCAAAATTTATTAAAGTTATGCAATGTAAATCTTCTCATGAAATTTGGGTAAAACTTGAGTATATTTACAAAGGTGATGGAAAGGTTCAACAAGCTAAGCTTTAGACTTTCAAAAGATAGTTTGAGATTTTGAAGATGGAAGAAGAAAAAAATATAGCAAGTTATCTTTTCCAGGTTGATCAAATAGTTAATCAGATTCAAAGTCTTAGAGAGAATTTAGAAGAATCAACTATGGTTCAATTTTTTTTTAGATCTCTACCATTGAGATATAATGCAAAAGTTTCAGCAATTGAAGAGATGAAGAATTTAGCCAAGCTAAAGATGGATGAGCTTCATGGTATTGTTACAGCATATGAGATGTAGACTGAATAAGATAAACCCTCAAAGAGAGAAATTGATTTCAAGACATCAAAGAAAGAAAAGGCTAAGATTCAAGAATCAAGTGATAGTTCTGCCAATGATGAAAATGACAATGGATCTCTATTCATTTTCAATCGAAAAAAGGGCACAAGGAAATATGAAGGAAAATTCCCTTTTAAATATTTTAATTATGAAAGGATTGGACATTTTGTAGCTAAATTCTTAAATAAGGGTAATGATGAAAATGAAGAAGGAAAGTCTACATACAAGAAGAATTTTAAAGGTAAATTCAAGAAGGAATTCAAGAAGATGAGTTTGTATTCCAAAGATCTAGCTCAGCCAAAGATAGTGGAGTCAGTGATTCAGAAGAAGAAGATATTATATTCATGGCCATACATGAAGATGCCTCCACAAAAAAAGTATAGATGATCAAGAAGAAAAATAGGATGAAGCTGAAGTGAATCTAGAAGGAGAACTCATTTGTGCCTTAGAAGAGTTAAAATCTCTTGAAAAAAAGAAATGAAGATTAAAGATCCAGATAAAAAAAAATTAAAAGGAGTCAAAGGAAATAATTAGAGATCTACAAGCACACTTTGAAGAAGCTAAAAAGAATGAAGAAGATCTAATGGCACAGTTGAAAATAGTAAGTATAAAATGTTAAAGGTATATTATTGAAATTTCTTCTTTAAAGGTAGATCTTGAGAAAAAAAATAATGCAATCAATGATAGAGCATCTAATGATTCAAATTTTGAGAATAACACTAATATATTGAATAAGATATTAAAAAATCAAATATCAATGTTAGATAAGATAGGTATTGGATTTGAAAAAGAGAAAGAGAAGGTCATTAATTTTATAGACAAGGAAAAAAGAAAGAGCTATGCTAAAGCTCTTACAAAAGAAGAAATAAAAAGGGAAAAAGTTAAGAATATAAAGGACATCTCAAACAAAGAAGGCTGGAGGGAACATAGCTACAGAAGGTAATCAGGTCAGAGATACACAAAGAGGTCCTATTTTTATGGTTACTATTTTTATTGTAATGGATGTGGTCAAAATAAAATATAATTTTAAAAAAGGGTTAATAATTTTAGAAATAAGGAGAAGGAAAGTCATGCAGAGTCAAGCAAAATCCACAACTCTTTTGCTCCTCTATCAGGCTTTAATGACGAGGCCATAATATGTTACAAGTGAAAAAAATTCAAACACATATCCTAGTACTATAGAAGTGTGTTTTAGTCAGTCAAGAAGGACTAGAGTTTCAAGGCTCCATTCATCAAGAAGAAAGTTTAGATAGGTTCATGGTAGAAGAAACAACTTAAAAAATCTATGTTGGTACAAACATCTTTGCATGCAATAAATGAAGACAAGTCATGGTTAATTTATAGTGGATATTTGAGGCACATGATAGGAGACAAGATAAAGTTCATAACCTTGAAGAATATCAATGGTGGCATAGTGAAATTTAGAGACAATACTACTACTAGAGTTGCTAGAAAAGGTACACTAAGTTTGGATAATGGTAGAACTAAAAATAAAAAATGTTTTATATATAGGTCTTAAGCATAATATTTTGAGTGTAATTCAAATGTGTGATCAGGAGTACACACTAAATTTTTATGTATAAGGTTGTGAAATTATAATAAAAGATTTAGATGTATTAGTTGTAGATGCATAGAGAATAGGCAATATTTTGTATATGTTATCAGACATCAAAGGTCAAAGATGTTGTTTGAGTCAAATTGAATAAAGTTGGATATATGAAAAGAGAATGGAGCACATAAAATTTGAAAATCTTGACAACATCAACAAGAAGTAAGCAATAAAAAATCTTTCAAAGATTACAAAGCCATCTAACATGCTTTATGAACCTTGTCAACATGGAAAGCAGGCCAGAAGGTGGTTCAAAATAAAAGAGTACTTGACAACTCAGATGTTAGAGCTTGTTCACACTGATCTATGTGGACCTATGAAAACTCAAAGTACTCAAGGTGAGAAATATTTCATGTTGCTTATTGATGATTTTTGATGTATGACTTGGGTGATGTTTTTAAATAAAAAATTAGAAGCTTTCAGACATTTCAAAGAATTCAAAGCATTATTTGAGAATGAAACTAGTTTGAAGATTAAGTGTTTAAGATTATATCGAGGAGGATAATTCATGTCAGATCAATTTATTGAGTTTTATGAAAACCATGGAATAAAGAGACATTATTCAGTAGCCATAAATCCATAGCAAAATGGAGTAGTTGAACAAAAAATAGAATAGTTTAGGAGATGGTAAGGACAATGCTAAATGAATATAAGATAGCATATAAATATTGAAGAGAGGCAGTTGATACAATAGTGCATATTTAGAATATATCATTATTAAGAGTCAATAGTGACAAGACTCCTTATGAGTTATGGAAAGATAAACCAATAATAGTTGATTATTTCAGAGTTTTTGGTAGCAGATGCTTCAAAAAGAGAACTGATGAAAAAATTGGTAATTTTGAATCCAGAGTATATGAAGGTATATTTATTATTTATTCTTGTAAAATTAAAGATTATAAATGTTATAACAAAACAACTAAGAAATTTTTTGAAAGTGCAAGTGTTAGGATAGAAGAAGATGGAATACAAAGATTCAATGATCCAGTAGACATTCCTAAAATCATTGAAGAGGAATATTTTGAAGAATCAGATGAAGATAAGAAAAGGGAAAAAAAAGGACATCAAAACTCCATCCAAATATGTTCAGATAAATCATAATGAAAGTGACATCCTCAGGGACATAAATGAAGGAATTTGCATAGAAGAATGATGGTAAGTGAATCTGAGCAAATTAATTTCTCTTTGTTATCCAAAATTTAGTGTAGAACTTTTTCAAAAGTTATACATGATAAGCATTAGGTTAAGTCTATGGATGAAGAATTAAATCAGATAGAAAAGAATGATACATAAGAATTAGTGCCTAGACCAAAATATCACAATGTGATAGGAACAAAATGGGTTTATAGAAATAAGTTGAATGAAAATGGAAAAGTGACCAGAAATAAATCAAGATTAGCATATAAAGGATATGCTTAGATTGATGGAATAGATTTTGAATAAAATTTTGCACTAGTGATAAGGTTAGAGCCTATTAGATTGTTTCTTGCATATGTAATGTTTAAAAATTTCAAAGTGTTTTAGATGGATGTCAAATCTGCCTTCTTAAATAGGAATCTAGAAGAAGAGGTCTACATTAAACATCCTAAGGGATTTATTATCTCAAATATTAGTATCCATGTATGTAGATTGAAGAGAGCATTGTATGGATTGAAACAAACTCCCAGAGCTTGGTATGTAAGATTTGATAAGTACCTATAGGATTAAGGTTTTAAGAGAGATTTTGATGACAGTAATCTCTACATCAAAATAGAAGGTGATCATCAATTGATTATTGTGTTATATGTTGATGACATCATTTTTGGAGAAAATATTGAAAATATGATAAAATAATTTTCTAATAATATGCAAAAAGAATTTAAGATGTCTAGGAGAATTGTCATTTTTCTTAGAATTGCAAAAAATTTAGTCAGATAAAAGAATTTTCATATCTCAAAGTAAATTTGCCAAGGAAATGTTGAAGAAATTTGGTTTTGAAGATTGTGCACTAGTTGGCACACCAATATAAATAGGAAATAAGTTAAGGATGAAGATTCACCTATTACAGATCAATCTTTATATATATCTATGATTGGTAGTCTTTTATATTTAATAGCATTGAGGCTAGACACCATGGATGTAGTAGGTATGGTTAAAAGATATCAGTTAGCTCTAAAAGATAGTCATGTTTAGTTGGTGAAGAGAATATTTAAATATATCCATGGGACATTAGATTATAGATTGTGGTATCCCACAGGTAGAGATTTCACTTTTGTTACTTATATAGATTTAGATTGGTAAGGGTGCTTAGATGATAGAAAGAGTAAAAGTGGAGGAGCTTGCTTCCTTGGTGATAGCTTAGTATCATGGCTAAGAAAAAATAAAAATTTAGTATCACTTTATATAGCTAAAGTAGAATATATTATAGTGGTATTATGTTGTACTCAAGTGATTTGGATGAAGCAAACTTTGGAAGATAACAAGGTAAAGTATGTTGAACCTATTTATATTTTTTGTGATAATACAATTGTTATTAATATTTAGAATAATCCAGTGATGTATTCAAGAAAAAAACATATTCGCATTAGATATCACTTGTTGAGAGAGTAGGTTACATCAATAGGTTAAGATGAAGTATATCAGTACTACAAAGTAGACTGTAGAGATTTTCACAAAATCACTAACAAAATACACATTTGAGTATCTATGAGAGAAGTTGGGAGTAATTTATTTTACTTCCTACCATTGAGTTTTATCATTAGTTGAGAGGGAGCTAAGTGTTAGCTCTAGATAGGCCCTTTGCCATTGATGTCAAAGAGGGAACATACTAGGTATAGATACGGGTTCAAAAATAGGTACAAGGAATAGGTATAGGTTACTACAATAAGGGGGATTTATTATATGTTTTTTAGATGGTAGTGTATGTAGGTTTCAAAATGTGGTAGTTTTAATTTGAGGTTGCCATCAATGATAAAGGGAGAGATTGTTGGAAATATTGTCATTGATGTCAAAAGTCTAGCATTATTGGTGATAAAATCCCCATTACATTTAATGGTGTTTTTAATATTCATATCTTGGATAATGTATTTTAATATTTATTTAATATTAATGAATATATTTTTGGTTGCATATAAGTCAAAAGAGGGCCCATGGAGAAGTCATAGAGTCATGGGGTAAAAGATGAAAGAGGAATGGGACACATTTTCTCATTAAGAGTCATCTTGAGGAATTCCAAGAGTCACCATATGAATACAAAGAGGTATGGCACATTTTTCCATGAAGGGACACTTTGAGGAATATGAAAAATCACCAAAATAAAGACAAAAGAGGAAAGGATGATTTTGCTTATGAAGGGTTACCATATGACTTTTAAAATTCAAGGATATGAAGGGTCATACAAGTTTGGCACCATTTTCCATGAGGATTGAAGGGTCATAAAGGGTGAATACCAAAGGTCATTTGGAAAGCTATAAATAAAGGCTTGAGAATCTATTTGAAAAAAGCAAGAGAGTGCATGATTTGTATTTGTTTTTGAAGAGAGAAAAGTAGGAGATATTATAGAGTTATATCATTTGTTGAGTAATAAACATTGAGAGATAGTTGTGTTTTATACACAAGATGGGTTAGTGCTCCTATGGGTTGGTGTTCACAAATATTTTCAAGGGGTTGGTGCTTCTGTGGTTGGTGCTCAAAAATATTTATTGTGTTGGTGCTCGGAAAAGGGGTTGGTGCTCCTACAATTTGGTGCTTATGAACTTTATATTTTGAGTTGGTACTCATTCATACACTTGAGATGTTCTCCATGGTTTTTCCCACTTTGAGTTTCCATGTAGAAATATGGTCTCTCTCTCTCTCTCTCTCTCTCTCTCTCTCTCTCTCTCTCTCTCTCTCTCTCTCTCTTATGTGGTGCAAATTATTATTTCAATTTTATTACATATCTTGAATGTGTGATTAAGTGGTTAAAGAAAAGAAATAAGATTTATTAAAAAGATATATAATATACTGATTCACCCCCCTCAGTATATTTTGTGCTTAACAAAACAATCTCTCATGAAGGTACAATACTAGACAATAACAAAGCAAAACAAGTATTTCACTAAGCTATATAAATGGAAACCACATACACTTCACTAGAAAAGACCTGAAACTTAAGGAATTTGGCTTCTTATTTCTCATTCATATACTTGAGATTGTTCTCCATGGTTTTTCCCGCTTTGAGTTTCCATGTAGAAATATGGTCTCTCTCTCTCTCTCTCTCTCTCTCTCTCTCTCTCTCTCTCTCTCTCTCTCTCTCTCTCTCTCTCTCTCTCTCTCTCTCTCTCTCTCTCTCTCTCTCTCTCTCTCTCTCTCTCTTGTGTGGTGCAAATTATTGTTTCAATTTTATTAAATATCTTGAATGTGTGATTAAGTGGTTAAAGAAAAGAAATCAAATTAAGTAAAAAGATATATAATATACTGATTCACCCCCCTCATTATATTTTGTGCTTAACAAAACAATCTCTCATGAAGGTACAATACTAGACAATAACAAAGCAAAACAAGTATTTCACTAAGCTATATAAATGGAAACCACATACACTTCACTAGAAAAAACCTAAAACTTAAGGAATTTGGCTTCTTATTGCTCTTAAAATTTTAATATAAATTCTAGAATCCTTTAGGAACAATCCAAAAATCAAATATTCTATTACTTTTTGGAAAAAATGAACTCATATAGCCAAGAAGTGTTTGGAGACAAAGCAACCCCAAAATAAGGGACTTCAAACTTGGTCAAAAGCTCCTCCAAAAGTGATACATATCATTTTAACCTTATAAAATTCTGGTTCTTCATAAGGTGGCATAGAAAATAAGCTTCCCAATTTTTATGGGGCTTAGGACATTTATCATAATGTTTAGTCGAGCTTAGATCACTTGGAGAGTGCTTAGATTCTTACATCAACCCCTAGATTTTAGCCTTCTTGTCTTCTTTGATGAATGAGTATATTTCCATAGATGTAGGCCTTTAAGTTTCTTAAAGTACTTGGTTTGAAAATTTCTTTAGTTCATGAATAAATATTTAACACTTGGCATAGTTTTTTTATAAGACTTCTTTAACCCCTTTTGACTTTGTCTTCCTATGAGGCATTGGAAGGAGATAGAGTCCTATTTGAGCTTGTATACCCTTCAAAATCTATTTTACTTCATTAAAAATCCTTCATGAATTATTAAATGCTTTAATATTTCATTCCATACCATTAATTATCTTGATAAGTCTTTGTGAAGAGTCATATGTACTTATTTAGTGTTCAAACTCCAAAAAAACTCTCCTTTGCACTAAGGCATAAAAGGAAAAAGAAAGTATTTGTTCAATATTGTTTCAAGTATGCATATATCCACCATGGAGGTATTATAAATGGAATTAAAAACCTAGTACAAGGTGATTCAATGTATCAAACAATTAGCAAAACTTGGAAGAACACCAAAACTATGCATTTTCCTTGAATTCCTTGTAGCCTTTTTAATACAAATCTCCTTTTTTGGGATAATTTGGAGGTTATATTGAGAAAATAATCACATTTTAAGTCACCCTCTATCCACTTACATATATTGACAAAAAATGGTGTTCAAAATTGAAGTGTAGATATGTTTTCTATCCCCTTTTTCTTGCCAAATTAGGCCTAATTAGCCCTTTTAGCCCTAGAAGGAGAAATTTTGCATCTAAGAGATCACACATATGTGATAATTTTAAAAAGTGTTTGATTAAAAATTTTAATTACCCCATAATTATCCATGTCAAATTTTGTGGTCTATAACAACCTAGAGGTATTGGAAACATGAAATGGCCTTTGGAAGGCTTGCCTTTTTTGAGGCATTTTTTGACTGACCCAAAATAATTTAATGGTTTGGGAACCTATGGATGATTTTGTATGAAGTTTTTAGTTTTATTATTTAAAAAAATTCCCATTATACCTTTTCCATCAATTGGCATCCTTCTACACTCCTTGAAAGCTTTATTTTAGCTAAAAAACAAGAAAACATATAGTTTTTGTACTATTCCATATAAGTGAAGATACAACAAAAAATAATAAAGGATCCTTTTATAGTATAATAAAACCTATGGTATGTTTCAATAGGCAAATATTTAATTTTTGGGGGCTTCCAACTCCATCTCTATAAACTGGTTAAAAATGGGGTTTTAGGAGGGTTTCTAGTAGTTTTCAACATTAACAATGATTCATAAAAATGTGACATCCAAATTGTGAAAAAATTACAAAAAATTTAATTTAAATACCACATATAATATACAATAACTCCTTTGGGTCCCATGCTAAAAATCTTTGATGATGTGAGCATCCAAACTTGGCCTCTCAAGTTGATCCTTGCATTCTATGCACCCTGTGTTACTTTTGAACCCAAAAATGGATTATTCATGAAAATATATAAAAAAATATAATATATCCTAATTAAAATTTTAAATTATTTTTAATGGTCATTATACCTTGTAAATGGAAATGACCCCTTTTTGGGCAAAAGACCTAGTTTAAGCTAATGGGGTTTGAATGTAAATGGTCACTCAACACCACTTATGAGATATTTATCATCATATTTCGATTAATTAATGATATTTAACACTAAATAAACCTTAAAAAAAACATCTCCAAGTATCCCAAAGTGTTCATAAGATAAATAACACTCATTTTGGTCACTTTTTCACCATTGTTTGCTTTCATGCATGCTTAAAAGTAGCCTACCTATGATATAAAATAGAGGATATGTTCCCTATTATATAATTATAAAACATATTTTTTGGTTTTAATTTGGTCATGAAGAACCTATGTACAAAATTTTAGGTCAAAATGACCTCTTTAGCACCTTTAAACCTAAAAAACCCCAAGCCAAACTTTTGAGAAGTAAACTATGTGCAAGGTTTTACAATCATGGCCATATGTTTCTCTTTGAAAAATATTCCTTACCTTTTTTACATAATTATTATCATTATTTTTAGTTTTAATCATCATTTTATATCTCTCTCAATAATATTAGTCCTCTGAACCTCTGTCTAACCTCTCATTAATCATGACTTTCTCTTGACATCACCTAGTTCCTTGACTGTAACTATGGTGTAACTTAGAGATTAGATCCTTGAATATTATTTTTCTATTTAATTTATCATATACTATGATATAAAACATCTTTATCATGATTTATATCATATTAAACCCTTTACTTCTTTCCAACTTTCAATTGCATACCTTGACATGGTTTCCATAGAGGTGTTAACTGTAACTATAGGTGGGGATGCTTCTTGTAAGTTATCATGTTAAGGGATTAAGATAATAAAACCCTGACATGATTATGATTACCTTACCAAATGTTTTTATCAATATCACATTAGATATAATGTCAACCTCAAAAATCATTATCACTATATCTACCAAACTGTTGTCTTAACCTATAGTTGTAGGTGCTCATAATGAGTTTTTGTACAAATTGAAAAATAAGGTTTACCCCATTGCTAGCATTTAATTATATATAATTGATCACTAATTTACGTTAATTGACAATACAATCTAACATTAAAGATAACTTTTATCATAAAAACCTTATAATCAAACATTCATACTTTGAAATCAACTTAGACTGTTGACTGTCCTTCATTTGTGGCTATAGGTTGTCTCTGTGTCAAGCCTTTATGAGGAATTAAATGGTCACACACTTGGTGAAATAGGGTTATTGAAACCATTAATACTTTAACTCTCCATAAGGACACTTGTTAGTTTCATAAAATACACCTTTTGATCAAACATGCTTCCTGTCAAACATGTGACAAGCCTAGTCTTCTTGAGGTCACTGTTTGGATAGATGTGAGACCTGTAGGTATACACGTGATTAATATGACATAATATTATGATCCACTTAAGTCACTAAGACAACCTCCATTTGAATAGTTAATTAGACTTTCAAATCATGCCTTCTTTTTAACATCACCATACCATTGTTTTCTTGAATTTGAGCCTGTTGTAGGTGCTTTAATTGATTTATTGAGTCATTAGGTGTTTGAACTACGAAAAAGGTGATATGGATACTTAATAGGTATTAATATATTCTTTGAACATCTATACCCTTTTCCTTTACATTATATACAAATAATAAAGACTCTCCTTCAACTCTCAGGATCCATCAAGAAGAAAATTACCTTTAACACTTGACTAATTATGTGTCACCTCTGTATGGATAGAGGAGGGTATGGTTATGACCCTAAAGTGTTATAGTGGTTAAATTTTTGGAAAAACATCTTGAGCCTGATCACCTCATTTGTCATCATCATTATATAAACCTTCCATTACAAAAAATTCATCCTCATTATAACCTTGATGTCTTATCTTGAGGTATGATAATTGTAGGGTTTGATTAGACTATTGTAGGTCTCCTTTTAAATTTCTTTTGATGATTCTATAATTGGGTTATATGTGTCACTTAAACCCTAATTAAGGTTGTGGTTTTATGCTAAACCAAACTACCCTAGGCCCTCTCTACACCCTAACGATTATTTTGATGATAAAAACCCTCATCAATTTTATGTAATCCTTAGAGTCATATAGATGTATACCCTACCTTACTTGTAGTAGTACTTGGAGTGAAGATGTGAGGTGCATTGATTTGAAATCATCTTGAAGGTTCTTTTGAAACATATGTTATCTCCACATCAATGGTATTGAAACCCTAGGGTATATCCTCATGACGTGTTAGATCTAGACATATGAGGTGATATGAAGGTTTAAAACCTATATAAATCATTAAAAATTGGTAGTGATCAAACATCATAATTGGAGACCTCATACTACCTTGTTCTTGTAGTCACATATTATTCCTTTCTTACAAGGTTCCACCCCTATAAGAGGGCTATCAAACATAACCATTTGTACTAGTCTAGGATGTTATTTGACCATATTATGAAAATATCAAAAAGGCTACAAGGCTCTATTGTGTTGTTTTTAGGGAAATTGTCCCTAAAGTATTCTCTTGAAGAAAGGCATTCAACCTTCATACTGGGAACTATTTCCTGACCTCAAACATGGATGCTATTCTATCATCCAATCCCTCTCACTCCATAAAGGATTAAAAACCTATCACTCTCCATCAATCAACACCTTTATGAATTATATGGGGTCTATAATAGGTTGGCATTGAAAAACCTAGGTAGTGAATATGGATAAAGTTATGTGCATCAAAACTATGTGGGTTTGTGGTCTATCTTGTGTTTCTATAATTTCTTCAAAAGAAAACTCTAGCATGAATATACTTGGAATATATGAAAGTCTTGTCTTAACATAAATATCCTCATTTAAGGTGCCTATAGGTACACACTCTGAGTTGCAAGCCTAAAGGTGCATTTTTTAGCTCAACATAGTCCAATATATGACATTGAAAAACTTAAATCCTTATGTTTTTTATAACTTCTCAACATCACAAGACCCTTTATAACCTCCAATGAATGTTTATAGGACCTCATTCTTCAACCACCATGGTTTTAAGTGAATGCAATTAGGGATGATTGTATGTTTGAATTTGAGAACATAATATTGACTTATAATGACCTTGATATGGCTCATGGAATCAAATGCATTTGAGGTTTGAACTTGAAGCAAACTCTTCTATCCTAATCACTCTTCAGAGACTATGACATAAATTAGTATTTCCATAACCTAAAGGTGTTCATCCTTGAATGTATGAACTGAGTGCCATCATGATGTAAGAAGTTTGAGGCCTATGCTAAGTTCATGATATATCTTGAAGTTTGGATCCTAATTCAAACAACTTGAAAACATCTCTAATCACTTTGATTTGATATGAACATTGAAAAAAAGATAAATAAATGTACTTATACCTTATTAAAGAGACACACTCACTTTAAACTTTCTTAAAGAGACACACTTATAATGGAAACTTATGAACTCTTACTTGAATGAACCAAGTGTATCATGACTTATATCATACATTTATAACCTCTGAAGATGCAAACATTTGAATAATGACTCATATGTTTCTTCAAAACTGACCCAAGAGACCATTCAAAAAGATAAAGAAGGAAACATGGTTTTATGCTATAAATACCTTCATGGAAGTGTAGACACCTAAATATGGCCACCAATGACCATCAATTAGGCTTTTGACTAATTCCCACCAAAATGCACAATTTGGCCTAAAACCACTAAAACACATTAAATTCTTTGAAACTAACATATTCAAGTGCTGATTTTGGACAAAGTATCCCTAACTGGGGCAATGCATTTTATGGGGCAACTAAAATTGATTAGATCATTTTGAGTCAAAATGCCAATTTTGCACCCGAGTGCCTTAAATTGCTCTTTTCTATAATATATATTGCACAAGACACGTGCATTTATTATTTTGTATTGGCAACATTCTAAATGGGATAATGGTTCCAATGCATCTAACATTGACTTCCAAATCCAATCTAGGCAAATTTTGAGCCAATAATGAGACATTTTAACTAATTTGATTAATTTGTGCACCAAAGGGCCAAAATTTGCATGAAAGTGACTAATCATACTTAAAGTTAATTAATTCCAATAATGAGCCTAATTGAGAACTCTATGGAGCTTTTTGAATATTTCTTTTTGGAAATGAATATTGAATATATGCATCATCAAATGACATCATTTCTTGCGAAGGCATCCCTAGGCCATAAATGCATAAAATATTAGGATTAAGCCACCCCATGCCTCATTAAGACAATCCATTAATCTTTAATTTCCCTCTATCCCAAATATTTATGAAGGCATTTATTGATTTTTGACTAAAAAATTTAATGGATTCTTAGCCACACATCTTCATCTTAAGATGGACAGTTTTGATTCATCTTGACCATTTTTCAAAACGTATAAATAGGAGACCTTACCTATTGAATTTTAAAATCTCTTTTATGCCAAACTTATAATGCCCAAATGCATTCAAAATAATTACATTTTAGTGTTATAATGCCCAAATATTGAGCCAAGCCAAATCCAAAGATGGTGCCAAGGAGAGATCAAGGTAGCCACACTTCGTTGATGCAGACTTTATGAAAACAAGCTGAGCAAGCCACTTCAACAAGCTATTTGGAGCATCCAAGGAAGCTGAAAGAAGGTTTATTTTACATTTTAATTTTTATTTCCATTCTATTCTTGTTAACTAAGCTCCCCCTTTGTGATAAGCTTAAGGTGTTAGCATTAGTGTGTTTTGTTTGCATTTGTTTTATTCACTAACACAATACTAATCTCCCCTTATTTTAATCCTACGTTCACTTAATGGCATGCCAGGTGGGACCCTATCCTAAAAAAAATACTCACAACGGCTCTTTTAATCAGCTTACTAACCAATTTTATGTAGAATCTTGAAGTGAAGGAGTCAAAAGAGTGAAATTTGAAGTAAAAATTTCATTTTTTTGATAATTACATTTTTGTTCCTAGTAACATCAATTTTGCTCTCTATTACAATATCATTGTTGTCATAGTAGTGATTTTTTTAATCAAAAACAATGTTTTTTTAACAATGATTTTGTATCCCTAAGTAATGATATCATTTGTTGAAATAATTATATCAATCATTAGAGCATCGATTTCAAAAAAACAATGATATTATTTATTGGGTAGTGATATCATTGATTTGGCCAATGATTTCATTTAAAATAATGATTTTGTTTAGTATCAGTTTCATATAAAAATAGTGATAATGTTTTTTCTATTGAACTAATCCATAAGAGTGATATTGTGTTCTAAATTTTTGATTTTGTAGGAAAATAGTGATATTGACTGTGTAACAGTGGGATTGTAATAAAGATTTGAAATTTTTAATGTTTTTTTCTCAAACTCTTAAGTGCTTCAAATTAGGCACTTATAATTGTGTTTTTGTATGTTGAAGGATTAGATTAGAAATTGTTTTGATTGCATTTAACCAAACACATTTTCAAAGTTGGTGCTTAATGAAAAACTAGGGTGCTTAAGTGAATGTTTTGACAAATTATGCTTTCAAAGTCACAACTTAAGACCAAGGGGTCAAAATAACACCACCTAATTTTTCATTTGGTGCTTAAAAGTGAACTCTCTTGTCAAATTTTGTCTTCAATAGTTATTTAAATATAATTTGATTGGTAAAAGGAGGGAAATTTCATGTATGCTCTTCCATTCATCCCCTTTAGGGAACTTTTAGAATTAAAAGCATCATCCTTATTACAAACATGCCTAGTTCAAGGCATTAAAAAAAATGTCATCTAAAGCACTCCCCAAAAACTCATAATAGTTTGGGTGACCTTGAAACGAACCTAAAGTATTTCGATTAAGTCATTTATTTTTATACAAACTTGGTTTAAACCACTAACTACAACCACTCCCACTAGGATCAGAGGTTTAAGTAGTGTTGTTTCCAAAATCAGCTCAGTCGTTTTTGGAACAACCCCCTGCAAAACTTGTCTATTTCACCCTTTGTCTCTCTAAGTATATTTTCGAGACAGATTTTTCTCATTCTCGTCTTGGCCTAACTGCACTATTCAAAATTTGTAACACCTTTTCGTTACATTTTCCCTAAAATCTGAAGGTTGTTACGGTCTTGATACAACTAGGGGACCAAAATCTAGCTTTTTCAGAGTTAGTGTTTTTCTTTCATTTTCGTGCACGGGCGGCAAATTTCACTGCCAGTGCATTTTTACCTTTGATATGCAGGAGCAAAAAAAATTTCCTCTCATGCATTTGGACATGCTCAGGTGGCAAATTTTACCACCCCTACATTTTTCATCTCTCACATGCAAGAGCGGCAAAATTTGCCACCCCTGCATGGCCCTTCTAATTCCCAGTGCAAGGGTGGTGATTTTTGCTGCCCCTGCACTGCCTTGGTTTTTACATGTAGCATTTATTGCCATGTGCACCAAGTTCGTGGGGTCAATTTTCACCCCATTTAATCTAGTTTAAACCTCATTTTGATTTATTCCTCATTTGCTCCTCCTACCCTCTACCTCTGGATGATCCAACGAATGGGTAGAAGTGTGTTTTGGTAGATTTAAGCTCGCAGCATGCATGGTTCTCTAGGTAAGTCTTATTTTTGGTGTTTATTTCTTTTCCTTCCCTCCTCTTGAGCTTTGTTTTCAATTTGTGTTTTTGTTGGGGTTTTTTTTTTCTCTTTTCTCTCCCTCCCTTCTCTCCTGCATTTCCCTAGTTTCCTAACCTTGCCTTTTCTCTTCACCTGCATTGGCATCGAAAAATGCCACCTATACAGGTTCACCCCTTACCTGTAGAGGTGGCAAATTTCATTGCCCACATAGGCCAAACATACACGAGTGGCAATTTTTTTTGCCTTTCACTTTCCATCCAAACCTGCACGGGTGGAAAAATTTTCCGCCTATGCTCCTTGTTTCTTGTTGTTTCCCATTAAGCTGCAGGGGCAGCAAATTTTGCCGCCCACGCAGGTCGAACATACATAGGTGGTGAATTTCACCGCCCCTATATTTCCCTATCCATTCTTCATGCACAGGTGGTGAAATTCACTACTCATGCCCTTTTTTCCCCTTCATGCAAGGGCAGAAAATTTTGTTGCCCATGCATGCTTGTCCATTCCACATGCTTGGGTGGAAAATTTTGCCACCCTTGCAGTTTTCCTCCAAATTTTTCCAACTCTTGAGAGATCTTAATATTTTTCATTTTTTCTACCTCCTCTCCTTTTTTCCCTCATTTTTGACTTGGTTTCTGACCCGGCCCTATTAAGTGCCCTTCCTTGGTCATGATCACCCAACGTGTAAATTCTCTAATTTACCCACTATTCCCTAATTGCATGATCATGATTGCAGTTCCCCCTAAAGATTCTTGTTCATCAGCACCCATTCACCCGAGACCAATTTCAATGACTGAGGCTTCTCTAAAAAAGTCAAAAGCCATGAAGTATCGGTACTAGGGCATTTTTTTGATCGCCTCGATCACTTCTAATGTTGACGACATTAGAGATACAGAGATTGGCCACATGGATATGGCTGAGTTCATGATCAAAACCAAGGAAACGAACCCAAGCTCTGAAATGAAAAGGATCATCAAGAGAAACATTCATTTAGTTGCCACTTTCCCAGTAGCAGTACATCATATAGAGTTCATCCTCCAGTGCGCCCAGTTCTACAACAAAGAGATCAGATCAATCTCTGATGCTAGTGGCAACATGATAATTTAGCTAGACCCTAAATTCATTAATAAAGTATTCATGTTCCCTCTTACTACTGAAGTAATAAGGATTGACTCTATAGAAGCACAAAAAGAGTATGACAAGGCACCCAAGAGGGCAAAGAAGGTGATGAATCATAGATGGATTAAGGCCCCCAGAACCAACTTGTCCAGATGGCCATGGAATTTCTCAAGGAGTGATTTCATTAAAGAGGTTGGTGACTTGATTACTCTCCTCAGCAAGGTATGAGGCCTGCCATCTTCTTCACAATTCTATGAGTGGATGTACCCCTTCATCAAGATCATCCTCCAAGGGAAGCAAGTCATCTTCTAGGATGAGAAGATCAACAACACTCTTCACGATCAACTGACCAAGGTACAAACTACTTCAAATTTCTATATGACTTCATACTTGGTGTACATAGTTGCTTCAATGCGAACCTTCCCAGGGTTGACAACTAAAGGAGATAGGAAGACCACCCCACTATACTCATATTACCTTGAATTACCACTGCAAGGATCAATCTACCATTTTAGGAGGGTAAATGATGCCTTCTTCACAATATTTTTATACCACTTTGACCCTTAGCTCGAACAAAAAAGAATATCTTATGAAGCCTAGACGGTCATCAATGACTATGGCTGTATGTTCCTACAATTTCCCTCCTTCTGCTATCTTCAGGTTGGCTTTTTCCAAGGCTATCCCCATATGCTCCCTAGATTTCCTTCTGACAAGCTAGTTCTAATGGAGTTGTGTAGACAAATGGTTATCATACACACTACACAAATGGAACTGAAAAAGCTAGGTTTCAAGTTTCCAATTGAAATTGGTAGATACTCAATTTTGATAGCAACCACAACCAAGGCCATGGAGACAGAGATGCAACTAGTTATTATGAAATAGTTCAAGAGAAGGGACAAGTTTGACTACAGGGGTGTTAAGGACATGATCAAAAGAAAGACTCAGTTTCATGATCCTATGATTGAAGACATCTGGGTAGACCTAAGGATAGCTGAAGAAATCAGGAGGATGGACTACAATTGGCTCACCTTGGAATAAATCAAATATTTGGGGCTCACAGATATTCCTTCCAATTTGGTCGATGATAAGAATATTATCAATAGTAGGTACCTAGTTGAGAAAGTTGCTGACTCTCCTCTTCCTCCTATCCAGTGGTCCCAAAAAGAATTAACTTCTTTGAGGAAGAGATTTGAACCAATATTGGCTAACACCAATGATTGGTTAATAGCCAAAGGGATCACGTTGAAAGAGTTCATTACAGGATCAGAGGCTGAATTCCAAGCAAAAATGAGGAAGAAGGTAGAAAATAGAACCAAGAACAAAGGTGATGTTCCTTTTCCATCTAGGCCTCACAAGCCTAGAATCATCTTTGTTTCCAAGAAATCAAAGGTTATTGAGGAGCCAAAATCAATGGCTAAGGGAGTTAGGAAACAAAGCTCTCAAGAACAGGCAGCTTAGCAAATGGAGATGGATGATAGGCCCTCAGAGCAACAAAAAACTAAGCCTCTACCTTCCCAAGAAGGGGCATGGCCACTTATAGATGTTTCTCCTTCACCACCTCTATCTCCTATCAGTGTTCCTTCTTCTGGAGCTATCTCTCCTTCCAAATTCATGTTTGGTGATCCTCAAGGTGCTTCTAGAGATACTCTTTGGTCCTCAAGTTCTATTCCTAGTCTGGCATCTCCTTTCAATCTAGGAGAAAGTTCCACCCTTGATCAATCAATGGCTAGTACAATTTCACTAGTTACTCCAATCGTGACCACTATTACCACTAGTAGTGCAGAGGTTACCATGGTAACACCAGCTGTAGGAACCGTTGCCTTAATAGGTACTTCTTCTCTCCCTCCTTGGATGTCAGCTTTCACACCCAAAAGAAAGAAGCTAGCCATCTCTATAGATGACTTTGATTTTGGCAAGTTAGTGCTCGTGAAAGCTAAGGCCCCTAAGAGACCAATGATCCTTTCAAAATTGGTTGAAGAAAAGGGACATAAATTTTTGGAAATAGCTAAACCACTATGGGATGCAACCTTTGAGGGTTTTGACATGAGCAGCTATTCCATTTCTCATGTTGAACTTGGGAAAGTTACTCATGAAGGTGCGAAAAGTGATCTTTAGTCTGCAATGGACATAATGATCTAGAAATTTGATAGAGAAAAAGAGATGAAGGATTACTATAAAGCCAAGGTAGAGCGATTGACTACTGTATTAAGGAAATTCACCATTGCCCCTGAAGCGGCAACCCTAGAGGCCTTTTCCATAGATGACCCTATCATTAAAAAGGTAGAGAAAACATATATGAAAGGGAATGTGCTAGAGGATTACATTGAAAAGATGCACACTCAGGGAATTTCCTTACAGAGGTTACCGAGAAGATGGAAAAGATGAAGAAAGTGAGGATGGATCTAGAGGACCTTGTCTCTCTTCTCTCTCAGGACATTGATAGTACGGAGAAATATATTGGCAAGTGGAGGGAAATGAAAGATCTGAAGAAAAGCACCTTGATTTCCATCAGTGTTATTTCCATCAAAGATTCCTATGTTGAGATTAAGGAATCACTGATATACATGATTCAGGTACTCAAGAAGCTGATTGAAGATCTTGAGTCTTCCAAGGATGCTAGCAAGAAAAGTGACACAGGCCTGTTGAATAGACTAGAAGAACTGCCTTGTGACCTCACCTCTAGGGATAATCAATTTCTCTCAACAGAAGAGATGATTCAAGGATTCAAAGGTATGATTCAAAGGGATTTTGAAGAAAAAACATTCTCAATGACTTCTATGGATAATGTTTTAGATAATCAGTTGACTCTGGATAATCTAAGATCCAGGTTAACAAGTCTTGCCAAGGCAATCACATCATTGAAGGATGCTGTAATCAAGGCTAGGGTCATCTTCAAGAACACCATTGCACCAGATAGTATAAGAATTCAGGCATCTATTGCTATGTACGATGCTCATCTAAAGAATTCTGGGGGCAAGAGCTAAACCTTTTTCCCCTTCTCTCTTCTTCTTCTCTTCTCATGCACTTTTGTCATATAAAAGTGCATGCAATTTTGTAATGTGTAATTACATGTAAAACGTCTAGAAAAATATCTCAAAAGTCAAAGATGACTCATCTTTGAACAAGATATTTTTTGTATTTTAATCTTTTTAATTTTGTGAGTTTCTCCCTATATATAGAGGGGACCTCTTTTGTAAAAGGATATCTCTGATAATTGAGAGCAAAAACTTTGCTGAAATTGAGACACTTCTTGAGACTTTGTACTCAACTTGTAAATCATATTTTGTTGATTGAATGAGAAGCAGGTTTATTTTAGACTTTCTATTGAAGTTATCTATGTTATTTAGGAAATAGTTCTTATGTCCTCTTTCCTGATAATCTCTTATTTGTTTGATTTAATAAGCAAAGTGTGTGTGTGTTGATATTATCTTAGGACGTTTCTAAAAGATAAAAGAGAGACTTTGAGCTACTTTTATCTTTGTGATCCTTTTATCCTTTGTAGTTTCAAGGGAAGACTTTGTGCTTTGTTTCACTCTATGGTTACACATATTCCGAATTGGTGAAGGAGACAATAGAAGACTTTGTGCTTACTAGGTTTCTTTGTTAACTGTGTTACTTACTTCAAGTGATTTTCTACTCTACGTTGGATACCATTCCTGAAAGAAGAGGAATGTTGTTGGCGAACGACCAAGATTTCTCTCTCTTGAGACTAAAACTAATTTTTTTATTTATAAACCATGTCAAAATCAATTTTTTCATATGTCACTATTTTATCTAAAGAGGTGTTATGTTGGCCATTTTACACCACACTTGTGCATTGAAATTTTTGTTAAACTTGTTTGTGTGTGTGTCACTTGAGTTGAATTGGGTACCATTATGATTATCAAGTTTAAACCTTTGAGTCTTTAAAACATAACATTGTTCACATCATTTGAGCATGCTTATGCCATTGGGATTCTCAAAAATTTTCAAGACTTTTTTACCATTGTATCAAAAACTATTTGTTCCAAACCATGTCACATCAACCATTTGGACTTTGTTTATGCATCATCATGCTCTCTAATCTTTTCTAGCTTATTTGGTCAAATCTTAATTTTCAACATTAAGTTTTCAATTAACCTTGTTAAGTTTGGATTCAAGCATTGATTGATTTTTATTTAGGCTTCAATTTATGGGGTTAATACATAGATATTTCTCTTTTAGGTTGCATATATTTGGTTAATTGATTACCCAAATTTGAAAACTATGGATGTTTTATTTGTCCAATGCCTATCCTTATCACTATTTGTGTTTTTATTTGGGAGAACATCACCTTTCTCTAGGTGCCTTTTGCCTCATGCATTATACCAACTGATCATATTTATGTTTGATTCAGTGTGTTGGGTCTATGCCAAAGTTGTTTCCAAACTTGTTAGATTAAATAAAATAACATCATCCTTTGTTTTAAGCCTATATTTTGATGTTGTTTGGCCAAAATTCCTAGCATAGCCTATTTGATCCTAGATTTTGACTCTGTGTTTGGACAAAAAATCTAGAGACTCTTTTTCCTTTCCTAATTTAGACCTTATTTGGAACACTTTAACCTAGACCTTTGACATGCTGGTTTTTATTTAGATATGTGACCTTTTATGTGTATGCCATTTTACATTAGACTATTTTATGCCAAATCTTAGAATAAACCATTTTAGAGATAAAAATCCATGATCAAATCATTGTTTGGAGATACAACTCCTCCTTCGACCAAGTTAGACCAAGATTGAATCATTTATCCTTTAGACATAATTTTTTAGAGTTTGTAGAACTCTAATCCCTTTTATTTTAGAGCTTTCATCATTTATGAAGATATGTCTAGATACACTTATGGTGGAGTCACGTACAATCCAACTTATGATAGAATGGATGCAAAAAATCCCACTAGGAACCCCTATAGAGAAATATTTTCTAAGGAGTTTCATTATTCTCCCTATGATAATACATATGGGGAACATAGTCAAAATCCATAAAATCCAAATCAAATTACCAATTAGGATGATATGGTTTATGAATAGGACTTTGAATACCCAAATATATATAATATTGTTTTGGATATAGATCCATACCCTCTTTAAAATAACTAGTATACATAACATATTCAAGAACCAACTTATGATTCAACTCAAGATTGGGATGATATGGTTTATGAGGAGGACTTAGATGCATTGGCTTATGTGAGTAATCAAGCTCCGCAATGCCCCATTACCATTTTGAGACCTCATCCTTTGGCTTGTGTGAACAACTAGGATCCACATCACCCTATCGTTACCATTTTAGGACTTAATCCTTTGGCTTGTGTGAGAAATAATGCTCCCCAATTCCATACCATTATCTAACCATAGGCCATTTATCATGTAGTACCAATCCCATCAAAACCTAAACCAATCCAATCATTCAAAGACCAAGTTGTGTTTGAAATTGGTATTTTTCAACTAATTGGAAACCAAGGCCAAGAGAATCAACCAATTTAAGATGTTTATGTTGAACTAACCACTTGTGATAAGTCAACCTGTGAGGAACCACCTTTCAATCCTATACTTATTGTCAAGAAGTCTCACTCTGATGAGACAATCTTTGTTGAGTCACTTCTTAATGATTATAACTACCTTTAGGCAAATCATTACCTTGATCATATGCCTATTTTTCAAGGGCCTCCCTTTGACAAGCTAGTCTCTAAGGAGTTGTTTCTTGACATTTTTCCCATTATGGAGGAGTCCTACTCTGATAAACCAATTTTTGTGGAGCCCACCATGCCATCATAGGCTGTTACTTGTCCAACATCAACCATTCAACAAGACATAATTGTAACAAAGTACCTATCAAATGAATAATTAGAATTAGAGTCAAGTTTTATTATTGAACCAACATTAGATTTAGGATCAAAATCATAATCAACATTAGTCTTAAAAATGGATTTAGATTCCATTGAGTCGGAATTAGATTAAGTTAAATAATATGTTCATGACTATTATAACATTGGCTATGCATGCCTTATAGATCAATTTGAATACATTTGTGATCCTTCTATAGTTTTTGAGGATATGTACTTCAGCTTCAACATAGTTTATCCTAGTATCTTCTACAAGGATTGTGTAGCCTCTTCACATTATATTACCACTCCATAGGCCATTACCATCAACCAACATAGCCATATTATTAACATTCCATCTTCCACAAGTGTCGATTGAGATGGATAGAATCACACTTTATTGAACTGCATCCATGGCAACATAGTAGTTAAGAAAGATAAAGGATGATAGGAATAAATTCATATAGTAGAATAACATTCTCCTAGTGAAACCTTTTTGAAGGAATTAGGGGACACACAAAGCTCAAACTCAACATCTTTTAGTGAATTTTTTTCAAAATCTCTATAAGAAAATCAAAGTCAAAAGCCAATGTTCATTAGTGAAACCTTATCAGAGGTGATATGGGGAAATCAATACGAATTCATTGGTGAAAATCTCATCAAACCACTGATAGCTAGACACAAAAGTTCTTCACTGCTTAATGAAGACATTTTTCAAGATTAAATCAAAATAGCTTCCTATCTACAACATAATCAGATGGTAGATACTCTCAAAATCAAACAACAAAAGAATTTAGTGGTCTTATCAAGAGAATATTTAGAGGTCTTTATCCCCACCACAACCAAAGTTATGTTGAATCTGGCATCAAAAACATTACATGTGACTAAAAGTCCCAGTCTTCATTTATTTCCAAACCATTATACATTCCATTATCATCCACCATTCCATTTAAAAATATAACCTACATCCATTATTTATCCTTATTTACCATCCTTGGACACATTTTCCTTTGTAGAGGTTATAAAGAGACCTTGTCTCAATGCTTGAAGAAATAAAAATCAATGACCAATGAAGATCACAAAAGCATTATTGACAACCAAATTTGTAGGTAGTTCTCGATAGAGTAACTATTTAAATGAGGTGTTGGATAACAATTAGCATGATTAATTATTCTATTTGTATCATTTGTTGATTAGGGAATGCATCTCCACTTTAGTAGGAAAAATAGAATCATATGCCATTTATCATACCTAGGTTAGAACCAAACATGTACCATACCATTTCATTTCCATGTCATTACCATTGTTACATATCCTTTTTTCATTATCACATATCCTAGCCAATCACCTTACCACTTAGGGGCAACCCTCTTACCATTTTATCTAATTTATCAAACCATCATTATCCTTAGAAAGACTATACCATCCTATCATTTCATTCTTATCTAGACCAAAGCCTATTTTTAGTCATCCTACCCAATCTTGTTTTGATCTTGGTTCTTCTCACACTTTTCATGAGGGGATTCTGATCAAATTTCAACTCTTATCAAATCTGTGTTTCAATGATAGTCTATGAAAGTAGCGTGATAGTTGATCTGGAAAGATATTTTTCATTTTTCATCCTATATCAATGTTGGTTTATGTGATCTCGATTATAACCACCTATGGGAAAATCGGTGTTTCATTAGTCTTGCAACTAATTATAGCCACCTGTGGGCAAATTAATATCATTGATCTATGATATTGTATCCTAGTTATAACCACCTATGGGAAAACTAGGGTTAACACTTGTTTATCATGCATTGTTGAATCAACTTTCCATTATTATTTTCTTTTGACTGACCATTTGTTAGATTTGATAATTTTTTGGGACCTAGATTTTTTTTCCCCACCTTTTGTGTGGATAGAATTACTATGACTTGAGGTCATTTCAAAACTAAGTAGGTCATGATTAATTCATGTTGAAGTCACCCCAATCCCCCTTTCCATGTGTCATCACCATTTTATGTGAAACTTAAGCCACACTCTCACCATTTTATGAGATTAAACCATTTAGTATCTCATAATTCTCTATCAAGTTGAGATACTAAAAAAAATCTAAAAAAATTCATCATGTCTAAGCCTAGTTAATTATCCTCGATCCGCCTTACTGGGGCATGGTCATTGATAAGATGTTTTATTTTGCTTTTATTTTTAAGTTTTATGTTTGTTTGTTTAATTTTTGTGTGATTTATATTTTTTTGTTACTTGTTCACTTGCATGTTTGTTTACTTTTAGTACTGTTGCCTCAACTATATGTATTCATTGGGTGATTCCTCAAGCACATTATTATTGAGTCCATCCATATTCATTTATCAACATTGTCATCATGGTTTTTATCATTGGTGCATTATTTTTGAGTGTTTATTAGATAAAGATTCAGTCCTTGTGAATATTTCAACCAAGTCTTCATGGTGTTCTATCATGATGCCTACCATCACATGCTAAAACAAAAATTAGCTTCAAGAAGGTCTATAATCAATAGAGCCATAGAATTTTCTCCTTATCACCTTGGCAAAACCTTCCACCCATCTTGATCAAATTAACCCATAGACCATTTTAGTTATAGTATTACTAATAAGGGCATGCATCTCCTTGATGGTAGGTATAATTAAATATTTCTTAATGATCAAATCTTATTATTTTATCCATCCCTTCAATCATTTTGTGCATCTTCGTATGCCTATTTATGTATGACTTCTTTAGTTATTAGACCTTTACATCTACATTTGCACTTGCTCATCTTTAATATATATTCTAGGTTATATCCTTACATTATTCCTGTTAATCAACCATAACTAAGGCACCATCATCTTTATCTAATCTAGGTCATCTTAATTATTATAACCGCCTATGGGCAAATCATTATTTTTGACTTTTATTCTTGATTATAACTGCCTTTGGGCAAATCGGTATCCTTTTTAAATCAATGCTTGCAAGCATTTTCTAATTTGGATTAATCTCACCCATGGTTTTTACACCTTTATTCTTACTTTTTTTCAAGGGATTATCCATCCACATGTGTGATAGCCACTCCCTCGAGGGGGCATCATCATAGGATTTTCAAAAACCATTTGGAGCTTTATTCTTCAATCATCTTCTTTTTGGCATATAGGTCATTTCTCATTATTTAAGAAAACATTGTTATCCTCTAGTTTGAAATATCTTCCCAAATAGGGGTAAACTATAAACACCTAAATTTGGCTACCAATGACCATCAATTAGGGTTTTGACCAACTCCCACTAAAATGCATAATTTGGCCTAAAAAACTAAAACATATTAAAAGCTTTAAAATTGGCATATTCAAGTGTCAATTTTGGCCAAAATATCCCTAAATGGGGTGATGCATTTTATGGGCTAGATAACTTTTATCAGATCATTTCAAGTTAAAATGAAAATTTTGCACTTGGGTGCTTTGGATTACTCTTTTCTATCAAATTTCTTTCACATGACACGTGCCTTTGTTATTTTGTGTTGGCAACATCCTAAATGGGATAACAGTTCCAATGCATCTAACATCAAAGTCCAAATATAATCTAGGCATATTTTGAGCCAATAATGAGAAATATTGACCAATTTGATTAATTTTTGCACCAAAGCGCCAAAATTTGCACCAAAGTGACTAATCATGCTTAAAGCTAATTATTTCAAATAATGAGCCTAATTGAGAATTTTGAGGAGCTTTTTGAGTATTTCTTTTTGGAAATGAATATTGAATATCTATATCATCAAATGACATCATTTCTTTGGAAGGCATCACTAGGCCATAAATGATTAAAATATCAAGATTAAGCCACTCCATGCCTCATTAAGACCATCCATGCCTCTTTAATGCCCCTCGATCCCAAATATTTATGAAGGCATTTATTGATTTTTGCCTAAAAAATTGGATGGATTTTTAACCACACATCTTCATCTTGAGATGGATGGTTCAGGTTCATTTTGACCATTTTTCAAAATCTATAAATAAGAGGCCTTGTCTATTCAATTTTAAAAGCTCTTTTATGCCAAAGTTATAATGCCCAAATGCATTCAAAATAATTACATTTTAGTGTTATAATGTCCAAATATTGAGCCAAGCCAAGCCAAAGCCAAACATGGTTCCAAGGAGAGATGGAGGTAGCCACACATCATTGATGCAGACTTCATGAGCACAAGCTAAGCAAGCCACTTTAACAAGCTATTTAGAGAATCAAAAGAAGGTGAAATAAGGTTTCTTTTGCATTTTAGTTATGATTTACATTATAGTCTTGCTAACTAATCTCCCCCTTTATGACATGCTTAAGGTGTTATCATTAATGTATTTTGTTTGGATTTGTTTTATTCACTAACATAATACTAATCTCCCCTTATTAGAATCCTATGTTCACATGAAGGATTTATCAAATAAAAACCATATGAAAAGGAGACTCAGGACCCTCAAAAACATCCCTCAAAATATTTCCTATCCATTATTTATTGAGTTTGATAAATAGGTCCAAGATAGACCCCTCTCAGATGCATATGCAATAGTGACCTATTATTACTCTTAGCAATTTTTCATAAATGTGATGCCACCAATTTGATAAAAAATGCTACTAACTTAAATATTACTCAAATCCATAATAATGGAAAAAAATTAGATCCTAACTCTCTCTCTTCTTCTCATATTAAGCATTTGAAAACTACCCTTTTAGGCATGCAAGAAAGGTCAATATTAGAGCAAATTTGGTTTCTACAATATTTTTTTACCAAAAATACCTAAAAACCATTTATATGACCCAATTAATCCTATATGATGATTATCTCATAAAATCATTTGAAAACCAAAATGAATGCCTCAAAAAGTCTTATTTTTGGATTAAAAAGGCTATTTTCACCAAGGAGATATGATTGAAATGTTGTAAAATGTATTATTGAGTATTTAACACATATTATTATGTGAATTAAGATGGAATCAATGTTATTCCTAATCAGATACCATTAAAACCTTCTCTAGAGGGCATAAAATGGTCAGATTTGCATAAAAATGAGTCATGAAGTTAGTCCAGAATGTGATCAACTTGATTATACATATTTTAGGCATGTAATGACCTTTAAACATGTTATGACACTAAAAAATACACTATATAATCTTTACACCACTAAAAATAGCTCATAAAGGCCTAAAAATGACTAGCCAAGCACAAGACAAATGAAGGGCAAGACCTGAAATCACCTAAAGAACTTTAACAACTATTAATCATGTCTTATAATGATAATTTCAAGGAATTTTAAAGACCAAATTTCTAAATCACAAGACAAACTGACATGATATACAAATTTTCAAATTATAGGGTGATATTTTGACCTGTGAGGTCAAAATTGTCAACAGGTCCTGAAGACTTAACAAGGTATATGGAGCTCCTAGAGTGCATGAGAAGGGTAAAACATTGGTATGTAAGCCAAAAAAAAGTCAATACTAGTAATATTGATCCCAAGATTCAAGATGGAGTATTTTTTAAGATAGAGTAATGATCAAAAGTGAAGGAATGCCAAGAACACTTGTTAGTTGCATGTATTAACAAGGCAATCAAAGAGAAGACGAAAGATGACAAGTAGGATAAGTCAAATGCTTCAGTCAATCCTAAGTGGATTATAAGGAGGGACTATCAGTATCATGATTACAATATAAATTATCAGAGTGGTTTGGATATCTAGGAATCTCCTAAGTTCATGGAGTTTTGAGAACCATATTGAAAAGGGTGACTCCATTAGGCTTCATGGAGATAATTCTCTATCAGTACAAGTATGAGATTGCAGTCAAAGAATGATTCATCTTTAAAGGATTATATTTGTCTATGTTTTAAGGTATGGGTTGTTTTATTTTTATCTTTTATGTATATGAAAAGGTGAAAGGATTTTTGGTTAATATGAACATTAATTTTGGATTTTAATTTATGAGGAGTCATGGTATGGAATTCAAGTCTCAGCATAGGATTGTGTCTAGAGACATGGAATTTGGAATGGTTTTCAAGACCAATATGGTTATAGAGACAATTTTAATGTTATTAATAGATCTAGAAGCATGATAAAATCTTGTGTATTTGATTGGTGTATGAGAGAAGTGGTATTGGTATCAAGATGTTTGAAGGATGTTGAGAATGGTATAGGAGTCTTGATGACTCATATGATGAGCACAAGTTGTGAGGACAAAGGGAGAGCTAATCAAATGATTAATTATATTTAAGAGTATATAAGTAAATGGTCTATTAAAAATAAGGTATATATAAATCATGAAGACAAGCTGAATAATGTGTCCAAGACTGAGAGCATGATGAATGTTTGTGAAGCTAGAACAGGGAAATGAAGATGGATATTATCCATCTCTGTGGCATCAAGGTGCATCAAGGACAAGGTGAGTGTTCCAATGTATCTAAATTCATTGGAAGAAGTTGTGCATGGAGTTAGGGGGACCATGTTTCTATAATTATTTATAGACTCAAGAAATGTTAAAGATATTATTTGTTACAAGAGGTGTGATCCAAGAAGTTACATCATGAGGGAGAAAGTTGCAGGTGTCTCTTTGTCATTAATTTCAAAAGGGGGATAATGAGAAGATGATATATGTAACATTTTGAATTTATTTCATTTTTTTAATGTGTTTTCCATAAATGACAAAGGGAGGGTTCCTTCACATGTTGTTGTCATTAATTTCAAAAGGGTGCATCATGTAAAGGCATAATGATCATTGATGTCAAAGGTTTGTTTGGTCAAGTTCTTGGGATGTAAACGGTCTATTTGGTTAATTCATTATGCATTGTAATGGAATTAATAGAGTATTATCATTATAGGATGTTGTCATGAGAGAATTTGAAGGTAACTAATTTATTATGGTTTCATGAAAGGTACAAGCCATGGAAGATGTTTGAAGATAAATAATGTCTACATAGGAATAATAGTATATGAAGAAATCTATAAAATTAATTGATTTTATTACATGAAGAGTTTTAGGGTGAGCCATGTGAAGGAAGCATAGTGAAATGAATGAACAAAGGTATGCAATATGACAATGAGCATTGAGAGAGATGTGAAGTCATATGAAGCTTGGCCATGTGGTTTTAGATATATATGAGGGTACCAAATATTGTTGTGATTATAAAGAGAATGGTGTAGTTATATGAGTGTATTTTGATAGCTTATGTATATTTGGTTGATGTTTTATTGAGGTCATGACCTGGAAGGAATATGTAAAGGTGTCAAGTGCATTAAAATCTTGAAGCCTAGTCAAGTCATGGTGAAGGTATGAGATGGTGGCATGATGAGGTGAGTTAACATAGGCATGTGAGAGGTTGTGAAGGTTATGTGATCATGATAGTAAGGTGTTGCTTTATTGAGAAATGTTTCAAAGTGAGTATTTGAAGGTAACTCCTTTAGTTTTGGTGTACACATTGACCATTTCTTTATCCTTGTCTAACCTAATGAGGCATGATGATCAAATTTTGAGGTAAATGTGTGAAGGAGAGAATGTATATAGGTAATTAAAGTTTTTTTAGGAGTGATAATGAATTATGAGGTCATGTTTTGCAAGAAAAGGCATGAAAAGTGGTTTTGAGGTCTCTTAAGTGCACAAAATAAAGGAATGTAAACTTGAGAATGACTTTCAGGTGTTTTTTGGCATGGGTAACATCTACATGTGAACCTAAGATATTAAATATAGAATGGGAAAGTGTCTTAGATAATAACTATAGGCATTAGTTTTAACTTCAAGGGGAAACCCTTTATGAATAATTGTTGACACCAAAACTTATGTTAAGCCTCCCTAAAACCCTAATAAGGACCTGATGTAGAAGATGTTACTCAAATAGGCTCATAATGGCTTTAAATACTCAAAAAACATATTGGATCTTGTAGTGGAATCTCATAGGAATCTCCAAGTGGTATTGAGTTGTCAGGTGAGTGAGAAGACCCTATCGAAAATGGCTTGTTTCTAAAGAATTTGTTGGAGTCAAAAATTGACTTCATAAAAGTATATAAATTGATTGAATAAGAATATATATAATCATAATACATTCCCAT
>JARHVA010000772.1:4267500-4275000 GCA_037957365.1 Torreya grandis | reverse complement strand
GAGAAACAAAATAAAATAACACCACATGATGACACAAAGAATAAAGATAAATATGAACAAACACTAATAAGTGTCTAAGACAAGGTGATGACCCATATACACAAAAAAGTGTCAAATACATTGTAAAAAGAAGGTTATTTATGAGGGACATTGATGTTGAAAACTCTTAGTTTGAATGAGTTTTTTTTATTGATGAGGCTCTAGGGTTTCCCATTTTAATGCCATATTACTGATCTTACATAGATCTTGTTAGGATAAAACTTTATTGAGTATATGTTACTAATTTTGATCAGTGATTCAACCTCTAGGTAGTAGGGCATATCCCTATTTTAAATTACCACTATAAATATCTATGCATCTTTGGATGCAGGGATAACTATTGTGAGAGGGAGTGATCATAGCCCCAAAACAAGTGAGTAACTTCATTTTGAAGGTTTTTCACGAGTTACTAGTGCTAACCTAGACGCTCGCTTACCTGATGTTGTTCTTGATCTGACTGAATTTGATAAATCTTTTTTTTTATAATTTCAATTTGACTACTTATTTTGTGGAAAGAGTTCCCCCTTGATATCCTTTTAAAAAAATGGGTTCATAACCATTAGCAAGGCCATGGTGTGAAACTAGGAGTCCAAAACTTTTCCAATGGGTTTTTCTTATTTCATTTCACCAAATAAAGTAATACAAAGACATTTTTTATCATGGTCCTTGGTTCATCTGTAACACATTGGTAGTGTTCTCTAATTGGAATTGAGACTTTCATGTTTTAGAGTAAGCAAAATTGAAAATTCCAGTCTAGGCCAAGTTTCTTAGTTTGCCTCTCCTCTTATGGGTTTTATTAACCAAATCATAAAACCCTTAGGGCATATCATATACCATGAACAATTAATTTTTTATGACGCATCCCCAAAAATAAGTATGTGTGGATGTGGATCTAGCCTAGGATCTAAAAGAGTCCGTTAACATTCAAATAGGGAATAATCAATTTACTCAGCATGTGTTTTACATCAATAAATATAGAATACTTTATTTAGGTTTTAATACTCATATCATATGATTTTGGAATGTCCCTTATTGGTATATATTCCTCTTCCTCCTCAAAAAAAGGGTGGGCCTGAATCTAGAATTGAAAATGGAAATGTTGATGGTTGGACCACCATCACTAATAAAAATAATAACTTCATAAGAGGTAGCAATAAACCTCAATATTTTTATTATTTCCCAATCATGGCTCCTAACACCTCAAATCTTATTATAAAATATTATTTTTATGTGCCTAACAAGGCCTTCACTTATGTCCACACCGCAAATGGTGGCTAATTTTCTTGAAACTCCACCTTTAACTCCATAAACCCAATTGTCACAACCCCTCATTGGGTGACTTCATTAGAAGAGGATATTAATCTCATCACCCTTGACCGTAAAGTGGTACATTAGTGTTTTTTAATAACCTCTCCTTCACATGAGGTGGAATACATGGCACATAAGTGATATCATTTCTACCTTGGTGAATATATGAAACACAAACCCTCTTTTAATAGATTTTCCTCTCTTGAAGATATCATAGATGGAAATGACATGAGCTTTGATGTTTCCCAATGCTATTATATTCTTAAAATGTTTGAGGCCTTATTGATCTATTATGTAAGTATGTGGTCAGGAATAATTATTAGTTTTTTAGAAATATAAAAATTCTTTGTATGAAATAAGTCAAGATCTTTATCTTTCTCTTATATAATGCAACATGAATTATTTGTCTTGGGGCCTATTATCAGAATACCATGCATGACCCTAGCTATGGTGGGGTCATCGCTCTTTTAGATTTAGATTTTTTCAAAACATTATTTCTTGGGTATCTAACCCCACTCATCATGTTATTTGGGCCTCTAATAATGTTGTGGAATAGAACCTAATTTAGAGATGGTTGGTAAAATCTCTTCCATGTGATTAATGGATCCTATACAGGGATTTTAACATGGTCAAATCTACTAAATACAAGGATGGGCATCTTCCCATGCCCTAGTGTGTTGGATAAAGGGAGGCATGGTTTTACATGGTAAATAAACTCAAGGCACTTGATCCAATCCACCATCAGAGGAAAGATTTAGACTCTCCCTAGTTTATTTTGTCTAAATTTTGACAAGGAGATGATATAATTATTAAACATTTAGACTATGATCTGGTGGCTGAACAAGATCTCTTTTTTTGATCTTATTCATGATAGGTCATTTATATGTTATTTAACACATTATTTCCAAATCTTCATCCTATCTACTTCAATATTGAGTGATCTACCACTTAAGTGAGGATTGATAAAACCTAATTCTATCTCAATATTTCTCATATTAAGCATGAGATAACTATCAAGAAAATTATTAGAATTTGGAATTTGGTTCCCAAGTCCAATGGGGACTCTGGCTAGATTCACTTGTGGACTAATGGTCTTACTTGCACTATCACCTTTCTTCATGTTTATGGTAATCAAAATTATATTTTTTTCTAGTGTCTTCATAATGATACAAACCATGAATACCTTTGAGTTTCATAAGAGTTTGAAGCCTTTCCTTTCAATGTGCATTTACAAACCCAATTAGCTCTTTGGTATCACAAGATATAAGTTGAGGAGGCCTACACATCCAAAGGATATAAACTTTAAACTCAAATGAATTGGCTTAAAATTAGGGACAAATTCACTAAGGAATTTTTTTTATCTCCTTCACTCTAGAAGAGTTGTTGATAGAATAAAAGATGTCAATGATAAATCTACTAGAATTACCAAACTACCTAGCATTATGAAATACTTTACTCACCATTATCATGGTGTTTTCTTGGCTTATCCCAATTATCTTGAGTGTGAATTTGCTCTCACCCAATTCCTTCAATATGTCCCTTCTAATATTTGTGATTCTTAGTTGGTTTCCTATGATAGGCCACTTACCCTTAATGATATTAAATAAGTGAACCTATATAGATAGCAATTGATAAATACCTAGGCATCAACGGTTTCCCTTATGAGTTCTATCATACCTTATGGGATATTATGGGTCTATATATTTATAAGGCTTATTATGAGGTTGTGTTTAATTATTTGGGACATCTAATAAATTAAGGTAACATCAATTTTATTCATAAGGCTAGTGATTCTAATATTATTGCTATCTAGAGACAAATTACTATTATGAAAGTTTATTATAAGATAATTCCTAAGGCATTAACTCTCATAATTAAGAATATATTTCTTTTAATTATTATAAGTTATCAAACAAGGTTTATATAGCATAGATATATCCTTTAGAACATAATTTTTGTCTAGGAAGGTATGGAATGGCCTCGAGTCTCCAGTCAAAAGGCCTTTTTTGCCAATATTGATTTTGAGAAGGCCTATAACTACATTGAGTGGCCTTTTATTTTGTCCATGCTCCAATCTCTTGGATATGGTCACAAGTTTTTTTAGGTGGTTAATATTCCTTTTCAATATGTTGAGGCATGTATTACTAGTAATAGATCCTAATCCTCTCAATTTGAGTTACATAGATATCTCAGGTAACGATGTCCTTTAGCTCCTTCACTTTATGTGCTATTTACTAAAATTTTTAGCTATATATTAGCTAATTATGCCTCTAGAGGCTTGGTGAAAGGAATATCTATCCCTAATTATGATCATCAATTACTTAATAGTCATTTTGATGATGATTCTTTTCTCACTCTCTAGGAAAAAGAAGAGTCATTTAAGAATAATATGGATTATCTTCATATTTTTTGTTTGGAGTTTCGTTCCTTCATTTAGTGGAATAAAATATATTTTTATTTCTAGTTTCTTTGTTCCAAACCTCCTTAGCTAGATGGATATCAATGGTAGTGGATTCTTATAGTTGTTCAATTTAAGTTCCTTAGCATTCCTTTTGAGTTTTGGGCCTCTCTAGCTGACTTGTGGTCCTATGTAGTTTAGAAGGTTGGGAAGAAAATTTATTTTTAGATCAAAAAATACTTGTATTTACCAAGTAAGTTTCATATTTACTCAAAGGTGTTGGTGACTATGCATGTTTATTATTCTTCCTATTGAGATTTTTCTAATAATTCATATGGTAGGTTAGAAAAGTTTATAAGATATTTAATATAGGTCAATCTAAAGGTCATAAAGGATTTAAAATAATTTATTTGGATATTTATTACCATCCTAAATAATCAAGTGGTTTGGGTCTCATGTATATTATATTTCAAGGTCTTTCTCTCAGCACTAACTATGTTATCTAAGGATTGAAAGGTGATGGATCCTAAAATATCATGCTTCATCATTATATTTATCATGGGGTTCCATGTGTTAGATGTGCATGAAAATGCTTTAGGTTACATACTCTTCTTATAACCCCTATACTTATTGAAATTAATGGTACTTATGTTTTTCATAGAATTCAAAAATCTTGGGTGAAACTCAAACCCCATCTTATTTGGGTGGGGGAGGGTTTCAGGAATGGTCTCTCTCTTAATTTTCATTCCCTATGATGGTATCACATTTTTTAAATTTTCATAATGTTACCTTTACCTTAAACCCTTGTATTAATAGATTAAGGCTATTCAAAAAAGGTGTGATAAATATTGGAGTTTATTCTATAAATCTATCCACTATTGGCTTCTTCGACATCTAGTTTAAAACAAATTTAACTTAAATAATGTAGATGTTGAGTCTATTATAGAGATTCAAGGTTTCATACCTAATGATTATCTTCATAATATTATATTTAACTTCCTTACTTCCTAATATAAGGATTGGAATTGACTTATGGATACTCATTTTAATTTCTATTCTCCATGTTTGGGGTATAATAATTTATCTCCCTAACATATTCAAGATGATACTCTCAATCATTGAAAGAACCTTCAGTTTAGCCATGTGGTTTGGTCCATAAGAATTATGACCATGTGGGATGATCCCATTAATACTAAAAAGGCTCATTTCATTTGGAGTATTATTTATTAAGATTTTTCTATTGGTGATTGGCTTAAGCACATGGGGGTAAAATATACCATTTTCCTAGTATGCCATCAACTTGGGATGTTCAAGCATATTTTCTAGTTTTACTCCCATGCCTAAACTATGTGGAATTGGATTCATACCCTTTTTTAGCCTTTAAGGCATATGCTTTTTTATATATAATATGTCTCTCTTTGGGGAATATACCTTATTTTATGCAAGATACAATAGATTTTAGTAGATTTTTCATGCATGTATTCTTTTTAAAATCAATAAAGCAAGAAATTATGTTTGTTTTAATCATGAGGAAATGGAAAGTAGTTTTTTGGTTACTCACAAAATTATTAGCATTTATAATGTTATTATCTAGATTAAAATTTAGATTGATAAAGTTTATATGGAATTTAATTATCTCCAGTATTTTCTTAATCATAGGGGGAATGCTTCGTGTGTGGTTAGCCTTGAGCCTTCATATCTTCCATGTCTCTAGTCACCCCATCATGGATGAAGGCATGTTATGTGTTGAAAACATTATAAGAATAGATGAAGGATCCTCTCTCATCACCCATCACCTAACCTATTGATAATATGCTTAGTGTAATTAGTCTTGTGGATCTAATAGAGAAGGAGGTGATGGAAGGGACTTGGGCACTCCTTCGTAGGACAAGTATGTGCACCTAGATTTTTATATCTCACCTGATTGGCACAATGAAGAAAATAATAATATTAAACATAATGATGTATGGAACCCCTTACCTGAGGATGATTACCCCCTAATCAAGGGGTATGGGAAGATGAGTCATAGGATCCAACTCTACTACATGCCCCTTTGGCCATCATGTGCATTGCTACAGATTAAAAGTTTTTTTGATTTCTTGTGTTCTTATGTTTGCCTTTTTTTGGTTATTATGCACTTATGTTAATTTGATGTGACTTTTTTGATATGATAATTATTGATACTTTGATGTAATTGCTCATTTTCCAAGGGTTTCTTTCTTTAGTATGACTTTATTTATGGGGTGTGACCTTTTACACCTTTTTTTGTATGACTAACATTGTACCATTATTTATTTATATTAATATAAGTATGCTCTTTAATATAAAAAATATTATTTCCAAAATTTTAGGTCCATATAATTCCCCTAATATTATTTGTGTATGTGATTATTAGATATGCATGCATCAAAGTAAAATTATGCATAGTTGAAGTGCATACCTTATCTTACCATAAGGAGAGGAGGAGAAAGTTTTTATTTTATGCATCCATCCACACCTTTTCCATTTTATAAAATTTAGTATACCTATCAATAATAGACATTTTCCTACAAGTAATAAATGCCATATATGTTCTTGGTGCTTAATTAAAATTTTGAAATTAAACTTGAAATGAAATGAAATATTAAAAATTCAAATAGAATAGGAATGAATACACCTACTCTATATCAAACTAAATAGTTCTATAATGTGAAAAATAATGCTCTTGTTCTGATTGAAATTTTTTATAACAAATGCTCGATATAACCAACACTTCTTTGGGATTTTTTTTGTCCCTCATCCCACTTTTTAATCAAAGAAGTAGATAATTTTTTTGCTCTATACGGATATGCATAAATTTCACTTTGAAATTAATTTTAAAATTTCCCATGCCTTATTTTATTTTGAAATTACTTTGAAAAATTCTCAATTTTTGAATGTAATTTGACAAAGATATGATATATGTCCCCCTTTTTAGGTTAGGTATTGAATAATGTACACTGACAATCATTCATGTTAAAAAAATAGAGTTACAAGCACCATCTATAATATTATTGTATATAGACAATACCATTTTGAAATTTTACATTAAATAAATGTAAATGTCATAAATTATTACATGCAAAGCCCATATTAGGTTACATATAATCATGCACCAATTTTTTTCATAAGAGAGGAATTAATTTATGTAATAAAATTAATTCACAAATAAAATAGAATCATAATAAAAGACCTTAATATGATTAAAATAGAGTAAGATAAATGAAAAACAATGAGCCACTTCGAGGGGGGAAACTCAAAAACCACAAAATAAGATAATAATTCAAAATTTTATGATAATTTAATGATCACTACCTTATATACAAACTATAAGTATACTATAGAAACAACTTAGGCAAAACCTAATACTAATATGAAGCTTTAGAAAAGACCAGATGAATTAATTAAAATTTATGATTTCCACAAGTCATTTACACATATACAAAAACATGTTATAAGATAAGATCATAACATGTCTCTCCCCTTAAAACCAACATTCTCTTTAATGTTGAAGATTGTTGGATGCTTCTATATGAACACTTAATCCTCATATGTTACATATTCATTGCTATAGACAACCAAATTTGGTACAAGTCCATATTTAATGACCTTTATTGAAACTTTACACATGTATACTATTGAAAATGAATAAAGTATATATTAGCACATTTGTTTAGGTATTCCTTTTCTACTTTATACGTTTATGTAGTCACTTGTATATTTTTTTCTCATCCTAT
>JARHVA010000772.1:4025000-4260000 GCA_037957365.1 Torreya grandis | reverse complement strand
CATTTCAAGTATTTGAAACTAATATTAGGATAAATATAGATAATTATTTAAAGTGCATATATCTAAGGAGATAAATAGAGAGAGAATGGAAGGAACATGGCCATAAATTTGGAGTAAAAATGAGTTGCCACCTAGTAATTGAGATTAGATAAACTATGTAACCCATTGATAATCATAGCCTAGCGAGTTTGGATGATCAAGTTCAAATTATAAAATTTGCAAGATTGATTAATTTAATCACCCCAACCATGCAAAAATTTGAACCAACTACTACAATAAATTGGATCACTGAAGTTTATAAAAGTTTTTTGGGTATCAGTACGTACAATAGTTTTGGAATATGAATTTGATTTGGTTTTTTAAATATTAGGTAAATGTCTCATAGTGTAGACACCTAAATCTAGCCACCAATACCTCTAACTAGGCTTTTGACCAATTTCCCCCCAAAATGTACAATTTGGCCTAAAAATAATAAAACACACTAAATGATGTGAAAATTACATATTCAAGTTCCAATTTTGGCTAAAGTATCATTAAATGGGGTAGTGTAATTTATGGGCTAGCTAACTTTGATCAAATCATTCTGAGTCAAAATTCCAATTTAGCACCTAAGTGCTTTGGATTGCTCTTTCCTATCAAATATTTTGCACAAGATACGTGCCTTTGTTATTTTTTGTTAGTGACATCCTAAATGGGAATATAGATCTAACACATCTAACATTTCTTTCCTATTCCAATCTAGTCAAATTTTAGACCAATAACAAGGCATTCTGATTAATTTGAGTAATTTGTGCACAAAGTGCTTAATCATGCTTTAGATCTAATTAATCCAAATTAGAGCCTAATCAATAATTCCATGGAAACTTGTTGAATAAATTATTTTTTGGAAATGAATATTGAATAACTACATCATTAGGTGACCTCATTTCTTGGGAAGACATCCCTAGGCCATAAATGCCACAAATATTAGGATTCATTCCTCCCATGCATCATAAAATCCCTCTATGCTTCTTAATTTCTCCTCTATCCCAAATATTGATGAGCCTATTTATCAATTTCAATTGCATAATTAGATTAATCCTTAACCACATATCTCAATCATAAGATGGATGATTCAGGTTGATTTTAGCCATGTACAAATATCTATAAATAGATAGGACATGAACATCATTTCTAAGCTATTTTGGTGCAAATTTATTATGCTCAAATATCTTCAAAAGTCTCGAGAATGCAAAGTTATAATGCACAAATGATTCTGAAAGCTTCAAGAAACTAGTGTTACCATTCCAAATTGATTTCAAGCCAAGGTAAGCCATAAGCCAAAGGTGTCAAGGAGAGATGGAGGTAGCCAAGCTTCTATTGGCAAGGACTTTATGAGAACAAGCCAAGCAAGCCACTACAACAATCATTTTGGAGCATCCAAAGAAGGTAAAAGAGGGTTTATTTTGCATTTTAGTTGTGTGTTTTAGTCATGTTCTGTTACCAAGCTATCCCTAATGTCTAGGCCTAGAGATGTTATGCAAGTTAGTGTGTTTCTTTCATTTTGTTTTCATTTTGGAAATAACACAATACTAACCATCCTCTCTTGATTCAAATTCCTAGTTCACATAATGGCACACCCGATGGGACTAGACACATCTCACACATGAAAAAGATCATTTTGTAACTTTAAAATCTTCATCTAGATCATAAAAACTCTTGAAAACTGATTTTCTAACTTTGTTTTGCCATTTTTCTTTATCATGGGTTTACACAGTAACTGACATCAGTTAGTAAAATAAAAATCAATTGGATAGCTATCATTGGTCACTATTGGTTTAACCAATGTCAGTTAGGTTACTATCATTAGTTAGCTAGTGTAATTGTCATCAGTTATATAACTAGTGTTGGTCATTCTGTTTTTCTTAAAACACAAACCCAAGAGCTCTTTTTTTTAAGTTCATTATTTCAAACCCAAAATATCTTCAAGGCTAAAGGACATGCTAACATTTTCATTGTAGGACCAAGCTTGACATTTGCTAAAAACATGTTTGATCACCCTTTGAATGCTTAAAAATGAATTAGGAACATTATTTTGGTACTTAAAGTAACATTTATGTGCTTAAATAAATGTTTTTAGCATTAGTTTTCAAAGTTACAACTAAGACCAAGGGGTCAAATGAACTCCGCCTCATTTTCATTTGGGCTTAAAAATGAACTAATCTTTCCAAGATTTTTCTCTTCAATAGTTACTTGATCTAATTTTTGTTTGGCAAAAAGAGGGGTTTTGCATGTATGCTCTTCCATTTGTCCCCTTTAGGGAACCCTTGGAATCAAAAGTGCCACTCCTATTGGAATTAGCCTAGTCCAAGGCTTAGAAAGAAATTTATCTAAAGCACTCACCAAAAACTCATCAAAATTTGGGTGACCTATAAAATGACCCTAAATTCTTTCTGTTTTCATTCTTTATTTTTATGCAAACTTGGCTTGTGAGGGGGACTTCATCACCTTTCATGAGTTCTTTAGGGAAGCTTTGATCTGGGGTTTCACCTCCTAACATTGACTTCATTTTTATCCTAATTGGAGTTGCACACAGGATGTAGTGGCACTTTGGACATCACACTAGACTGAGCAAAAAATAGGATGTAGTGGTTGAAAAAAGAACTATCCCTTTTGCAACAAGCCAACTGATACGGACCCAAAATCCATACTTTTATTTTGTAATTTATGGTGTGAAAGTCATTGTGCAATTTATTCCCCTAAATTTTTTGGAAAGTTGTTATATCTTAGACAAATCCCCACTTGTAGTAAAAGTATTATTGGTGCAAGGTGTGCCTCAAAGTCCATGTCATAGTACTATCTTTTAAGAGAAATGGGGTGTAAAAACCCTACTATATAATGAGCATTTACTTTTGGATTAACACGTAAAATCCTCTAAAATGACATATATAGATAGATTTCAACAATACCAAGCAACCTTGTCAGTTTAGAGTCTAAGAATGATTAATCAATTGAGTTTATCCTAGATTAAAGTATTGTTTAATGTTAAAACTTGTGTAAACAAATAAATCAAACCAAAACACATGGTCTTCATTTTTATTTGAACAAAGAGGTGTTATACTTCCCATGTGAGATCATCATTTGCCTTATTCAAAGTTCATCAAAAGGTTGGGAGTCATATCATCCACTTTGGCACAATTATGCTACCCAATTGAGTCTAGACCTTTACCAAAGCTGTTTAAGTCTTTCACTTATAATATAAATTCAAATTTTCACCTTTATAAGTTCATAGGGTTGATGTGTTAAGTGGGTTCACCATTTTCACTAAACTTGAGGGAACTTAGGTTCAATTTATAATTTGGGATGAAGGCCACTTCAGACTCAAGATCATTATCACCACTTTATAGACTTAAGCCATTTAATCTTAAACACTTGCAATTTGAGTCTATGCAACACAATATTTTGAGACAAGAAAAGTACTGTTATGCTATCAAAATTGTAAGAAACTATCTTTGCCTTAGAGAGGTTTTGAGAAAACTTTTTTGTCAAATATTTTGGGTAGTGTAGCATTTTTACACTGCTCAAAACATTTCAAATATTTTTTCATAGACCCTCTTGCATAGATTTCAATTTTTTTCCTACATTTTAGACCAATCCAAGTGTATTTTTATGATCTTTTGTCTAGCATAGTTATATAATTCACTTTTGTCTAGATTATTTTTAAAAATACCCAAGTTTTATATCATTATTTATGAGAAAATAAACTATCTCTGAAGTGCCTTTTGTTTCATACCTTATACCTAGTTTATCAAGTTCATATCCAAGAATCAAATACCTAGTATTTTTTAGAAGTGTTTTAAATCCATTAAATTAAAAATTTCATCTATTTTCAAAGTCTATATTTTGATGCCATTTTGGCCAAGAGTCCTAGCACATACCTTGTTTGAGCCTATCTTTTGATGCCATGTTTGGTCAAAAGACCTAGTAACTTTTAAATTTCTAGATTAGACTGATTTGAAACACTTTGACCTTAGAGTTTGGAATTTTCATTTTCAATCCATTTAATTGACTATCTTTGTATGAATAGTGAAACATTAGATACTTCACACTAGCTTGTTTCCTCACAAATATTTGCATATGCCTTTTATCCTTTTGATGAATCTAGACTAAGTTGGAAAATCATCTATTTTAGATATTTTCCTTTTAAGTGGACTCATTTACAATCTAGGGATTAGTAATGTAGTTATGTAGGAAGAAATGGTGCAAGACCCCTACATGGATAATATTCATTATGAGATGGATTCTTATCCCTCTTATAATACTTAATTACGGGCACAAAGCCAAGATCCATTGGATAAATATTTGGTTAACACACCACCTTATTTAGAACAAGATCAAGAATAGACCGCACAATACCTAGCTACAATACCCACAATGGATAAGCCAATTCTTCAATAATCATATTATACTAATACAACTTCCACATATGATCCATTTTTGTTTGAGTAATATTTATTACAGAATAAAGATGAAATTTTAGTTAGAACCATAGAGGTAGAGGCCAAGTTTCTATCAGACTTCCCCCATGAAAATTTACCAAGCCTAGTAAGAGTGCCCCATAATATAATTTATGATCAACATGCTTTTTATAGAAATACTATGGTTCTAGTCCAAACAATGTATCAAGAACCTAATATATCTAAAAAAAGGTAAAAGCATCATGGAAAACCACTTTAACCAAATGAAAATAGCATATCAAACATACCTAAATTTAGCACATAATTTCAAACATATGAACATGATGAGAAAACCTCTTATTGACCTAGTTCCTTCAACATGAGTAATGATAGAGCTAACTAGATAAGATAATATAAGTTTTGACCCATTCATGCAAAAAAATTTGATATATAACGTGATGATTATACTTATTATTAAAAAAGTGTCTTTGGCCTCTATGTATAATAATGAGCAAAATATAGTGGATAATGGACAAACAACATCCAATCCTAATCAAAGTGGTACTAACACACAAACAACTAGCACAAATCCTCCAAGTCAAACCTTTATCGCCAACCCAAATTAGAATATCACATAACCAAATGTATAATTTCAATTACAACCTAATCCATGTATGCATATTCTTGGTCCATTCCCCAATAAAACCAATATACCCCAATAGTTATCTCCATCATACCCTGGTCAAAGTGTCCCACTTGTGACCTCCCAACCATCTACCCAAACCAATATTATCCCTAAAACCAATGTTCCTTTCAGTTTCCTATCCTAATAATTGAAATAGATGAAGGATACAATTACTAACATTCAGGGTAGGAAATAGGCTAAAAAATTCAAATTAGATGACATGTGTTCCTATCTCTTCAACATGGAGTATTTGTATATACCATTTCCTCTAGGAAACAAAACACTAAAATTCAACAAATACAAAGGGAAAGGTGACCCTAAGGCCCATTTACCTGAATTTTTTGTCACATGCCAACCAGTGACATATAATGACATATACCTTTTGTTATTATTTCTAGGTAACTTGGCCAGACAAGCCTTAGAGTGGTTTTTAAAGTTACCCAAAAAATTAGTAATGGATTTTGTTGATCTTTCTAATAAGCTTATGTAACACTTTTTCTATAATCATGAGCATGAGATTTCATTAGTGGACTTAATGCAAGTAAAGAAAGAAGCTGGTGAGAGTTTTACAAGTTATCTATAGTGATGGAGATCCCTTGCAATATATTTCACCCATAGTTTACTAGATAAAAAATTAGCTGCTATATTTACTTAAAATTTGCATAATGAGATAGCATATCATATGGAACTACAATGTACATATACTTTCAAAGAGATCATTGATAAAGGTTTGTTGATTGAGAGGGCACTCATCAATAAAGAAGTCATCAAGCTTAATTCAACTAATCAAAATTAAGGTACCAATTAGGGAAATAGCCAACATCAACATCCCATTCAAGTGAAAACATCACAACCAGCATAGGTCAATAACCAAGAAAGATTGAAGCAATTCAACCATAATAGGAATGTTTTCAGAAATGGAGTAACCAAATCACATCATGTCCAAATGGTAAAAATATCATCTATACCACTTTTTTAACTTAATACTACCCAAAAACCTCTCCAACCAATGTCGTAAGCATAACAACCAAGACCTACATAATAAATATAGTAGCCTTTTCCATTACAAATCCCTCCTTCTAAGATAACTATGCCTATACATCATTTCTTTAGTGACCTAGGAGAACCTATTGAGTCTATATTTCACAAGATTTCTACTGCTAATTTGATTAGTTGGATTCTAACAAAGCATTATCTACAATGAATTCCTATCTTTATTGGTACCATGCAAATGAATTCTATGACTGTTGTTGGGTCAATGGGCATAATCGTCAAAGATGTGTCCAAATCAAACATTTAATTGAGAATATGTTGGATAATGGGGAGATAACATTTGATAATGGTGATTTCACTTACAATCAAACTCTTGGGATTTATCAAAACCCTTTTCCCTAACATAATAATCAATAGTAAGAAAATAATGATCATCAAAAACAATAACAACAATGGCCAGTGTAATAGTAAAATCAACATTATCAAAATTACAGGCCAAATAAGTAGAATCAAAAAAATCAATAATAGAACCCACAATGATAAAACAGTGGACAAAACCAAGGTTAGATAGTAACAACCAAAAAAACTACCATGTAATTTCACATGAATACAACAAGGTTATAGGTCAAATTGTAGGGGGTAGTGTTAATACCATCTTTGTTAATCCTAGGCCAAACACTAATCAGCCTAGACCATTACTAAATAATAGAATTCAAATAAATTACATGGATAATCCTTCTTTGACCTAGGAGTGCATATAGGCAAACCAAAAAATTAGTACTTCCCCTTTTAGACCTTATATCGATAATTCATCCTTATTATGTGACCACATATGAGTGCACTGCCAACCAAGACTTGTCCTATCTAGTCCCACATGATTTCCAAAATTTGTTAGCAATAATGGTCTAGTATTTAATCCTAATTGTGTATTCACAAATTAGAGGTTAAAGATTACTATCCTAGGCCCATAACCATATTCCACTTTGCTTGTCATCTAACCAACCATTCAACCTCAGAATAAACCATTCACAAATGAACAAAATAAGAAGTTTGATATTTTGGAAAAATTGTAGAAGACACTAGCATAAATTTATATTTTAGATTTTTTGTGAATGTTAATAATCCACAAAAACATCTTGAATGATTTTTTGACCCAATCCACTATTTTTAGTGACATATCCCCTGATAAATTTCAATCTTTGGTTAGACACCTAGCTCTAGCCTAACAAGTCACATTCACCAAAGTGATATGTCTTCTCTTGGCCTGCTCCATAATAACCCATTGCACTTAGATGACATAAAGTGAAATGTGTCTTTATAGACAATGGATTAGGCCTAAACATAGTGTCTGTAAAGCTCATCAAGATTATTGAGTACATAATGGTAGATCTCCAACTAGAAATGATAACCATCAAAGCCTATGATAATCAGGAAAGAGAATCACAAGGCACCATTAGTTTACCAGTTATCATTGGGAATTTGACCCATGATACACTTTTCTATGTGCTTAATATTGAGTTATCATATAATATGCTGCTAGGCAAGGCTTGGTTTCTTGAGATTCATGTAGTCCCATCAACATTGCACCAATGCATCAAGTTTTCCCACTTAGGGATGGAAGTGAATATTCCAAGAGATTTACACCCATATAAACACTACAAAAATCTTCAGGTCAAATTTTAAATCTATAATTATAAGTACGACATAAATCCAAGTTCCAAGAAGGATAAAGGAAAGGCTATACTTACTGATCCTTCCCCAGATAATTACATAGATCCTAATACCTTAGATTCCCTTTCCCACATGCCACCTCATCAATCTTCCAATCATTTCACTATTTTAAATAATAGACAAAGAGAGTATGTGACCCATGATAGATTTCATATTTCTAATCTTCCTTAGAATCCAAAAACCTTTGGGTGACCTAAAGTCATTCCACATATGCATTGGCAATAAAATAATAAACATAAGGGACTTGTCACATTTGCACTAGCATCTATCTTAGAACCTGACCCTCTTAAATGGGATGCATCATAGTTATACAATGACAACCAAGATTATTGTTATAAAAGTACAAAATATCCTATTTGTAATAGGATCATGGAGTGTCACAATTATGAAGGAAAAGGCCTCATACCTAATCAATAATGAACCATCAAGCCAATTTATATGACTAAGTATGAAAGACCTTATGGAATTGGATTTAAACCACCTGGGGTTGATCCCACATATCTTGTTAAAACTGTATCACTAACAACTAGTGATGATGATGTCGATAATGAAGTAGATTTCAATCCTAGCCTCACCTTTGATGACCTAGCTCAAACCAACTTGTTTGATAACAATGCCATTTATATCCTTACCCTGGTCATTCATCATAATGCATTTCCATTATATTATCTGCAACTAATAGGTTGGGACCAATAAGAATCCAATCTATTGATTGATGAGTTATAAAATGATGAGGCATATTGTGACTTTTTAGGCCTTAGAGAATATGTTTCATTGGGAGATCAAAAGTTAGGATTCTCAATTACATTGGATCCTGTAACTTATTTTGGAGAATGGGTGAACACCCTTAGCCAAAAACAAATAAGTAAAACATTGAAGTCCCAAAGTGAAAACCTCTTTGAGGCACTTTTTGACTAGGGAAAAATTATAGATAAAGGCCAGTCTAGTGGTGAAAACATGTTTTAGGTGCCATTAGATGGGGATGTTCATTCTTCTTTGAATTTAGACCAAGAGACCACCAATGATGAACTTTCCTATGGATCTGAGTTAAATTTTACACAATAATAAGTATTTGATAACAATCTTTAACAATTTCCCACTATTTTTATCACATATCCAGATATCCCATTAGAGGACTCAGATTCATCATGTCTAAGAGAAGTTGAAGAGCAAGTCTTAGCAGAGGACCCTAACATAGTCCAATAGTTCAAGTCATTGCCTACTATCCTAAAAGATGGTTTAACCCTTATAGTCAACGATATAATAGTGTTAAATATAAATACTCTATTAAACCTAAAATGGATAAAATTAGGTGCATCCCTCACTGATGAGGAACATGAAGTCTTTACAGCTCTATTGAGAGAATTTGTAAATATTTTTGCATGGGCCTATTCTGACATACTAGGTTTGGAGCCCACCTTGGTTCTACACCACCTTATGGTTAATCTTGATGTCAAATAAGTAAAACAAAAGCTATGTAAGAAGTATCCTCACATTGTTGTATTAGTAAAGAAAGAGTTGGAAAAACTATTATAAGTAGGATGTATCTAATCTATTGACTACTCAGAATGGATCTCTAATGTGGTACCTATTAGTAAAAAGCCTAAAAGGGGTCAGAATCTATACTAATTTTTAATACATCTACAAACCTTATCCTAAATATGACTTTACATTGCCTAATATTGACATGATAATTGAATCCATGGTATGTTATGAAATTCTTTCATTCATGGATGGCTTTTTAGGATACAACCATATCAGAATAGCACTAAAAGACCAACATAAAACAATGTTCACCACTCTATGGGGAACATTTTGTTATCAAGTAATGTTATTTAGCCTTAAAAATGCTAGAGATACATATCAAATGGCCATGATTATCAAATTCTATTATATGATACATGATATTATTGAAGACTATGTCAATGACATATTAGAAAAATCTAAATCTAGGGTTGACCATCCAACAATGTTACGTAAGATATTTGAAACATTACAGGAGTATAATGTCAAAATGAATCTAAATAAATGTGTGTTTAGCCTAACCTCAATAAAATTACTTGGCTTCATCATGTCTCGTAGGGGTATTGAACTTGATTTGGCTAAAGCCCATGATATAATCGAGATACTACTACCAACCAATTTAAAGCAACTCCATAGTTTTTAGGGTAAGATCCAAAATATTTGATACTTCATATCTTACTTAGAAGACAAGTGTCATCCATTTACATACCTTTTGAAGAAGGGAGTTACATTTCACTAGGATGATCACTGCCAAATAGCTTCTCAACAACTCAAAGACTATCTTCTTAATCTACCTATTTTATTACCTCTTATGCTGAGAAAATCATTCTTATTATACCTATCAGCTATTGACCATGCTCTGGGGGCACTCTCGGCTCAACATGATGATAATAAGGACAATTCCATGTATTACCTAAGTCATACCTTGGTTACATATGAACATAACTATGTACCTATTGAAAAAGATTATCTAGCCATGGTTTTCATAGCTAAAAAACTACACCATTACATGTTGAATAATAAGACCATTGTCATTTCAAAAGTAGATCCACTCAGGTATCAACTGTCTAAAAAATATTTTCAAGGTAGAATGGCCAAATGGATCATGATTTTTAGTGAGTTTGGCATAGAGTATGTCAACCAGAAGATAATCAAGTGACAAGTTCTTGTAGATCAACTTACTAAATCACCTCTCACATACACACAACTACTCACATTTTAATTTATTGATGAATCCCTAATGGTCATCATTGACACATGCCTTGAGGAGAAACCCTATAAGTTTTATTTTGATGGTTCATTTAATACACATGGATTAGGGGCAAGCCTATTATTTATTACACCGTAGGGGGATCTAATTCCTAAATCATTTAGAATCAGCTTTCCTTGTACAATCAACATGGTTGAGTATGAATCACTTATTGTAGGACTTGTATAGGTAGTGCATTGGAAAATATATCATCTCCAAGTTTATGGTGATTCTTAGTTAATCATCAATTAGGTCACAAATCATTTTCAGACCAAAGATGACAAGCTAGTTCCATATAAAGCCATAGTCGACATTCTTAAGTAACAAATTGCCAACATTTAGTTTGAGCACATATCAAGGGCTAGTAATGGAACTACATATGTCATGGATACTATTGGCTCTATAATTCAACAAATAGATAAATATAGAGAGTATCAATTCCTTATCAAGAATTTGTTAGCACCATCTCATGAACCTTTAACCATTGCAATGATTTGTGATATTGTTGGCCCTAATTCTATTTGGTAATCAGACATTTAAAAATACCTTCATGACCAATTTAAACCACCTAACATATCTCAAAAACAAACCAATCATTCATTCATCATTCCACTCATTCCACTCTACTTGGATCCACCCTTTACCCTCATAAATTTGATGGAACTCTGCTTCACTGTTTAACTTTGATAGAGTCTACACTAGTGTTAAGATAACTTCATGAAGGGGTATGTGGAGCTCATTCTAATAGGATAGTCCTATCCAAAAACCTCTTGCATACTAGTTATTATTGGCACATGATGGATTTATATATTACTGCATATGTAAAGAAGTGTGACAAATATCAATGGCATGCTAATTTCATTCATGCCCCACCAACAACTCTAAAACTGATGTTGACACCATGGTAATTTTATACATGGGGACTTGACCTCATTGGGAAGATCAAACCCACTTATTCTAATGGCCATAAACATATCCTTAATACCATCAAGTATTTCACCAAGTGGGATGAAGCTATACCCCTCACTTCCATGACAGAAAAGTAAATTTCAAAACTCATCTTCAATAATCTCATTTGCCACTATGATATCCCCTCTAACATTAGATCTGATAATGGAGGATCATTCAATAACAAGGATGTAGACTAGTTATGTAATGAATATAACATCACACATCACTTTTCTATAGCATATTGCCCTCAAGGTAATGGCTAGGTTGAAGCATCGAACAAAACCATTGTCAACATTCTCAAAAATAATTTCAATGATGCTAATCATGATTGGCACCTGTAGATATTCCCTACACATTTGGTATATCATACTGATCATCATACCCCCATAGGATCCACTCCATACTCACTTGTTTGTGGTAATGAAGCCATCCTTCCCATTGAGGTTGAATTATCTTCACTACATGTTTTCAAGCATGTCTTGATGATCATGACTATTGAGTATCTCACCTACAAGTGCTAGACCTACTTGATGAGAAATTCACACCTTTTGGGTAGTGTAGCATTTTTACACTACTCAAAACATTTCAAATATTTATTCATAGACCTTCTTGCATAGATTTCAAATTTGTTCCTACATTTTTAGACCATTCCAAGTGTACTTTTATGATATTTTATCTAGCATAGTTATATAATTCACATTTGTCTACATTACTTGTAAAAAGAACCAAGTTTTATATCATTATTTATGAGAAAATAAACTATCTCTGAAGTGCCTTTTGTTTCATACCTTATACCTAGTTTATCAAGTTCATATCTAAGAATCAAATACCTAGTATTTGTTAGAAGTGTTTTAAATCTGTTAGATTAAAAATTTCATCTATTTTCAAAGTCTATATTTTGATGCCATTTTGGCCAAGAGTCCTAGCACATGCCTTTTTTGAGCCTAGCTTTTGATGCCATGTTTGGCCAAAAGACCTAGTAACTTTTAAATTTCTAGATTAGACTGATTTGAAACACTTTGACCTTAGAGTTTGGAATTTTCATTTTCAATCCATTTACTTGATTATATTTGTGTGAATAGTGAAACATTAGATACTTCACACTAGCTTGTTTCCTGACAAATATTTGCATATACCTTTTATCTGTTTGATGAATCTAGACCAAGTTGGAAAATCATCTATTTTAGATATTTTCCTTTTAAGAATTTGTAGAAATCTTTGACCTTTTATTCCAAAGCATTGAATAGGGATCCCAAAATGTATTCCTACACTTGTAGAGGAATCATGTATAATTCAGGGATGTACAATTCAGGGATTAGTAATGTAGTTATGTAGGAAGAAATGGTGCAAGACCCCTACATGGATAATATTCATTATGAGATGGATTCTTATCCCTCTTATAATACTTAATTACGGGCACAAAGCCAAGATCCATTGGATAACTATTTGGTTAACACACCACCTTATTTAGAACAAGATCAAGAATAGACCTCACAATACCTAGCTACAATACCCACAATGGATAAGCCAATTCTTCAACAATAATATTCTACTAATACAACTTCCACATCTGATCCATTTTTGTTTGAGTAATATTTATCAGAGAATAAAGATGAAATTTTAGTTAGAACCATAGAGGTAGAGGCCAAGTTTCTAGCAGACTCCCCCCATGAAAATTTACCAAGCCTAGTAAGAGTGCTCCATAATATCATTTATGATCAACATGATTCTTATAGAAATCCTATGGCTCTAGTCCAAACAATGTATCAAGACCTTAATATATCTAATCAAGGTAAAATCATCATGGAAAACCACTTTAACCAAATGCAAATAACATATCAAACCTACATGAATCTAGTACATAATTTTAAATAGATGAACATGATGAGAAAACCTCTTATTGACCTAGTTCCTTCAATAGGAGTAATGATAGAGCTAACTAGATAAGCTAATATGAGTTTTGACCCATTCGTGCAATGAACTTTGATAGATAACTTGATGCATATACCTATTAGTGAATAAGTGTTTTTAGCCTCTATGTATAATAATGAGCAAAATCTAGTGGATACTGGGCAAACAACATCCAATCCTGACAAAGTGGTACTAATACACAAACAACTAGCACAAATCCTCCAAGTCAAACCTTTATCACCAACCCAAATTAGAATATCACATAACCAAATGTATAATTTCAAGTACAACCTAATCCATTTATGCATATTTTTGGTCCATTCCCCAACCAAACCAATATACCCCAATAGGTATCTCCATCATACCTTGGTCAAAGTGTCCCAATTGTGACCTCCCAGCCATCTACCCAAACCAATATTATCCCTTAAACCAATGTTCCTTTTAGTTTCCTATCTAAGAATTGCAATAAATGAAGGATGCAATTACTACCATTCAGGGTAAGAAACAAACTAAAAAATTCAAATTAGATGACATGTGTTCCTATCTACTCAACATGGAGTATTTGTAGATACCATTTCCTCTAGGATACAAACCACTAAAATTCAACAAATGCAAAGGGAAAGGTGACCCTAAGGCCCATTTACCTGAATTCTTTGTCACATGCCAACCAGTGGTATATAATGACATATACCTTTTGCTATTATTTCCAGGGACCTTGGTTGGACAAGCCTTAGAGTGGTTTTTAAAGTTAACTAAATATTTAGTAATGGATTTTGATGATCTTTCTAATAATCTTATGTAACACTTTTCCTATAATCATGAGCATGAGATTTCATTAGTGGACTTAATACAAGTAAAGCAAAAAGTTGGTGAGAGTTTTACAAGTTATCTATAGTGATGGAGATCCCTTGCAATCTATTTCACCCATAGTTTACTAGATAAAAAATTAGCTACTATGTTTACTAAACATTTACATAATGAGATAGCTTATCATCTGGAACTACAATGTACATATACTTTCAAATAGATTATTGATAAAGGTTTTTTGATTGAGAGGGCCCTCATCAATAAAGGATTCATCAAGATTAATTCAAATAATCAAAATTAAAGTACCAATTATGGAAATATCTAATATCAACATCCCATTCAATTGAAAACATCAAAACCAGCATAGGTCAATAACCAAGAAAGATCAAAGCAATTCAACCATAATAGAAATGTTGTAGGAAATGGAATAACCAAATCACATCATGTCCAAATGGTAAAAACATCATATGTACCACTTTTTTAACTTACTCCTACCCAAAAACCTCTCCAACCAATGTCGTAAGCACAATAACCAAGACCTGCATAATAAATATAGTAGCCTTTTCCATTACAAACCCCTCCTCTTAGGATAACTGTGCCTATACATAATTTCTTTAGTGACCTAGGAGAACCTATTAAGTATATATTTCACAAGATTGATACCACTAATTTGATTAGTCAGCCTATACCAAAGCATTATCTACAAGGAATTCCTATCTTGATTTCTACCAAGAAAATGAATTCTATGACTATCGTTGGGTCAATAGGCATAATCTTCAAAGATGTGTCCAAATCAAGCATTTAATTGAGAATATATTGGATAATGGGGAGATAACTTTAGATAATGGTTGTTTCACTTGAAATCAAACCCTTGGGATTTATCAAAACCCCTTTACCTGACATAATAAAAAATATTAGTGAAATAATGATCGTCAACACCAATAACAATAATGGCCAGTTCAAAAGTAAAATCAACAGTACCAAAATTAAAGGCCAAACAAGTAGAATCAAAAAAATCAATAATAGTAACCACAATGATAAAAAATAGATAAAACTAAGGTTAGAATGGTAATAACCAATAAAACTACCATGAAATTTCACATGAATACAACAAGGTTATAGGTCATATTGTAAGGGGTAGTGTTAATACCATCTCTGTTAATCCTACGCCAAACACTAATCAGCCTAGACCATTAATAAATAATAGCATTTAGATAAATTACATGGATAATCCTTCTTTGACCTGGGAGCGCATATAGGCAAACCAAAAAATTAGTACTTCCCATTTTGGACCTTATATCGATAACTCATCTTTGCTACGTGACCACATATGAGTGCAATGGTAACTCAGACTTGTCCTATCTAGTCCCACACCATTTCAAAAATTTGTTAGCAATAATGGTCTAGTATTTAATCCTAATTGTGTAATCACAACTCAGAGATTAAAGATTACTATCCTAGGCCCATAACCATATTCCACTTTGCTTGTCATCTAACCAACCATTCAACCTCAGAATAAACCATTCACAAATGAACAAAATAAGAAGTTTGATATTTTGGAAAAATTGTAGAAGACACTAGCATAAATTTATATTTTAGATTTTTTGTGAAAGTCAATAATCCACAAAAACATCTTGAATGATTTTTTGACCCAATCCACTATTTTTTGTGACATATCCCCTGATAAATTTCAAGCTTTGGTTAGACACCTAGCTCCAGCCTAACAAGTCACACTCACTAAAGTGATATGTCTTCTCTTGGCCTGCTCCATAATAACCCATTGCACATAGAATTTTATCTAAAGTGACATAAAGTGAAATGTGTCTTTATAGACAATGGATAAGGCCTCAACATAGTGTCTATAAAACTCATCAAGATTCTTGAGTACATAATGGTAGATCTCCAACTAAAAATTATAACCATCAAAACCTATGATAATAAGGAAATAGAATCACAAGGCACCATTAGTTTACCAATTATCATTGGGTCTTTGATCCATGATACACTTTTCTATGTGCTTAATATTGAGTTATCATATAATATGCTTCTAGGCAGGCCTTGATTTCATGAGATTCATGTAGTCCCATCAATGTTGCACCAATGCATCAAGTTTTCCCACTCAGGGATGAAAGTGAATATTCTAAGAGATTTACACCCATATGAACACTACAAATATCTTGAGGTCATATTTTAAATCTATAATTATTAGTACAACATAAATCCAAGTTCCAAGTAGGATAAAGGAAAGGCTATACTTATTGATCCTTCCCCAGATAATTAGATAGATCCTAATACCTTAGATTCCCTTTCCCACATGCCACCTCATGAAGCTTCCAATCATTTTATTATTTTAGATAATAGACCAAGAGAGTATGTGACCCATGATACATTTCATATTTCTAATCTCCTTATAATCCAAAAACCTTTGGGTGACCTAAAGTCATTCCACATATGCATTGGTAATAAAAGAATAAAGATAAGGGACTTGTCACATTTGCACCAACATCTAGCTTAGAACTTAACCCTCTTGAAGGGGATGCAACATGGTTATACAATGACAACCAATATTATTTTTATAAAAGTACAAAATATCCTATTTGTAATAGGATCATGGAGTGTCACAATTATGAAGGAAATACCTAATCAATAAGGAACCATCAAGCCAATTTATATGACTAAGTATGAAATACCTTATGGAATTGAATTTAAACCACTTGGGGGTGACCCCACATATCTTATAAAAACTCCATCACCAACAACAAGTGATGACAATGCTGATAACGAAGTAGATTTCAATCCTAGCCTCACCTTTGATGACCTAGATCAAACCAACTTGTTTGATAACAATGCCATTTATACCCTTACCCTAGTCATTCATCACAATGCATTTCCATTATATTATCCCCAACTGATAGATTGGGACCAATAAGAATCCAATCTATTGACTGATGAGTTCTAAAATGATGAGGCATATTGTGACTTCTTAGGCTTTAGAGACAATGTTTCATTGGGAGATCACAAGTTAGGATTCACAATTACATTGGATCCTGTAACTTATTTTGGAGAATGGGTGAACACCGTTAGCCAAAAACAAATAAGTAAAACATTGAAGTCCTAAAGTGAAAACATCTTTGAGGCACTTTTTGACTAGGGAAAAATTAAAGATAAAGGCTAGTCTAGTGGTGAAAACCTATTTTAGGTGCCATTAGATGGGGATGTTGATTCTTCTTTGAATTTAAACCAAGAGACCACCAATGATGAACTTTCCTATGGATCTGAGTTCAGTTTTACACAACAATAATTATTTGATAAAATTCTTCAAGAGTTTCCCACTATTTTTGTCACATATCTAGATCTCCCATTAGAGGACTCAGATTCATCATGTCTAATAGCAGTTGAAGAGAAAGTCTTAGCAGAGGACCCTAACATAGTCCAATATTTCAAGTCATTTCCCACTATCCTAGAAGATATTTTGACCCTTCTAGTCAAAGATACAATAGATTTAAATATAAAGACTATTAAACCTAAAATGGATAAAATTATGTGCATCCCTCACTAAGGATGAACATGAAGTCTTTACAGCTCTACTAAGAGAATTTGTAAATTTTTTTGCATGGGCCTATTCTGACATACCAATTTTGGAGCCCACCTTGGTTTTACACCACCTTATGGTTAATCTTGATGTCAAATTAGTAAAACAAAAGCTACGTAAGATGTATCCTCACATTGTTGTATTGGCAAAGAAAGAGTTGGAAAAACTATTATAAGTAGGATATATCTAATCTATTGACTACTTAGAATGGATCTCTAATGTGGTACCTGTTAGTAAAAAGCCTAAAGGTGTCAGAATCTATACTAATTTTTGAGACATCAACAAACCTTATCATAAATATGACTTTACATTGCCTAATATTGACATGATAATTGAATCCATGGTATGTTATGAAATTATTTCATTCATGGATGGATTTTTAGGATACAACCATATCAGAATATCACCAAAAGACCAACAGAAAATAATGTTCACCACTCTATGGGGAACATTTTATTATCACGTAATGTTATTTGGCCTTGAAAATGCAAGAGATACATATCAAATGGCCATGACTATCATATTCTATGATATGATGCATGATATTATTGAAGACTATGTCAATGACATATTCAAAAAATCTGAAACTAGGGCCGACCATCAAGCAGTGTTACGTAAGATATTTGAAACATTAAAAGAGTATAATGGCATAAATATCTAAAGAAATGTGTGTTTATCCTAACCTCAATAAAATTACTTGGATTTATCATGTCTCGTATGGGTATTGAAGTTGATTTGGCTAAAGTCCATGATATAATCGAGATACCACTACCAACCAATTTAAAGCAACTCCATAGTTTTTAGTTTAAGATTCAAAAAATTTAACACTTCATATCTTAGTTAGAAGACAAGTGTCATCCATTTACATACCTTTTGAAGAAATTATTTTCATTCACTGGGATGATCACTGCCAAATAGCTTTTCAACAACCCAAAGACTATCTTGTTAATCCACCTATTTTATCACCTCTTATGCTGAGAAAGTCATTCTTGTTAAACCTATCAGCAATTAACCATGCTCTAGGGGCACTCTTAGCTCACCATGATGATAATAAGAAGGACAATTCCATGTATTACCTAAGTCATACCTTGGTTACATATGAACATAACTATGTACCTATTGAAAAAGATTATCTAGCCATGGTCTTCATAGCTAAAAAACTACACCATTAGATGTTGAATAATAAGACCACGGTCATTTCAAAAGTAGATCCACTCAAGTATCAACTATCTAAAATATATTTTCAAGGTAGAATGGCCAAATGGATCATGCTTTTTAGTGAGTTTGACATAGAGTATGTCAACCAGAAGGTAATCAAGTGACAAGTTCTTGTAGATCAACTTACTAAATCACCTCTCACATACACACAACTACTCACATTTTAATTTATTGATGAATCCATAATGGTCATCATTGACACACGCCTTGAGGAGAAACCCTAGAAGTTTTATTTTGATGGTTCATTTACTACACATGGATCACGGGCAAGCCTATTATTTATTACACCATAGCGGGACCTAATCCCTAAATCATTTAGAATCAGCTTTCCTTGTACAATCAACATGGCTGAGTATAAATCACTTATTGTAGGACTTGTATAGGTAGTGCATCGGAAAATATATCATCTCCATGTTTATGGTGATTCTTAGTTAATCATCAATTAGGTCACAAATCATTTTCAGACCAAAGATGACAAGCTAGTTCTATATAAAGCCATAGTCAACATTCTTAAGTAACAAATTTCCAACATTTAGTTTCAGCACATACCAAGGGCTAGTAATAGAACTACATATTCCATGGCTACTATTGGCTCTCTAATTCAATAAATAGATCAATCTAGAGAGTATCAATTCCTCATCAAGAATTTATTAGCACCAGCTCACTAACCTTCAACCATTGTAATGATTTGTGATATTCCCTAGTTTTATTTGGTAATCAGACATTTAAAACTAACTTCATGACTAATTTATACCACCTAACCTATCTCAAAAACAAACCAAATCCTTCATTCATAATTCCACTGGTTACACTCTACTTGGATCCACCCTTTACCATCGTAGTTTTGATGGAACTCTACTTCATTGTTTAACTTTGATAGAGTCTACACTAGTGTTAAGATAACTTCATGAAGGGGTATGTGGAGCTCATTCTAATAGGGTAGTCCTATCCAAAAATGTCTTGCATACTAGTTATTATTGGCACACGATGGATGTAGATATTAGTGCATATGTAAAGAAGTGTGACAAATATCAATGGCATGCTAATTTCATTCATGCCCCACCAAAAACTCTAAAACTGATGTTGAGACCATGGTAATATTATACATGGGGACTTGACCTCATTGGGAAGATCAAACCCACTTATTCTAATGGCCATAAACATATCCTTACTACCATCAAGTATTTCACTAAGTGGGATGAAGCTATACCCCTCACTTCCATGACTGGAAAGTAAGTTTCAAAACTCATCTTCAATAATCTCATTTTCCACTATGATATCCCCTCTAACATTATATCTGATAATGGAGGATCATCCAATAACAAGGATGTAGACTAGTTATGTAATTAATATAACATCACACATCACTTTTCTATAGCATATTGCCCTCAAGGTAATGGCTAGGTTGAAGCATCAAACAAAACCATTGTCAATATTCTCAAAAAGATTTTCAATGATGCCAATCATGATTGGCACCTGTAGATATTCCCTACACATTTGGCATATCATACTGATCATCATACCCCCATAGGATCCACTCCATACTCACTTGTTTATGGTAATGAAGCCATCCTTCCCATTGAGGTTGAATTATCTTCACTACATATCTTCAAGCATGTCTTGGATGATCATGACTATTGAGTAGCTCACCTACAAGAGCTAGACCTACTTGATGAGTAATGCACACCTTCTGGGTAGTGTAACATTTTTACACTACTCAAAACATTTCAAATATTTATTCATAGACCTTCTTGCATAGATTTCAAATTTGTTCCTACATTTTTAGACCAATCAAAGTGTACTTTTATGTTGTTTTATCTAGCATAGTTATATAATTCACTTTTGTCTACATTATTTGTAAAAAGAACCAAGTTTTATATCATTATTTATGAGAAAATAAACTATCTCTGAAGTGCCTTTTGTTTCATACCTTATACCTAGTTTATCAAGTTCATATCTAAGAATCAAAAACCTAGTATTTGTTAGAAGTGTTTTAAATATGTTAGATTAAAAATTTCATTTATTTTCATAGTCTGTATTTTGATGCCATTTTGGCCAAGAGTCCTAGCACATGCGTTGTTTGAACCTAGCTTTTGATGCCATGTTTGGCCAAAAGACCTAGTAACTTTTAAATTTCTAGATTAGAATGATCTGAAACACTTTAACCTTAGAGTTTGGAGTTTTCATTTTCAATCCATTTACTTTATTATCTTTGTGTGAATAGTGAAACATTAGATACTTCAGACTAGCTTATTTCCTCACAAATATTTTCATATACCTTTTATCCTTTTGATGAATCTAGACCAAGTTGGAAAATCATCTATTTTAGATATTTTCCTTTTAATAATTTGTATAAATCTTTGACCTTTTATTCCAAGGAATTGAATAGGTATCCCAACATGTATACCTACACTTGTAGTGGACTCATGTACATTCTAGGGATTAGTAATGTAGTTATGTAGGAAGAAATGGTGCAAGACCCCTACATGGATAATATTCATTATGAGATGGATTCTTATCCCTCTTATAATACTTAATTATGGGCACAAAGCCAAGATACATTGGATAAATATTTGGTTAACACACCACCTTATTTAGAACAAGATCAAGAATAGACTGCACAATACCTAGCTACAATACCCACAATGGATAAGCCAATTCTTCAATAATCATATTATACTAATACAACTTCCACATATGATCCATTTTTGTTTGAGTAATATTTATTAGAGAATAAAGATGAAATTTTAGTTAGAACCATAGAGGTAGAGGCCAAGTTTCTATCAGACTTCCCCCATGAAAATTTTCCAAGCCTAGTAAGAGTGCCCCATAATATCATTTATGATCAACATGCATTTTATAGAAATCCTATGGCTCTAGTCAAAACAACATATCAAGACCCTAATATATATAATCAAGGTTAAAGCATCATGGAAAAACACTTTAACCAAATGTAAATAGCATATCAAACCTACCTAAATCTAGCACATAATTTCAAACAGATTAACATGATGAGAAAACCTGTTATTGACCTAGTTCCTTCAACAGGAGTAATGATAGAGCTGACTAGATAAGATAATCTAAGTTTTGACCCATTCCCTCAAATAATTTCAATAGATAACTTGATGCATATGCCTGTTATTAGATAAGTGTCTTTGGCCTCTATGTATAATAATGAGCAAAATATAGTGGATAATTGGCAAAAAACATCCAATCCTGATCAAAGTGGTACTAATACACAAACAAATAGCACAAATCCTCCAATTCAAACCTTTATCACCAACCCAAATTAGAGTATCACATAACCAAATGTATAATTTCAAGAAAAACCTTATGCATATTCTTGGTCGATTCCCCAACTAAACCAATATACCCCATTAGGTATCTCCATCATACCCTAATCAAAGTGTCCCACTTGTGACCTCCCAACCATCTACCCAAACCAATATTGTCCCTCAAACCAATGTTCCTTTTAATTTCCTATCCTAAGAATTGTAATAGATGAAGGATGCAATTGCTACCATTCAGGGTAGGAAATAAACTAAAAAAATCAAATTAGATGACATGTGTTCCTATCTATTCATCATGAAATATTTGTAGATACCATTTACTCTAGGATAAAAACCACTAAAATTTAACAAATATAAAGGGAAAGGTGACCCTAAGGCCCATTTACTTGAATTCTTTATCACATGCCAAACAGTGGCATATAATGACATATACTTTTTGCTATTGTTTCCAAGGAACTTGGCTGGAGAAGCCTTAGAGTGGTTTTTAAAGTTACCCAAAAATTTAGTAATGGATTTTGATGATCTTTCTAATAAGCTTATGTAACACTTTTCCTATAATCATGAGCATGAGATTTCATTAGTGGACTTAATGCAAGCAAAGCAAAAAGTTGGTGAGAGTTTTACAAGTTATCTATAGTGATGGAGATCCCTTGCAATATATTTCACCCATAGTTTACCAGATAAAAAATTAGCTGCTATGTTTACTAAACATTTACATAATGAGATAGCATATCATATGGAACTACAATGTACATATACTTTCAAAGAGATCATTGATAAAGGTTTGATGATTGAGAGGGCACTCATCAATAAAGAAGTCATCAAGCTTAATTCAACTAATTGAAATTAAGGTACCAATTAGGGAAATAGCCAACATCAACATCCCATTCAAGTGAAAACATCACAACCATCATATGTCAATAACTAAGAAAGATCAAAGCAATTCAACTGTAATAGGAATGTTGTAGGAAATGGAGTAACCAAATCCCATAATGTCCAAATGGTAAAAACATCATCTATACCACTTTTTTAACATACTCCTACCCAAAAACCTCTCCAACCAATGTTTTAAGCACAACAACCAAGACCTACATAATAAATATAGTAGCCTTTTCCATTACAAACCCCTCCTCCTAGGATAACTGTGCATATACATCATTTCTTTAGTGACCTAAGAGAACCTATTCAATCTATATTTCACAAGATTGATACTTCTAATTTGATTAGTTGGCCTATACCAAAGCATTATCTACAAGGAATTCCTATCTTGATTGGTACCATGCAAATGAATTCTATGACTATCATTGGGTCAATGGGCATAATCTCTAAAGATGTGTCCAAATAAAGCATTTAATTGAGAATATGTTGGATAATGGGGAGATAACATTAGATAATGGTTATTTCACTTCCAATCAAACTCTTGGGATTTATAAAAACCCCTTTCCCTGACATAAAAATCAATAGTAGAAAAATAATGATCATCAACAACAATAACAACAATGGCCAGTGCAATAATAAAATCAACAGTATCAAAATTAAAGGCCAAACAAGTAGAATCAATAGAATCAATAATAGAACCCACAATGATAAAACAATGGAAAAAACCAAGGTTAGAATGGTAATATCCAAAAAAACTACCATGAAATTTCACATGAATACAACAAGGTTATAGGTCATATTTTAGGGCTTCGTGTTGATACCATCTCTTTTAATCCTAGGCCAAACACTAATCAGCCTAAACCATTACTAAATAATAACATTCAGATAAATTACATGGATAATCCTTCTTTGACCTGGGAGTGCATATAGGCAAACCAACAAATTAGTACTTTCCCTTTTCAACCTTATATTGATAACTCATCCTTCCTATGTGACCACATATGAGTGCACTGGCAATCGAGACTTGTCCTATCTAGTCCCACACCATTTCCAACATTTGTTAGCAATAATGGTCTAGTATTTAGTCCTAATTGTTTAATCACAAATTAGAGGTTAAAGATTACTATCCTAGGCCCATAACCATATGCCACTTTGCCTGTCATCTAACCAACCATTAAGCCTCAGAATAAACCATTCACTAATAACCAAGATAAGAAGTTTGATATTGTGGAACAATTGTAGAAGACACTAGCGTAAATTTATATTTTAGATTTTTTGTTAATGTCAATAATCCACAAAAACATCTTGAATTAATTTTTGACCCAATCCACTATTTTTAGTGACATAGACCCTGATAAATTTCAAGCTTTGGTTAGACACCTAGCTCTAGCCTAACAAGTCACATTCACCAAAGTGATATGTCTTCTCTTGGCCTGCTCCACAATAACCCATTGAACATATAATTTTATCTAAAGTGATATAAAGTGAAATGTGTCTTTATAGACAATGGATAAGGCCTCAACATAGTGTCTATAAAGCTCATCAAGATTCTTGAGTATATAATGGTAGATCTCCAACTATAAATGATACCCATCAAAGCCTATGATAATCAGGAAAGAGAATCACAAGGCACCATCAGTTTACCAGTTATCATTGGGACTTTGATGCATGATACACTTTTCTATGTGCTTAATATTCAGTTATCATATAATATGCTTCTAAGTAGGCCTTGGTTTCATGAGATTCATGTAATCCCATCAATGTTGCACCAATGCATCAAATTTTCCCACTCAGTGATGAAAGTGAATATTCCAAGAGATTTACACCCATATGAACACTAAAAATATATTGAGGTCAAATTTTAAATGTATAATTATTAGTACGACATAAATCCAAGTTCCAAGTAGGATAAAGGAAAGGCTATACTTATTGATCCTTCCCTAGAGAATTACATAGATCCTAATACCTTGGATTCCCTTTCCCACATGCCACCTCATGAATCTTCCAATCATTTCACTATTTTAGATAATAGACCAAGAGAGTATGTGATCCATGATACATTTCATATTTATAGTCTTCCTTAGAATCCAGAAACCTTTGGGTGACCTAAAGTCATTTCACATATGCATTGTCAATAAAAGAATAAAGATAAGGAAGGGACTTGTCACATTTGCACCATCATCTAGATTAGAACCTAACCCTCTTGAAGGGGATGCATCATGGCTATACAATGAAAACCAAGATTATTGTTATAAAAGCACAAAATATCCTATTCCTAATAGGATCATGGAGTGTCACAATTATGAAGGAAGAGGCCTCATACCTAATCAATAAGGAACCATCAAGCCAATTTATATGACTAGGTATGAAAGACCTTATGGACTTGGATTTAAACCTCCTGTGGGTGACCCCAAATATCTTATTAAAACTCCACAACCAACAACTAGTGATGATGATGCTGATGATGAAGTAGATTTCAATCCTAGCCTCACCTTTGATGACCTAGCTCAAACCAACTTGTTTGATAACAATGCCATTTATACCCTTACCCTGATCATTTATTATAATTCATTTCCATTATATTATCCCCAAATGATAGATTGGGACCAATAAGAATCCAATCTATTGATTTATAAGTTCTAAAATGATGAGGCATATTGTGACTTCTTAGGCCTTAGAGATAAGGTTTCATTGGGAGATCACAATTTAGGATTCTCAATTACATTGGATCCTATAACTCATTTTGGAGAGTGGGTGAACACCCATAGCCAAAAATAAATAAGTAGAAAAGTGAAGTCCTAAAGTGAAAACCTCTTTGAGGCACTTTTTGACTAGGGAAAAATTAAAGATAAAGGCCAGTCTAGTGGTGAAAACCTGTTTTAGGTGCCATTAGATGGGGATGTTCATTTTTCATCAAATTTAGACCAAGAGACCACCAATGATGAAATTTCCTATGGATTTGAGTTCAATTTTACACAACAATAATTATTTGAAAAAATTCTTCAACAATTTCCCACTATTTTTGTCACATATCCAAATCTCCCATTAGAAGAGTCAGATTCATCATGTCTAAGAGAAGTTGAAGAGCAAGTCTTAGCAGAGGACCCTAACATAGTCCAATAGTTCAAGTCATTTCCTACTATCCTAGAAGATGGTTTAACCCTTCTAGTCAATGATATGATGGAGTTAAATATAAATAATCTATTAAACCTAAAATGGATAAAATTAGGTGCATCCCTCACTGAGGAGGAACATGAAATCTTTACAGCTCTACTGAGAGAATTTGTAAATATTTTTGCATGGCCTATTCTGACATACTAGGTTTGGAGCCCACCTTGGTTCTACACCACCTTATGGTTAATCTTGATGTCAAATAAGTAAAACAAAAGCTACGTAAGATGTATCCTCACATTATTTTATTGGTAAAGAAAGAGTTGGAAAAACTATTATAAGTAGGATGTATCTAATCTATTGACTACTCAGAATGGATCTCTAATGCGGTACCTATTAGTAAAAAGCCTAAAAGGGGTCAGAATCTATACTAATTTTTGAGACATCTATAAACCTTATCCTAAATATGACTTTACATTGCCTAATATTGACATGATCATTGAATCCATGGTATGTTATGAAATTCTTTCATTCATGGATGGATTTTTAGGATACAACCATATAAGAATAACACTAAAAGACCAACATAAAACAATGTTCACCACTCTATGGGGAACATTTTGTTATCAAGTAATGTTATTTAGCCTTAAAAATGCTAGAGATACATATCAAATGGCCATGATTATCAAATTATATTATATGATACATGATATTATTGAAGACAATGTCAATGACATATTAGAAAAATCTAAATCTAGGGCTGACCATCCAATAGTGTTACGTAAGATATTTGAAACATTACAAGAGTATAATGTCAAAATTAATCTAAATAAATGTGTGTTTAGCCTAACCTCAATAAAATTACTTGGCTTCATCATGTCTCGTAGGGGTATTGAACTTGATTTGGCTAAAGCCCATGATATAATCAAGATACTACTACCAACCAATTTAAAGCAACTCCATAGTTTTTAGGGTAAGATCCAAAAAAATTGACACTTCATATCTTACTTAGAAGACAAGTGTCATCCATTTACATACCTTTTGAAGAAGGGAGTTACATTTCACTAGGATGATTGTTGCCAAATAGATTTTAAACAACTCAAAGACTATCTTGTTAATCGACCTATTTTATTACCTCTTATGCTAAGAAAGTCATTCTTGTTATACCTATCAGCTATTGACCATGCTCTAGGGGCACTCTTGGCTCAACATGATGATAATAAGAAGGATAATTCCATGTATTACCTAAGTCATACCTTGGTTACATATGAACATAACTATGTACCTACTGAAAAAGATTATCTAGCCATGGTTTTCATAGCTAAAAAACTACACCATTACATGTTGAATAATAAGACCATTGTCATTTCAAAAGTAGATCCACTCAAGTATCAACTGTCTAAAAAATATTTTCAAGGTAGAATGGCCAAATGGATCATGATTTTTAGTGAGTTTGGCATAGAGTATGTCAACCAGAAGATAATCAAGTGACAAGTTCTTGTAGATCAACTTACTAAATCACCTCTCACATACACACAACTACTCACGTTTCAATTTATTGATGAATCCATAATGGTCATCATTGACACAACCCTTGAGGAGAAACCCCATAAGTTTTATTTTGATGTTTCATTTACTACACATGGATCAGGGGCAAGCCTATTATTTATTACACCATAGGGGGATCTAATCCCTAAATCATTTAGAATCAGCTTTCCTTGTATAAACAACATGACTGAGTATGAATCACTTATTGCAAGACTTATATAGGTAGTGCATTGGAAAATATATCATCTCCAAGTTTATGGTGATTTTTAGTTAATCATCAATTAGGTCACAAATCGTTTTCAGACCAAAGATGACAAGCTAGTTCCATATAAAGCCATAGTTGACATTCTTAGGAAACAAATTGCCAACATTTAGTTTGAGCACATACCAAGGGCTAGTAATAAAACTATGTATGCCATGGCTACTATTGGCTCTCTAATTCAAAAAATAGATAAATCTAGAGAGTATCAGTTCCTCATCATGAATTTGTTAGCACCAGCTCATGAACCTTCAACCATTGTAATGATTTGTGATATTGTTGGCCCTAATTCTATTTGGTACTCAAACATTTAAAACTACCTTCATGACTATTTTATACCACCTAACCTAACTCAAAAACAAACCAAATCCTTCATTCATCATTCCACTAGTTACACTCTACTTTGATCCACCCTTTACCATCATAGTTTTGATGGAACTCTACTTCATTGTTTAACTTTGATAGAGTCTACACTAGTGTTAAGATAACTTCATGAATGGGTATGTGGAGCTCATTCTAATAGGGTATTCCTATCCAAAAATGTCTTGCATACTAGTTATTATTGGCACACGATGGATTTAGATACTACTGCATATGTAAAGAAGTGTGACCAATATCAATGGCATGCTAATTTCATTCATGCCCCACCAATAACTCTAAAACTGATGTTGATAGCATGGTAATTTTATACATGGGGACTTGACCTCATTGGGAAGATCAAACCCACTTATTCTAATGGCCATAAACATATCCTTACTACCATCAATTATTTCACTAAGTGGGTTGAAGCTATACCCCTCAGTTACGTGACTGGAAAGTAAATTTCAAAATTCATCTTCAACAATCTCATTTTCCCCTATGATATCCCCTCTAACATTATATCTGATAATGGAGGATCATTCAATAACAATGATGTAGACTAGTTATGTAATGAATATAAAATCACACATCACATTTCTATAGCATATTGCCCTCAAGGTAATGGCTAGGTTGAAGCATCAAACAAAACCATTGTCAATATTCTCAAATAGATTGTCAATGATGCCAATCATGATTGGCACCTGTAGATATTCCCTACCCTTTGGGCATATCATACTGATCATCATACCCCCATAAGATCCACTCCATACTCACTTGTTTATGGTAATGAAGCCATCCTTCCCGTTGAGGTTGAATTATCTTCACTATGTATCTTCAAGCATGTCTTAGATGATCATGACTATCGAGTAGCTCACCTACAAGAGCTAGACCTACTTGATGAGAAATGTTCAATATATCTTCATGTATGTCCAAAATGATCATGACTATCGAGTAGCTCACCTACAAGAGCTAGACCTACTTGATGAGAAATGCATAGTTGCACTCAATAATCTTCAAGCATATCAAAACTGACTCAAAGGCCACTATAATCAGCATGTTAATTATAAAACATTTGAACTTGGTGATCTTTTTCTTAAATAAAACCAAAATAATACCTTGGATGAGAAGAAGCATAAAGGAAAATTCAAACTAAACTAGATAGAGCCTTTCAATATTAATATAGATTATGGATCAGGAGCATACATGCTTACCACACCAAATGAATCTTATTCATCTCAAGTAGTACTATGCTTGAGTGCTAAGGTGTATTGTTTTTAAGGACCATTTCAGTTATGCCATTTTATCACTATTCTTCTTTGTACAAATATAATTCTTATCCATCCTCTTAGCCATATCCACTTTTTGATTTTGACCTAATTGAGTGTGTTCTAGAGCCTATCCCATTGACCCCCTTTTTACATTCATTATGTAGTTTTAACATCAAGGTATCTAATTAGTTTCATTAGTTGGTTCAAGTACTTCAGACATAAATCATATTTTGGGGTAGTGTTATAGAAATTTTTATCAGTTAGATCTTTCATTTGTTCTTCTTTTCTTATCACCAGTCTTGTTACTAATTATAATTGCCTTTGGTCAAATTAGTACCATTGATCCATGTTGTTGTGTCATATTTATAATGACCTATGGGAAAACTAGGGGTAATATTAAGCCTTGTCATAACAACTTGCCACTTTCTATCCCATGTTGTGCCTTTTTACCAACTATGTTTGTTTTGTTTGATTTGACTGCTACACTAGTCATATCCCTTTGTTATAGGGTATAACTATAGTGACTTGAGGTCTTACTCTAATACTATGTAGGAAAAACTTGATACTTGTTAATGTTAACTCAGATACCCCCTTGCCATACTCTCACTATTTTTTAACCAACCTAAGTTTGAATGCTCTCACCATTTTACGAGCAACCCTTGCCATACTCTCACCATTTTGTAAGTAACCTTACTTTAAATTATCTCACTATTTTGTGAACTTGAACCATTTAAGTGTCTCATCATTCTTGATTGAGTTGAGATACTTTAAAAAATTCTAAAAATATTTGTAAAATTGTTAGAAAAGAATAAAAACATTGACCATTTCTTTGCCTTTAGGATTTTGGGAACCTTTACTAAGTTACAAGTAAATCACTTGTCACTTAGTTTCCCCATCCTTTTTGGCCTTTTCTCTAACACACTTTCTATTTTTCAAGGCCGTTCCTCTTCTTCTATAACATCCATTCTATTTGTTTTCATTAGTTATCACATTCTCCCCATTCCTTGGGAGAACTACATTTGGTCTAAAGTTCTTTATTGGATATTACACCTATGAAACTATGTAGGTAGAATCCACTTTCCTAGTGCATATGGAGTCAGCTCAACCACTCCCTTCCTTTTCTTCTATTCCCCCATGTTATTCATTTGTTTGGTTGTCACCTATTTTCTAGGGGCAATGTTCATATGGTTTCTGTTGCATTATTTGTTTTTACTTATTTTGTTTGTTTATCTACCTATTTGTTTTCTTTCAACACTATTGTCTTAATTCATTTTATGTGTGTTCATTGGGTGATTCCTTACCCACACTTAAACTTGAATCCATCCATATGAATATGTTTACATTGTTCTCATAGTTTCTATCATTGGTGCATTATTTTCTATTGAGTATTAGATTATAGGAGTCAGTTCTAATGCATATTTAATCCAAGTCCTCACGATGTTATACCATGATGCCTACCAATACATGCTATAACAAACCTAATATTCAAAAAGTCTATTCATCAATGGTGGCATCTCTTTAGCACTAACATCTTGATTCCATTATAATCATATCCTAAATAGAGTAATTAAACATGAAAGAATTTCAACATTTATTAGTTTGGATGAGCATCTCCCTACTAATAGGTTATTCCAGTTCATCATTACCCTCTATGTTAACTTATCATCATCCTCACCCAATTTTATCTTGTTTTCCATAATCAAGGTCTAATGATTATAATTGTCTATGGGTAAATCATTACACACTATCCCACCTAAATTTCTCAATGATTATAGCCACCTTTGGGAAAATCATTATGTTGTCACTATTTTACTTTTTCTACCCATACAGGGGCATGTTGTTATATTTTTTGTCTATACTAACTAGGGTAGCTCCATATTCTCAATTATTATAACCACATTTGGGAAAGCCATTACACATCATCCTACTTGCATTCTCAATGATTTTGACTACTTTTTCAATATCATTATGTTTTCACCTTATCATCTTTCCTTTCTTTGGTCCCCTTGTTTCACTTCTTTCTTTTCAAGGGAATGTTTGTCAACCTACTTGTGCCAACCATTCCCTCAAGGGGGTATCTTATAGTTAGTTTATCATCATTTCAATTATAGGAATGCAAGACTTTTTCATTTTTTTAGAAGATGTTACTGTGCTTATAGCTTGTAATGCCTTCCCAAACAATGACAAACTGTAGACACCTAAATCTAACCACCAATGACCTCTAACCAAGATTTTGATCAATTTCTACCCAAAATACACAATTTGGCCTAAAAACACTAAAACACACTAAATGATGTGAAACTGACATATTCAAGTGTTGATTTTAGCTAAAGTATCATTAAATGGGGTAATACAATTTATGGGCCAGTTAACTTTGATCAGATCATTTTGAGTCAAAATGCCAATTTTGCACCTAGGTGTTCTAAATTTCTCTTTCTTATCAAATCCCTTGGACAATATGCATGCCTTTGTTATTTGTTATTAGTAACATCTTAAATGGGAATATGGATCTAACACATCTAACATCACTTTCCAATTCCAATCCAATCAAATTTTGGACCAATAACAAGGCATTCTAATCAATTTGAGTAATTTGTGCACAAAGTGCTTAATCATGCTTAAGAGCTAATTTATCCAAATTAGAGCCTAATCAAAAATTCCATGGCAACTTGTTGAATAACTTATTTTTTTGAAATTAATATTGAATGTCTACATCATCAGGTGACCTCGTTTCTTGGGAAGACATCCATATGCCATAAATGCCACAAATATCAGGATTTATGCCTCCAATGCCTCATCAAAGCCCTCTATGCCTTTTAATTACTCCTTTATCCTAAATATTGATGATGCTATTTATAAATTTTAATTGCATAATTAGATTAATCCTTATCCACACATCTCAATCTTGATATGGATGGTTTAGGTTGATTCTAGCCATTTACAAAAATTTATAAATAGAGAGGCCATGAACATCATTTTTAAGCTATTTTGGTGCAAAGTTATTATGCTAAAATATATTCAAAAGTCTTGAGAATGCAAAGTTATAATGCACAAATGATTCCAAAAGCTTTAAGCAACTAGTTTTACCATTCCAAATTGATTCCAAGCCAAGCCAAGACACAAGCCAAAGGTGCCAAGGAGAGATGGAGGTAGCCAATCTTCCATTGCCAAGGACTTCATGAGCACAAGCTGAGCAAGCCACTACAACAATAATTTTGGAGCATCTAAGGAAGGTAAAAGATTTTTTATTTTGCATTTTAGTTGTGTGTTTTAGTCATGTTTATTACCAAGCTCTCCTTAGTGTCTAGGCCTAGAGTTGTTATGCTAGTTAGTGTCTTTTTTTCATTTTTTTTTCATTTTGGAATTAACACAATACTAACCATCCTCTCTTGAGTCAAATTCATAGTTAACACATAGTATATTAAACTTAGATTTGTATCATGATAAAAGTGTGTGTAACAATAGTAGCATGTATATAATTATATGATAAATGTGTATCAAAATCATATAACTCTGTTCTTTAGGAAAATAAAAAATTTGTGTAAGTGTGTAGGCCATGCTTATAAAGCATGCCCCCACTATATATGTACAAATCAAAAGTTGATATAAATATCAATTTGGAGGACATATTACCAAAACATTACTTGACTATAAATTGGAGATGATAAAAACTTATTAGGTATAGAGAACATGTTTCTAAAGCATACCCCCATTGAATCTATGAATTATTAGTACCATACTAAATAAATATGGATAACATTCTTCCAAAACATGCCCCCACTAGATCTAAAATTATGAAAGTGTGAAAGCCATATCACCATGGCATACACCCACTCAATCTACAAGTTAGTGTAAGTACCATCTACTATGAGTGTGGAGAATATGTTTCCAAAGAATGCCCCAACTGTAATATGGAAACTATGAAAAATGTGGAGGCCATGTCACCATGACATGCCACCACTAATATCCCCCCCATTTGAGGTGAGTAAAAATAGTACCTATTATTTATCTCACCTCAAAAGGGTAAGACAATTGTAAATTTGTGAATTTAGCCATGTAACATATAGAAGGAAATATGTCTAGGTAGATGTAATATTGAAGCTCATAGAACCAATTTGATCACATGTAGGCCTAAGATGAAAGATAAAGATCATGTAAATGTCTAGATATTAATAACTTAAAATATTAACAAGTAAATAAGCACATACACAAGAGCACACAAAATCAAGTCAAAAGGCAATGGTCTAAGGAGATTGTAAACAAGGGGCATGCTAAAATGCCATAAAATCGAATGGATGTGACTTAGTCAAATGTCCCCAAAAGAAAAGAATGACATTTTCAAATGTCCATAGAATGAAATGAAATATTAAATGTCTAAGAAATAAAACATAAGCATATGGAATGCATATAATAAATCATATTCAAATGTTCAATAAATCAATACAATAACAAGGTAAAACACTCAAGGAAGTGTGTAAAGGAAAAACATAAGCAACCAACTTAAACATGTCATAGTGGCCCATAGATCGAATGTCTTAGAAAAAACCATTAAGTTAATAGCATATCATGCACCCTATGTAATGCATAATTATAGATAATACGCATGTGTAAGTACATATGTAAGGTCAAAATTGATAATGTAGAGTGATCATCGAATCATATAGCATATGTGTATCAAGATCATATAAGCTAGATGCCCCCAATGTCTTGATGATATGAGTAGAGGGAAGTCCCAATACCCTTAAGTATATCATGTTTCTATTTATGGTTGTATATGTGTATTTAATATTAAATGATACACTAGTCCTCAACATGAAACTAACACATAGATGCCAAGGGGATGATAAAACATGTAGGTTCATAAGGTGTGTTTGGATTTTTGAATGTTTTGCTTGTTTTGGTATTTTTGACGATGAGGAAATATCATCCTATGATTCAATCCAATGGATGGTCATAAATGTCTCCCCCCATTATGAACCTTATAGCCTCAAGTTTAATCTTTTACATTGTTTTCATCATGATTGACTAGGTTGAAAAGGGACATATCATTTTCCTCATCATGTTTTTCAAGTGTATTAGAATATATAATGTTATCATTGGAAATATGTATTAATTGACCTTCATAAAGAAAAGAAATGCCTTATTTATTTTTGTCAATTTTTACTTCCATTGGTATATCCAAAGTGTTTCAAGTGTAAATTCATATGGAGATATGGTAGGCATAACCCAAACCCATGTTTGAATTATTTTAGGACCATAATCAATTGGTATTGTTATGTTTCCCAATGAGTCTTTCCAAGTGAAATTATTCTACAAATATTATATGCTAAGAATAAGTTATGCTACAAGTGGTTTTGGTTTGTGTAAAATTAATATGGTTTTGCCAAAAATAAACACCACCCATGTATAAGGTAATTGTTAAAGTCTAGTCTTGTGTGTAATTTTTAATGTGTTTTGAATGTAATTACTTTGGAGGATCCTCAAATTTATTTTTTTGGTCATTCATAAGATCTTGGATCCTATATTTCAAGGTAAAATAATTATTTGTATAATTTATAGGGTCTTGGTGGTAGTGACAATAAGAATTTGCATCATACCCTTTGGATAGAGGTCTATTTATATCAACCTTTATAAGAGGACGGAGAGATATAATATGACACTCTATCAATCACATGAGTAATGACACTAGAGACTCAGGTGAACATGAGAACTATCTATGCAGTAACTTAGATAGAATAATTTGGTTATGTTTTTATATAGTTGTGTGATTTTGGTGTTCATATTTAAATGATTACAGTATAGGATTATCTATTTGTTATGACATTGTACAGTTTTTGAATGGATTAAAATATGTTGGACATATGTAATTAAATACATGATGACTAAATTTTAAGAGGATGTGAAAATTAGGGGGAACCACATGTATCTAAGGTCTTCCCAAGAGAATGTTGTAATTTGAATCATTTGGCATAACATGGCAAAAGGTAGATAACATATGAGGAACCACTATAATATTAAATGTTATTTATCCCAATACTTATCATGAAACTTTTTCAAATCCCTTGATTCTCATATTATATGGTTCTAAATTTAAAGGCTCAATGCGTATTTTGGAAAGGAAGGATATATAACAAATGTTGAGACCTAAAGTGTTTATCTACAAGAACTCATTTTATCATTTTATTGTAAACAAAAAAATTTGATGTATGGTGGAAAATAAGTGTTTTTCATATGTTGGGATTGTTTCTCTTTGTTGATAAATTATATACTATTATTTCTTGAATTTAAAAGAGAGACCACATGTTGTGACTATATATTTAGAGGTAAGCTTGTTAGATGTAATGTTCTCATAAAAAGAGTATGACAAGGTGACTTATGTAAGGGTAAAAGTGAAACAAAATCATTATATGTCTTTGAGGTGGATGTAATATGATCACATTATTCTTATTTATTGAAATTTGGAGCTTGTATTAAGGGAGGTAAGTTTTGATAAATGATACTCTTGGAATTCACCTCTTTACAACCAAAACTAATAATGTTTGTTTTGTATGTTAAATTTGACATAATATATATGTAATCAGATAATGGTATATCACTTTGAAATGGTATAACATAATACCTTATATAGGATAACTTTATATATAATTGAGTAATTTAGCTACTAAAATAATGAAATATTTGGACACATGCTACCAGATTTAGTAATAAAACTACTAGATTTATTAAAAAAGGCATGTTTAAGAGAGATTAAATATTGTCTTTGTTTTAACACTCTCTCTTTTAGTGCAAAATGTTGCTTTAATTTTTTGACAAAATAAATATCAATGTAAACCATATCAACTATAACATATAGGACCATGGAATAATTGATAGATGTGTTTATGGAAAACATGTTTCTTAGATTGATCAATAAGGGATCGACAATACATAAATAAATTTGAAAACCCTAGCTGGCTTAAGGTTTGAAGTTCAAATATAAATTTTTCCAAATGTTTAAACCTTATTTGGATAAGAGTTTTTAATAATTGAGTAAAAAGGTTAAGGATATATAAATGATAGGGCACAATGGTGAATATTAGACCTACAAAAGGCCAATTAATGTGCTAAATTTAGATGTACCATATTTTGAATTTATAAGACTGAGATACGTTATTAATGGAAAGTAAAACTATGATAGATATTTAAATGAAATAAGACAAGTACTTATCTATTTTTTATGCTAATACAGTGTTGGATATGGTACAATTAGAAAGTAGGTAGGAAGAGAGTTTTGGATCAATAGTCAAATTTTGGATCTAGTGCATCTAACTCTTAGAATAGTTGTGTTAGCCTGGGATATTTGCATCAACACTAGTATTTGATCTCGATGTTAGTGTCATGTATGTAATATATGATCAAATAGGATTTGATCAATTTGATTATTTTATTTTTGGCTTCAACTTCACTATAGTGCATTTACATCTAGGCCATGTACTATCACTTTAAGTGAAATGGTAAAACCCTAAGTTTACATCTTCAATGTGAGCTTATGGAAAAATGGATTAGTTGGCACATAGTGTTGAGTCAATCCATAATGACCCTTATATTAAATAATTTTGTATACATTTCCAATACTATAGAAGATAGACTCAGACTCATGTAGTTAGTTCTCCCCTATGTGTTGGCTTGTGTGAGAATCATGAAATTTGTGTAAAGCAAGTATAATAATGATCTGGCTTATATATTTCAAATTATGACCTTATGATTGCTAATTTAATACTCGAGACCTATATTTAGGTTCTTCCTTTGATTGATATTAGTATATAGTAGAATAGGAAATTTTTTAGTGACTTGAGTACTTCTTGAGTGTTCTTTTGGTATGATTGCTAGGTTAGGAATGAGTGAGAGTTGATCTTGTATTTATATAAATCATATTAGGAGATAAATCAAATTAAATAACTTAGGAAAACTATTTTTATATGTTTCATTTTAAAATTGTAAAAAATTATGGAACTTAACTCTTACATTAATCCAAGACAATAATGTTGATGCTACCGTCTGACCCAGACATTAGTTTCAAGGAGAAGGGCAACATGCATACACTCAGACTTGTAGAGGTATAAGATAAGTAAAATTCCATAATTTTGGGAAATATTAGATGTCTATGTCATAAATATAAGGATAGTTGGACTAAGATATAGGATAAAGGGCATAAGATAGAGAATATGTGAGGCTTTCCAAATTAAGGAATGTGTAAAACTAAGAAGAATAACCAGGGTCATGAGTTTTTTGAGTGTACAAGACTAAGGTGATAAATAATCAATAAGTATCATCTAAAATTATATGAAATTTTTGGATAAGATGTTAATTAATCTTCATCCTAATTAATACCACCCTCCTCATTGTTTTGGGTACATAAAATACAAGCCATATTTCAATTATCATAGCATTAATAGATACCAAGATAACATTTTTTCATGAATTATAATAAAATATTATAAAAATTATTAGATAAATGGATTATCACATTTGGGAAAGTGGATAAAAAGATAACAAAATCCCCTTCTTCATGTTTTCATTTATTTTGTTGTACGAATACTAAGATATCTTAGAATAATTTTGAGAAGGAACCAATGGTCATTCAAGATATTTTAAACAACACATATATAAGATATATTATTGTAGATAATATACAATAACATAATACACATGTGATAAAATTTATTAAAAACATGGAATATATTGAAAAATATTTTTAGTATACACATGAATTTGATATGGTTAGATTGTTTTATTGATCACTTTGGGACTCAGGACAATGAATACACCATTAATTGTATATTTCACTATTCCACAAGGACATGCAATTTTCATAAATCTAGTTACAAAAAAAGAATACAATAGTGAATAAAGATAATACAATTTTATATTTTACTTTTAAAGGTAGCTTATTAGAATTTCAAATAATAAAAAAATAATGAACACTAAGGTCCATAATAAATTTACATCTTGAATTACATGGACATCGATACCAAAGAAAAATCACCAACATATATGTCTTAAAATTAAAAAAGTGATGAAAACCTATAAAATATCAAAATATCATCAACACTATTATAGATGATATTTTTTAATTATATAACACCTAGTTTTGTACACTTGGTAAATATAGACCTTGGTTATTCTTCTCGGTTATCTATCTTTCCCACTTATGCAAATCGTGCTTATACTCTATATTTGTGCCACTTGGCCTATATCACTTAATATGCCTAATATTCTATTCATGACCCAACTCTTATATCCTACCTATAATATTTAAAATGTCCTTATCTTCCATGTCTACAAGTTTGAAACCTATACCTATCATCCTGATCCCTATACACTAACATCTAGGTCAGATGGTAGAGTCAATATTACTATCCTTCCCTGATGCAAGCATCTAGTACTCTGAAGTCATCCAATTTCAAAATGAAACATATCCTAATGGTTGGCCTAAGTGATTTAATACATGTTATTACTCCAAATGGATTTATATAAATATAATGTCAACCCTCATTCATTACACACCTAGAAAAAGACCAAAGAGAGCAAGGCACTTATCAAAAAGCCCTCTATCAAGCATTCAATTAATCAAAGCTTCCCTATTTCCATACCAATTATAGGTATAACACATATACTAATTGAATCACTAGAGGATCAACCCAAGAGCTTTATTTTCTAAGTTATAAACTAGGCCATTATTGTACTTAATTTACACACATTGTATGATTCAAACACAAGCTAACACATAGGGGAGAACTACATCAGTCTGAGGCCCTTTTTAGAGTATTGGCTATCTAGGTAGAATACATTGACTATGAGGTCATTTGGATAAGCTCAACACTATGTGTCCACTAACCCATTTCTTCCCAAGGTCACATTAAATATGGAAAATTATAGATTTTCCATCTCATAAGCAATGATTATCCATGACCTAGATCTAAATACACCAAATCAAAAGTAAACTAGAACCCAAAAGCATCTAAGGGGTCACATATTTTTTTAGTAGATATTTAGTATATGAAACTAGCATCAAACCTAGATACTAACAATGATGCAACCATCCCAGGTTGACATTATCATCTAGAGAGTGAGAGACTTCAAATCTAGAATCTTATGACTATTTCAAAATTTACTTCCTACCTACTTTTAGCCTATTTTATATATAAAAATGTATTATCATTATAACAATATAATTACTTCACTTCTTTGTCATCTATATATTTAGCATAGTTGTACTTTCCTTATTTCGACTATCTCAACATAATAAATTGAGTATATACTTATATTTGAGTTTAACATCTAATTGGCCTGCTATAGATCTATTTATCACCCTTGTGCCATTTCATTTCTATATACCCATTTAATGCAAATCTAAGGATAAATCTAAACACTTAAATTTAATTTTAAGGTTAAAAATATGGTGAAGCTAATCTATGTGAATGGATTTTTTTTGAAAACTAGGGTTTTATACTAGTTAGGGTTTCATACTATTGTACTTTTTAATTTCCCATTTTTACTATTTTACATGAAACATAGGCATAGCCCTATATTGGGAGGTGTGGCTATTGAATTTATTAAGCTTCCCCTCCACACATATAAGGTGTCTCAAACCAATGAGGGATCTCATACATTGGATCATGATGATACCCATATTGAAAATGAAAAAAATTCTGATACGGTTATCATACAAGAAGATTTTGATAATGAAAACTCTAAAACAAATGACAATGACTAAATAAACCATCATAAAGTACATGCAATTGCATTATTTTGTGAGAACATTTGACAAAACATGAAGATCTTAATGACATCTTAGAAACTATACTCAAAGCAATAAAAGCCAAAACTATAATGGAAACATCCCTCCCCTTGAACCCATTATAATTAAATACATCTAGTAGGGCACAAATTATGTGTTTAAATTTTATCCCCTAAAACTACTATTGATACATCTATCATGGAATTACCTATTGTTTCAACCCAAATACTGGTCTCAATTCCTATTACTACTCAAAACATGTTTTCATTCCCTTTGGCAACTCTTCAACTTGCTAATCTAAATCCCAGTGGGCCTATAATTCAATCATTCCTTCAAGTTATAAAAACATTAGAAGACAAGATTACAAACAATTAACACAAATATTTAAAATCCCCTCATGCCATAGATACTAGGAATTTAGTATTCACATGGTTATTTATAATTTACCATATGGTAAATAGTTAATATGGTAATATGGTTATTTTTTTGGTTATTCATAGATATTGTTATAACAATAATATATCATGAATATATTATAGGTTAGTTACTGAGATATTATAAGGGATATGATGCACCCTATTTAGAAGGAAGGCATGTCCTATATATATGTATGTTTGTCTACTAAATTTATTATTATTATTATTATTATTATTATTATTATTATTATTATTATTATTATTATTATTATTATTATTATTATTATTATTATTATTATTATTATTATTATTATTATTATTATTATTATTATTATCATCACCATCATCATCATCATCATCATCATCATCATCATCATCATCATCATCATCATCATCATCTTTGTGTTCAGATTCTCTATTATTTATGTTTGGTACTAGATCGAGGTATAAGAGTATACGGTTTATATTTTTAATATGATGATGGGCATACCATAACATCCTAGATTTAAATATCAACCCAAGGTACATGTTTTAAATACTACTCATTGTTTTCAATATGTATACACTTTTTCATTATTTGAATGCATGAAAAACTATGTACTACTATCATTTAGTGCATGAAATTCTAGTTTGACCAAGATCTAAGCTTATATACTGAAAAAAATAGCCTTCTATCTTAAGTTGTTTTATAAGGGATTGCTATCATGGTGATAAAGTGTGACTGTTATTTTTTGGTGTATGTGTGATCAAACATTCATCACTTATATCTTATATAGAATTATTTGATAGAATAAACCATGTTTTAGTTTGTATTAATCTCTAGACCTACATCAATCATGTCAACATTTAATTATTTATTTAGGAATAAAATGCATTAACCACTCACCATTCATGTCCACTCACCATCGATTCATGGTCCATGCCCATGTATTCTATGATGCTTGTTGATATTTCCATTTCCATCTCTTTTAATGTATAAATCACATAGAATAGGTGAATTTCCATGTTTTGAATGAGTCTTTATATTCTTTACCAAAGTTTGTGATCAATACATTCACATCTAACAACTCATCTTGGGCTTCTGTTCTACCATGTAATAAGATATCAAGCTCATCCACCTCACCCAAATCTCCTTCTAAGTTACCACTGCTCGACACCTACATGAGAGATGCCCTGAACCATCTAAACCCTCCTCAATTCTTTCATTGCCTAGTTTCTATCAGGAATCTAGAACAACAAACAGCTCTGATTCCACTATCAAGATTAGGAGCACAATTTATTACCTTGTATAAGAAACTAAACATGGAATTTAACCAGAAGTAACAAGTAACTAGAAATCAGAAACAACACATAATATGAGAGACAATACCCAATTGTATTAATACTCTTCCAGAAGGAATTACAATAAAGAAGATGCCACACTCTTCTTCCCACACCTCTAGGGCTCCCACTCCTCTAGGGCATACAATAATCTCCCTCAAGAGTTCTCTCTCTCAATTATGGTCACAACAAACAACCCAAAGACAGAGTTGTTCACCTCCACTAATCAGTAACAATACTACCAGTCCACCAGTCAGTAACAATACTGCCAGTCCAACAAGTACTCAACATACTCCAAGTCTGAGTACACCATGTACTCCAAGTAGATCTCACTTGATCTTATTACCTATTGTGTTTCTAATCTCCATGACCTTGCTACCACCTGTAGATCAACCTAGTTTTACACACCTATAAACTTAGATCTCACAAACACACACACACACCTGTAGATCAGCTGACCTTACTTACCATGTAGATCTAACTTGATCTTGCTATACCATAGATCAACCTAGCCTTACACACGTGCCAACATAGATCTTACACACCATCACCCCTGTGGATCTTCTACTAGATCTTGCTCTCCCACAGATCTACCTGATCATACACACTTGGCATTGTGGCACTATGAGGAGCTAACCTTGCTCTCTTCCCTCTAAAGGAGCTAACCTTTCTCTCTCTATCTAGCACACTTTACAATATAGCCCCATGAGTCTATTATATAGATCCCATGCAAACAATAATTAGACACACAGCTCCAAGACTAAAATTAGTCTTTATATGCAAACAATTAGTTTATTAAACAAACTATTCATGTAACTAACAATTCTGGAACCGCACAAGTGACTGATGTCAGTCACTATCTATCTGGAGATGACCGATGTCAGCCAATCCATGACCGATGTCAGCAGCTTCTTGTCTACCCCAGACTGACGTTGGTTGGCCTAATCAATGCCGGTGACTGTGACACTCAACACCTCCTCCATGTTTACATCTTGGTGAAGCTTTTAGCTCCATAACCTAACAATCTCCCACTTGGAGATAAATAGCTGCACCTGTACTTGTACCTGTACATCATCTAATTTGTTTCCTAGCTTGTATCCCTCTTCAAGCTCAATCTTAAAGACCAACCACCACACATCCTGTGGTGCTCCGCATGTCATCCAAGTAACCTACCACATCCGAATCTACATACACATGTAGAGAAGTCCCTGACCCTACATCACATGTATACCTACTATTGGTCCGTCTCAGATACCTGAGAATCCACTGAACTAGTTTCCAGTGCTTCTTTCTTGGATTGGCCACAAACTTGTTGACAACACCCACTACTGGGGAAAAAATAGGTCTACTACACATGTACTTAACCTCATCATGTGAATTGGGACACTGTTCTGAGAACTATCCATCCATAGGTGTGCTAACCAGTTCTGCATCTTGCATATTGAACCATGCCACTACCTTATTCACACAATCATCTGGAGACAGAATCAACTTGTGACCTTTCATGTCTCTAAAAAAACTCATGCCAAAGAATTTTTCTCCTCCTAAATCCTTCTTGGCATACCACTAAAATAACTTTACCTTTAGCTCAACAAAACCCTGCATGTGTGAACCCACTACATATAGTAACAGGATAATGTCGTGACCACTATCCAACCTGGTAAAGTAAACACAATGGTTACAATGACATTGACTAAAGCCATGCTTTGTCATACACCTATCAAACATATACCATTGTCCTAGAGCTTGCACAAGACCATATGACTTGGCCTTCCATCTCACGTGTCCATTCTCTCTCTTCTTTAACCAAGGAATCCATTCATCTTTTAGTGTTTTCTTTCTGACTGGCAACTCTACCAAATGTCCTTTTTGGATCTCTTCCAAAGAATTCATGCCATGCTCCCACTATTTCTTGGATCCTACTTGCTCTGTAGTGAGAAAGTAGTATAAAGAAGGGGAATAACAAATTTGAGGCTTACTTACACTTTCAATCCTCCATATGGGTGTTTGAGACTCCTTGACAGCTTACTGTCCACCCAAAATCTATTCCCTAATTGACCCTGGTCTACACTCAACCGACATCAAATCCACCTGATTGCTGATGTTGGTTCCCTGATCGACGTCAGTGTCCTCTTGGTCACTGACATTGGTTCCCTGACTGACACCAGTAGCAACCTACCTGACACCACTGACTTCTTCAGTTTGCACATGATCGACATCGATGCCTACTTATTTGACATCAGTTCCACCTGACTGATGTCGGTAACTATGTTGTCTTATGAGTGATAAATTTTTACCTGCGAGCTCACCTTAGATCAAAACCCTGTCCAAACTACCCTAATTAGAGTTATTTAGCCCATTTAACTGATCTCTATCCATCATCTCCTCCAAGAAAACTAAGGCTTTCCAGTTCTTAAGTTTATCAAACACATCTGACTTCCTCTTAAAAACATGCATCTCCTTCTTACTCATGTGACCAAGCCTACAAAGCCACGTCTTCACAATAGAAGGAGAATCAGTAATACAAGTAGATAGATAAAGAGTACCTGCTTTCTTACCACATGCTAATTCAAGTGCATCCGCTATGAGAGTTATTGTGCATCCCTCATCACCCAACTTTCCTGAAGAAATTACCCTCATCTTCAAGAATGGGACTAGCATGACATCCTTCAACACCCATGTGTTGGCTGTCTACAATTTCAGCCGCACTTCCCCTTTGCCAATACTTTGACAAGGTTCACCAACCCCTAAATAAATCTTTCTAAAGTCTCCATGGACCTTAACATGGAAAAATACTCTATTTGGGGCTGCATGGAAAGAGGCAACAAAATCTATAAACCAAGATTCTACTTTATCCAAGGAACATACAAGAGCATCCTGTACAACAATCCCTGCAACATCTGCTTCTTCATTTCCTTCATGCTGATCTTCAACCAACCAACAATCTTTCTTTACCTGCTCTTTCTTTCCATAATTCTGTAATTAAACATTATTGATTTTGAATTCCTCCATTCTTAGCTTACTTTATTTTGCCATTGCTATACTCCCACTTAATTAGAAACCCCTAAGAGTGACCTGTAATCAAACACAAACCTGCTCTGAACCAGGCTCTGTGAACCTGCAACCCTAGCTTTGATACCACTTTGTTAGTGGTATCACTCGGTGAACCAGCAACCTAGCTCTGATACCACTTTGTCAGGAATCTAGAACAACAAATAGATCTGATTCCATTGTTAGGATTATGAGCACAATTGATTACCTTGTATAAGCAACTAAACATGAAATTTAACTAAAAGTAACAAGTAAGTAAAAATTAGAATTAACACAGAATATGAGAGAAAATACCCAATTGTATTAATACTCTTCTAGAAGGAATTACAATAAAGAATATGCCACACTCTTCTTTCCACACCTTTAGGGCTCCCACTCCTCTAGGGCATATAATAATCTCCCTCAAGAGTTATCTCTCTCAATTATGGTCATAATAAACAACTCAAACATAGAGTTGTTGTTCACCTCCACTATTTAATAACAATACTACCAGTCCACCAGTCAATAAAAATACTGCCAGTCCAACAAGTACTCAATATAATCCAAGTCTGAGTGCACCACATACTCCAAGTAGATCTCACCTAATCCTACTACCTATTGTGTTGTTGATCTCCCTGATCTTGCTACCACCTACAGATCAACCTGGTTTTGCACACTTGTAAACCTAGATCTCGCACACACACACACACACAATTGTAGATCAACTGACCTTACTTACCATGTAGATTTAACCTGATCTTTCTACACCACAAATCAACCTAGCCTTGCACACCTATCGACCTAGATCTTACACACCAACACCCCTATGGATCTTCTACCAGATCTTGCTCTCCCATAGATCTACATGATCATACACACTTGGCACTGTGGCACTATGAGGAGCTAACCTTGCTCTCTTCCCTCTGAAGGATCTAACCTTTCTCTCTCTATCTAGCACACTTTACAATATAGCCCCATGAGTCTATTATATAGATCCCATGTAAACAATAATTAGACACGCAACTCCAAGACTAAAATTAATCTTTACATGCAAACAATTGATTCGTTAAACAAACTATTCATGTAACTAACAGTTCTAGAACTGCACAAGTGACCGATGTTGGTCGCTGTCTGTTTGGAGATGACCGATGTTGGCTGATCCATGACTGATGTCGGTGGCTTCCTGTCTACCCCTGACCAACATCGGTTGGCCTGAGCGACGCTGGTGACTGTGACACTCAACACCTCCTCCATGTTTGCATCCTAGTGAAGCTTTTAGCTCCACAACCTAACAATTTTAATTGAAGGTAAATGATTTTAAATTGAAAGTTTATTTATCCTCTTATTATATTATCATGTTTATTTACTTTTAGATATGGTATTTTATGTCAATATTTTGTTTGATAACTTAAAGCTATATAGTATGTGTGTTATTTATATCAATCCAGTCATGAATAATTTCAAAATAAATATTTAATTAATTTCTCGAGTCTTATTGATATAACTTTATAGGGATTTACCTATGTAAATCCTAAGTTATATTAAAGGGCTGAGTTGTCTAAATTAGTGAAATAATATGTAATCAATAACCATGTATTTGTTATATATTATGACTTATTTTGAATTTATAAAATAGTAATAAATATGCACTAATACATACTTATCTATAAAATTACAATCATGGATAATTTGGGTTCTAAAAACTAGGTTATGGATAGGTTTGAGTGTCATCAATTAGGTCCTTAAGTCCAATTCATCACTGGATAGTAGTGCCCTACCTAGATAGTAGCACCATGTTGCTCTAGTGTCCTTAAAATGGCACTAATGTCATATTTGAAGGATTGTTCCTATTTTTTAGGAGTACCTAAACCTATATTTATGGGTTCTATTCTTACACACACAAAATCTAAAACTATGTATTGTGCTTTAAATATCTGATTTTGTATGTAAACCCTAATATTATTTACAAGTATGGAATGAGATGAAAATGTGTGTTCATTAGTAGGATATGAAGTACATCCTCAACACCCTACTCTAAATATATTTTACTACATGCCAATACTCTGAGGAGTGATCAAGCTCAATGTAGTTCTCCCACCTAGTGCTTGGTGTAAGTGCAAGTGAATGCTAGAATGAGAGTGGTCTTGAATGCCTTGAGTGTGGTTGAGATTGAAAATATTATTAATCTAGGCTTAGGGTTACTGTAGATGGTAGTATGAATAAGTAGGTTATAATAAGGATTAATTACTTTTATTTTTCTCAACTTGTTTCTTATTTGAATAGGGTTTTTTCCATCTATTTTCCAACTAGTGGATATAGGTCTAATAGTTTTGTATTTATAGTGATATATAGCTTATGTAGATAATAAAATGTATTTAGGCTAAACTTAGGAGGGGCACACATTTAAAAATATATATGTTCAAGAGATTTAGGGAAAGTGACACTAGCACCAAGTTGGGGAAACTAGCACTATGTGGCTCTAATGTCCTTAAGGTGGCACTAGTGTCTAACTAATAGGATATTGGGAAAAATGGGTTAATATCTAGGAATGCAGTTCTAGGATTGTGTTTGAGCTAATTGAAGATGTTTTTGGTCTATATAATGTTTGTAAAGTGCAATAAAGGATCTAGGATCAATCTAGGTCTAAGTTAGAAATGAGTTATCTCAAATAACACTCTTAGCATCCAAATACCACTTTTAGGTGATTACATTCCCCCCCCCCACCTTAATGCTAGAAATGTAGCAAACAAAAATAACTAGTATAAAGGAAAAAAAGTGTACTTGGACTTACCTATTAAGTGAAGCTTGTGTAGCTAAGTTTGGGTATGTGAAGCTAGGTCTACGTATGTGAAACATGATCCAAAATAATGACCTACAATGAAACATACAAAATCATTCCTTACTTAAGAGATTATTAAAAGAAAAAGACTATGCTAAATAAAGTAACTAAGTAATGATGAGTTAAGAGATAGTAAAGAAAAAATGAGTGAATACACCTCATTATGTATGTGAACCAATGCATGAACCTTGTGACAACTTGTGTATGTGAGTATACATAGTGATCAAATAATTTAACATCTTAGACTAAGATGATAGCTTGTTCATTCCTCATATATGGGTTGCTCAAGAACTCAATGTAATTTTGACTCTATTATTAACCTAAAATATGAACAAATCGTATGAATCTAAGATAAAATGATTGTATCTAAGAAAAATATAAACATAACTGTTAAACTTGTGACTATATCTATGTAAATATTTAATGTACATGGTTTATTATTCTAGTTAATTTGGACTACCTTGAAGCTAGGGATACTAGACAATAGTTCCATGTAGTGGACAATACCACCCTATGGCACTAGTTTTCTAATTTAGGTGCTAATGTTTGCTTGGTCTAAAATTTAGGTAATCTAAACTACTTTCTAAGTCTCTATTTTTTCCTATGTCTGATTCCTAAAATTGAGCCTATGTGCTAAAAATGATTTATGAATATCAATATAGGAGCCTGATCTCTATAACAAACCCATGTGAATTATCCTTCTTTTGAGGGTAGTTGTGGAACTTATGAAAGAACTATCCTCAAAATAAAAAAATATGCAAAATGTGTTAGCTAAAACATATATGATAACTATGTGATATTCCAATACAATGTTCAAACATAATATCATAATGTAAAAGAATATAAGCATAAGTATGTATGTAAGGTGTATGTTACAATCTATCATTGCACAAGGGTGTCAATATAGATGTAATCAATGTGTATAATAATAAATGTGAGTAGCTACCTAGGTAGATGGGGCATGATGTCCATCATGGCACCCATGTAGGAAGGGTAGATGCATGAGGTCCCTTATGGAATCAAAAACTAGTGTGTGTAACAAGCAAAGACAAGTGTCATGGTGAATATTAAGACAAGAAAGTATACATACAAAACACATGTGCCATCTAAAATTATGCCAAGGGATACAATATAAGGGACATGGGCACATGTCACTAAATATGAGAATGGAAGACATACAAGGGCATGCTAAAATGTCCACATATGAAAATAAAAAGTAATTTGGCTTATACCCACATAGAATACATTTTCAAATGTTCACATATATAATCAATAAAACACACACAAGGGACATGGGCACATGTCCAAGGCATACATATATAGAAGTGGTGTAAAGCCAAAGAGCAATGGCATACTCAAATGCCCTTAAATAGAATGAGCATATGAAACATAATCAAGTCTAAAATAGGAAAGATATAAATGAAAGCATGTATAAATAAGTAGTACAAAGTATATAATAGGATGTACATATGCTAAGTCTAAACTAGTGACACTCGACACAAATATGAGGATGAGTAGTAATGATCCATATCAAGATATATCTATACGTAAACTAGAATGCATAGAATGTAAAGATAAGAATTGTTAATATAAATTTTATATATAATTCCCATGAGTGGGTAGAAGTATCAAATTAATAAACCTAAAATGGTGTGTAGATGATAACAAGTCTAGATCAGTGTAGTGGACTAGAGTCCTATATGTAATCTAAAAGCACTAGACAAGAACAAGTGGAGCATCTATGTATGATAAAATTGACTATAATAAGATAGATATCATATGTAATATTTAGAAAAATAGAAGAAATATAAACATAACAATGCATACAATCTATAAATTTTGTGGTTTCTAAGTAATATTTGAATGTTTTTATGTTTTGACATGTTATATTTTTTTTGTATTTTTTGGAAATAATTTATGTACAAGCAAATAAAAATAAATGGTGTATAAGAAGAAAGAGAGAAGAAGGTATGTACAAGGAGTAGGAACCATACTAATCGATGAGTCTCATGGGATACTCATTATCACTATGACCTATGTCAAATAATAAAACTATGACCATGTGTATTGTGTGAAAGGGAAAATGTGATCCCATAATCTACTATGTAGAGTAATCTATGTCTGAATCTACATGTGTAGTGATGTTATGAATATGTGCCACTGACGGTGATGCCATTTAAAATGTAGGGGTCTTAGGAACCCATCTGGTATAAGAAGAATCTATAGGTGACATAGGTACCCTATGTAGATAACCCTTAAAACCCAAAATTGATTTTGACATAAATTTAGTATAATAATGTCCTCTAGAATAGTGACATTTCTATAATGTAGGGCCCTCTCTAATAATGGTATCTACGATAGAGTATGTATATGTGTTGATACCATAAGAGTATACCTCTCCTACACTGGTGGCTTAGTTTAACTCTACAATGTATGCATAGGAGCTATAATCTCTATTTTAACTAATAACCATGTAATATCTAGTAATGATGATAGACTTATAATTGGTGCTTATTCTATAATTATAATTAGTAACTACACTAGAACTAATGTGGAACAGGTAGAGGATACTCATATAGGACACCCTTAAATGTAACCACCTGATTTGTATGTATGTAATTGAATCATTAGTTTACTATAGATGGGATGGATTGAATATATTATAGCCATGGCATTCCCAATATATATTTAATACCCCGACACTAGGTACCACTAGGAATCGAATGCGTATGTATGCTAGTTCAACCTATAATAGAAGCACAATCTCCCCAATGGAGGTTTGAATGTGGCCACTAAAACCACTAATGACTATATCTGTGGGGCATATCTCCTAATATAGTATCCCAAGTGCTATAAAAATGTCATAATTCACATTCTTATGCTTCACCCATTATAAACCATAACACTCTGGATAGGATTATGGTGTATGTATGCTTGTATGAAGAGTGCATGTATATTTGTATCATCATCCACAATCTCCTAATCTAAGAATGTGATAAGTTGTCTAGGTAGCACTATAATATGATATCTGATAATAATGTTATGTAATGGATGTTCCTCCTCTGTATCTATGTGATATGAAGTTGGTGGTGGATGTGCATGATATGTATAGTGAACACTTGATGTGTCCCCTACATCATTTGATGTATGCTTTAAGAATGGATATAAAAATATCTTTAGTGCATTAGCCTCTATTTATTTTGGTTTTATTACCTCTTTGGGTGTGCTCACATCAATAATATGAGCCTCAATTACATATTGTATCTTGTGCTTTATGCTAATGCATCTATTTGTCATGTGGCCTAGTGCCCTATGATACTCACATAATGCATTATAATCATAGTTATTTGGAAGAAGCCATGTAATATAAACCTATTTAATGGGAAAGAGAGATATGAAATTGTATTGTAAGAGATATTTTATAACTCATGCTAGTGATTTTAGAATGTTAGTGAAGATTCTATGCTAAGAGTAGATAAAACTAATCTAGGAGATGGCTTAGAAGCTATGTTGACTATGGCCTTTTGATCACTTTTATTCTCTATGTCCCTTACCTTGTATGAAAGTTTGTTTAAACTCTTAATATTTTATTTTAATCCATTTGTATACTTGATTTTACCCATTGATAAGAGATTAACCTATCTTTCTTGGACTATGTGGCATGAATCAGTAAATATTAAACTTCTTGAAAAAGATAACTTAATGAAATGATGGTAAGACTCTGGTTAAATATGTGTTGATATCTCTACCTACCATGGATATAGTCACTTTGGCTAATATTATCTTGTATCATAAGACATAATCTATGATAGGCTCATTTAACTTTTGCTTTAACTATGACACTTATGCATATGATATCGCATCATTGATGTTAATAGAGAAATGTGCTAAAAATGTGTCAGCTAAAGGATTAAATGTCATGATATATTGATTTGGTAAATCATAGAACCATTATAGGGCATAATACTTAAGACTTCATGGAAATAACTATTGTCACTTAAACTTTCACCCCTTGAGGATTGACCAGTCTCTCCTCATTCAAGTGGCACAATGGAAACACCTATAGTTTTTGGCATGCCCAATAGGACTAAAAAGTCCATTCCTTAAGGAGTTTTGGTGTTCTCTTCAAGATACCAGCCTTTGGAGGCAATTCCACTAAGCACCAATGGTGACTCCAAGCATAAATCTACTGGTCAAGAAGTCCAAGTACTCTAATTAAAGTTATTTATCATTCTATACACTTCTCATATATGACTCATGGATAATTTTGATGTTGAATTTGTCTTAACACAAGTTCATGAGACATATCCATCTTTACCCATCCCTTATCATTATGAACAAGTCCTTGGTTAGTCTTGTCAGTCTTAATCTAACCATATTCAACCTTGATATGAGTTGCATCAGTCCTATAATCAACCTTCTCAAGCTCGTGCTTCACCTAATTTACCTAGTTCCTCTTAAAGGCAGTGCATTGCAAGTTTCAAGAAGAATCTCATTAGCTATAAAGATTATATGCTAGATCTTGATACTATAAATGGTTGTGGTCAAGTCATCCCTAGTAATTATGTCAAGAGTGTGAGGGATGCTTTAGAGCAAGTCAATGGAGAATGGATGTCCATTGAGAGATCTAATTGGCAAGGCCTTATAGGTGAAATTCTTAATGTTTGTGGTCTAATTTTTCACATAGAAGATAGGTTGAAAGGTCATGAACCAACTCATCCTTACCAGCTCGAATACACCCCACATCAACCTTCAAGTGTGTTAATTATACCTATTAAAAATAATAATCTAATCATGCTTCAAAATGGCCCAAGTCCTTCATACATTCCCCAAATTTTACCTTCTTGGAAGTCCATCCAAGAGAGTAGCCAAAGGAAGAGGGATATCATTGTTGGAGAAGTTTTTGAGAGAAGAAGGTTGATATTGGAGACTCATATTTATGAGATTGAGTTGGCAAACCAAAATTTTACACAATCCATCATGGTAGCAAAAAATGAAGTTTCTAAATGTGACATTCCTCCATTTTCATCTGAACCTCATGAAGGACTCTCTAAGCCTAGTTTCCCAAGATGAAAAGAAGTAGTGGCAACTTGTGGAAAGAAGAAAAAGGAATGTTGAAGTGGTTAAAACGGATGTAGAGATAAATATGAACCTACTCAACTCCCTCCTATCCCTCCTCAAGAAGTTTTTTACCCTTCATCTCAACTTCTTTTTACTTCCTTTCCCAATGAAGATCCTATTTCCCCCTAAGAGAAGCTATTTTAAGAAAACCTAAAAAAATGAGGAGTTAGAACTTAAAATGCAAAATATTTCATATATTTAAGGGAAGATTAAATCTAATAAATCCATTTAACCCATATTTATAACTCCTTTAATTGATCCATTTTGTCCTTCTAATGGAAAGAAATACATTTCTCCTTGGTAGCCTTCTTGGGCTAAAGTTCCTAGGTTTGAGATGCCTAGTATTGGCACCACTAAGAGGGAGAAGGAGATGGAAATTTTAGATTGGGTTGATAATTAAGAGGAGATAACTTCTTGTGAAGAGAATTCAAATTGTGATGATGGGGAAGAGGACCTTACTTATATTAAAGAAGAAGTCTTAGAATAGGTTCTTTTGGATTCTAAAGAAGAAGAGGAAGAATTTCCTCTTGTGCACCTTCATGATGATGATCAAAAAGAGGATGATGACTTATGTTATAAATTTGAAGAAATTTGCAATGAATTTGAAAGCCTCAAGGGGCCTACAATTCTTTTGGAGCTAACTACAATAAATGGTAAGCAAGATGGCATGTTTCAAGAATAAGATGTGTGGCATACTTATATGCAAATGTTTAAAGAATATGAAGATAGTGAGAAGGATATAATTCTAAGAAAACAAGCCTAAGATGTTGAGGAGAAAGTAGGTGTTGAGAAGTATCACCATCAAGAGAGTCTAAATCATGATGGAGTAATCTATGATGACTATGAGTCTTTTGAAAATGGTTTAAATATTAATTATAGAACCACATGTGAAACTACTTCTATAAACATCAAGAAGGATTTTGAACAAGAAACACTCTTAGATTGACATGATATAAGACTTCTTGAAGGGTTTTAAGAGATTATAACAAAAGAGAAGTGAAATGCAACCTTTCAAGTGGACAAAGACATTTAATATCTTGTTCCATTCATGGGAATGCAAGTCTGCCATGATGAGATAAATGAGAATTAATATGAGGTATCTTTCCAAGGTCAAGAAGAGTTCATTTACTTTAGAGACTTGTTTGAGATGACTCCATCACAATACATGCCAAATCAAGGAGTAATAAAGAAGCATGAGTTATTTATTATTACATCCAAAAGGAAGCATGCTTGGAACCCTTATTCATATCATGAAGAAGGAGATTCAAGATACTTTCATTTTGATCTAGGAAGGGAGGTATGTCTGGTTAGATGTACATAATTATTTTGCTTTCTATTGTGTCTTGTGTTCCCTAAGTGCTTAGCAACACAAGTGTGCCTTTGATTTGTGTGTTTGCTTGGTCTTAGTGTGTGTTTCCTTTATTTTGTGTGTTTTGAGGTCAATCAGTTATCTTGTTAGTCAATTCAAGGGTTGATCTTACTATTTTTAAAGTGAATTTGACTCCCTTTTCCTAATGGATAGGATAAGGTTAATGATCCTTAACATAGGCAAGCATGTTACCCCTAGGAATTACCAAAAGTGTTGACCAAATTTGAATTTTAGTCAAAATATATCAACCCTTACATTTTGAAAATTTTCAAATTTCTCCATATGTCCTATAGGGTCTCATATGTGTCTAAACATCTCACCCATCCTTGCTCTAATCATGGTGTAAGCCTATCTTCCTTATACATGCCTAGTCAACCCAAGTCAACTCTAGTCAAACATGGTCAAAGGCTCAAATTATTATATAAATATCCTAATATTCTCATTTAAGTGTTATAAAGTGTTCTTAGGTCATAAATTTTTCCTTTTACATCCTTCATATATAAAAAATGCCTTTTGGTCACATTTTTGGCTCATTAAATGACTTATATAGATTTGTCAAAGAAGCATATTTGTCACCAAGAAAGTTTCTAATGTGTATGAGGTTAGAATATGTTAGGAAGTAGTCATAAGTAGTTAATAAGTAGTTTCATGCATAAAAATAGGGAGATCCCTTAAAAATAGGCCCTTAATGGCACTTTTATGGACTTGGGAGGTCCATCTTCAGTTAAAACATGGGCCTAGTGTCTCTTGAGCTCCCTAAGATCTCTACCATGATTGGTGAGGAAATATTAATAAAGAAAGATTAAATTTTGCTTCTACCCCTTCTTTCTTGCCTTCACAATCCAAGAAAGGTCAACTTTAATTACTTGGTATAGTTCATACATATGGATTTGAAACGAGTGCTCTTGGAAGTTAAAAGGGGTTGTAGTTTGATTCAAATCAATGGCAATAAGTTTGAGTTTCATGGCTCCTCCTCTATGAATCATTGTTAAGAAACTAGGTAATTTTTTATGCTCCTGCATCCATGAGGGGTTCCTATTTGAGATTTTTTAGTATATTTTTCTTTGATTTGACATATTGGTTGTTTTCAAGTGTTTATCAAGGTTGTGTAAGACATCTCCACATTTTTTTCATTGTATTTTGGCTTTTGGAGGTCTCAAGGATTCAAGAAACCTATTCTAGGTTTGTTTGTGCTTTCAAACTAGCTCCTTTCACACCTACAGGTGTCTTGAAAAGTGGGATAAGATGTTTTGATGTCAATAGGTAATATAAATTTGGTAATATTAATGGATATGGTACACAAATGAGTTAGGGTTCTAGACCGATAAATACCTATAGGTGCCCAATCAAGACATCAATCACCAACAGACAGGGCAAGCAAACTATCTCAGTCATGGTGGAGGGAAGGTCAGATATAAACCCAAAGAGTTATAGGTTTAGTATAGAGCATAATAAGTGGTAAAGTAGTTTTTTTTTCATGTTTAAATACATATTTATTTCACATTGTGATCAAGTCTTAAAATATTGAAAGTAATCTACAAGGGTCCAAAATTAAAAGGACAACGACTAATATTTGATGACTAAAGTAATGTCTTAGGATTTTGAAAAGAGGACACTAGCTTCAAAAAAATGATTTGTGATATAAAGGGATTAAAAATAGGTTAAATAAATCCATTATCAATATCATATGACGAAGAGTAACTGATATGACCTCCTAAAATAAGAAACATAGTCAAAACCAAAACACAGTCTGCAAGCGAAGAGTCTGTTTAAGTTTTTGGAAGGTTGGGAGGTTGAGTGCCTTGATTAGAGTCCCATTTTTATTACATGAAATATTTAGGGTTGGATTATCCCATATAAAATTTATTTTTGATAGAAAAATAGGGTAAGTACCCCTATTTTATCTCAGATAGGGGGCACTTCCCCATCCCTAAACCCTACAAATCTTGAAGAATGAGGACAAATAGGTGAACCAAATGCTAAGGATACCATTCAAAGAAGTATGTAAAGTTAAATCACATATATTCCCACATATAAAACCTAATTTAGAGGGAGGAAACTAATGGTAATTCTCTAAACCATCTAAAGTTAAAATTAGCACCATGAAATATGGTAAAGCCTATTGCTAGGTAAGGAGGTCATTTTCATCTACAGCTTTGGTGAGGGACTATATCTTGTTTAATAATTATTGAGGGATGTCATAAAATGTGTTTGGGATGATAGTATGTAAATAATATTAATTAGATGTTTGAAACCATAAAAAGTTGTAGATAGTCTATAGAGCCAATACTAAACCTAAACACAAATGAGAGATCACTTTTAGTTCTAGCCTTGGGAAATAATTATAATTCTTTGGAGAAAATTCAAGGAGGTAATAATGATGTGTCTAATCCATCACTTTGTAGATAGGTTCACCAAAAATCCATTTATTGGCTTGAAGGCACCCAAACCATGCAAAATGCTTTAAAAATGACTTGAATGGCCAATTTGAAATGCTTGTATCTCCCATGATGCTTTTCATGAAGATTAAAAGAAGTTAGGGACATTAGAAAGGGTTTCTAATAATACCTTAGTATAATAGTGATATAACTGCAATGTGTAGCCTTTACGAATAAAGGCTAAGATCTATAATGACTCTAAACCCTCATAAAACCCTAATTCAGATCCAATGAAGGAAACGAGACTAATACAACATCTAGAAGAATCAAGTTGGCCATGAAACAAATTGGAGGTGATAGAGAACTGTTTAGGGATCCTCCCTCTGTAATTGAGTTATACTGCACCTATATGGATGGTATATAATAAGGTTTTCTTTGACAAATTTATGTGCTTTGTAGGTGTGGAAAGGTTTCAAAAGATATTTTCACCTTTAAGATAAATATTGGGACTTTTTATAGGTTCCCATGTCTATATATTTAGTTATCTAAGCTCTTAAGTGTGTTTGTTATCTTCTTCATCTTAGCCAGTCTAATGAGCAAATAATGAACACTAAGTAAAAATGATGAAAAATCCAATTAGGAAGCATTTTGAGGCTTTATTCATAAAATTGATGAGTTGAAAACTCTTGAAAAGTGTTAGTACTCCATGTGAATGGATTGGGTTTAATTATTGGAAGCATTTGGTGTGCCAAGTGTGAGAAGTGCATGAGAGGGAGTTATTTGTAACTATTAGATATGATTGCTCATGGAAAAAATAATATGAATGGTTTGAGATATTTATAATGAATTTATAGGCTCATCAATAACCCCTCCCCCTCATATAAACCATCAAACCAAACCCTATTTAGTGGTGAATTAGTCTATTAAAGCTAAATCATGAGGGTAGTTTCATATGCATGAGAGAGAATCTATGCCATATATGGATAATTTACACAATTTTGAGATAAATTTGTCCTTGTAAGACATATTTAATGCCTAATTCCATGATATTTTAACTCTTCCTTCTTGATTTATAAGTGTCTTAGTGACTCTTGAGCTTCACCTCCTCTCTCTTCTCTCACATTTGCTATATATACTAGCCTTTTGGTTATTATACGGATCTCCCCACTTGATTATGGTGAACCCCTACTCAATTTTTGCCTTGAAATAATAAATAATGTTATTTTACGTCATTCATGACTTCATTAAGTTCATATTATGGTTATTCATCTTGTACAAGTGTGTTTTTCTTACCTTGACATGTTATCCTTCCTAGTGCCTTGTGTGGTTTGAAAGCTCTCTTTTGTAGTTCAACAAGAAGTGTCTAATGTGGATTTTAGGTATAATGAGTATATCATTAATTATTGTTTATATAATACCTATTCTCTAAGTCCTCATAGCCTAGACTCTCCTAAATACCTCATGATTGAAACATTGATGTGAAAGAAGAGATTTCAGTTTGATGGATGAAGTGTATGTGTAGTTTTCATATTGGTTCCAAGTGCATTGAAAATGGTGTGAGTAGACCATCTATTTGGTGTATCAACTCCTTATCTAGGTTTAATTTATGATTTTTAACCCTTTTCCTCATAAATGAAAGTGCAGTTGTAGTGTGTGGAAGTGGTACATCAAGGGAACTAGCCTTAATCTAGAGACTCACCTCAAATTTGGGTCACCCAAAGCCCTAAGGTGTTTCCATTGTGCCACTTGAATGAGGAGAGACTTGTCATCTCCTCAAGGGGTGAAATTTAAAGTGATAAAAATAACTTCATAATAATCTAATCATTAGACACATATCTAAGCATGCTATGTAAAAATATCTGAGATGATGCTTTGGGTCACCCTTGCCATCATATAATGTAAGCTTAGGTGCCACAAAACTAGATTATAAAGGAGTTTATATATTGTGATGTGATAAAGGTGTATTTAAGAGAGTGTTAGAATCCATGGCATGTGAAGGCCTAATGTCTCCCTTCTTGATATGTAACACCTTAGATTGTAGAGTATGAATCTCATGCATAAGGGATTGTATATTTGGAATGGGGGAACTTATAAAAAGTGGTTTAGATATCAATGATGGTTATTTAATTATAATCTTAGGTTATGCTAGCTTAGTTAATTCAATTAGGTCCACTAGAGGTGTAACAACATTATTAACTATGGGAGTTGAAGATTGACCATTATTTGTTTTGTTATTGATATCTAATTTAGATTGTAGGATTTATGAATGATCAAGGGGTTATTCCCAAATTTTATCTTTGAAGCCTTATAATACCTCATCTTTATTCATAATTATGTCATCATTTTTAAGTGGAAGGAGAGTGTCCTGATTCTCAATATGTATATCATCCTGTTCTTGGTTTTATTATTCATCTTTATTTGCATTATCATTGAAATCCACATAATCAAGGTGTGAATGATGCATAGTTAGAGCTATGATAGGTTCCTTATCTATGTTATAGTCTCAAATAGAAAGAATATGAATATACTCTATAGGATTACCACCTAGTCTAACACTTCTTAATGGAAGAGAGATATTTTTTAAATGGCATATAGTACACAAATAGGAAAAGAGATACTAAAATAGAATATATGAATTCTAAAAATTGAAAATAGCTAGTGAAAATAGAAAAAAAGGACACAAAACCTAAGAGAATCTAGGGTTAGGGTTTTTTGAATCTAGAGTTACTCTAAAATAATTTAAATTATATTTAAATAAATTGAAACCTTAATAAGAAATTGATGTAACTAGCTAGGTTATGCCAAATTTTTTATAAAAATAGAAATATGTAGCCCTAATTTATTGCATAAAAAATTGGAGAATGAAAGCTAGGGTTTGAGGAAATATTAGAATAAAGTCAGGTTCACCAAATGATTTAACCCTTTAGGGTTTTACCTATGTAAATCTTAAGTTAGATTAAAGGGTTGAGTTGTCTAAATTAGTGAAATATTATGCACTAAATAACCACTAATTTTTTTTTAATATATTTAACTTATTTTGAATTTATAAAAATAGTAATAAATATGAGAAAATAAAGACTCATTTGGAAAATGACTATTGCATAGGATTTAGGTTATAAATATTAGTTTACGGATAGGTCTGAGTGTTGTTAATAGGGTCCCTAGGTCTAATTATTCATTAGAAAATAGCACCCCACCTAGATAGTAGCACCATGCTACTCTACTATTCTAAATATGAAATTAATGTCCTTTTTACATAAGTATTCCTATTTTTTGGGAAAACTTGCACCTATGTTTATGGGTTCTATCCTATGTGCATAAAATTAGGAACTATGTATTATGCCTATAATATCTAATTTAGTATGCATAACTTACTCCTTTCAAGTATGTCATGAGATAAAAATATGTGTTCATTAGTAGGATAGGCTAGACATCCTCAACACTCCACTTTGAATAGAGTTGCCTATATACTAATACTCTAAGGGATTAAAACCAATGTAGTTCTCCCACCTAATGCTTAGTACAAGTACAAGTGAATGCTAGAATATGAGTGGTATTGAATGCCATCAGTGTGATTGAGATTGAAAATATATAAAATATAGGCTTAGGGAAGACGTTTATGGTAGTATTCAGAAGTAGGGTAGAATAGGAATAAATTACCTAAATGTTTCTCAACTTGTTTCTTATTTGAATGAGATTTTTGCATTTATTTTGCATCTAGTGGATATAGGTCTAATAGCCTTGTATTTATAGTGATATGTAGCTTATGTATATAATAACATGTACTTAGGTTGACCTTAGGAAGGGGAAAATTTTGAAAATATATCCATTTGGTATATTTAAGGTAAGGGACACTAGTGCCAAGTTGGGGACACTAGCACCATGTGGCTCTAATGTCCTTAATGTGGAATGAGTGTTCAAATATTAGGCTACTAGGCATAATGGGTTATGATCTAGAAATATAGTTTTGAGAATATGTCTGAGTTGACTAAAGATGTTTCAGGTATGCTCAATAGCTAGAAAAGTGTGATAAAGGTTCTAGGATAGGTCTAGGGCTAAGCTAGGATTAGGTTGTCTCAAGCAACACTCTTAGCATAGAAATACCACTTTTAGGTGATTACACTTATGTATATGGGTCTAAAATTTATTTTATGAGTCTTCTTAAAATTCCTTGTAATAATTTGAAAGTATTGAAAAAATTAATGTATGTCATGAAGGTCTATTTTATGTATAAAATAAATTTAAAAGTTTCAAAGTCATTAATTATGTCTTATTTATTATTTAAAGTCATAATATGTCTTTAGTCATTAAAGATTAAATATTTAAATGCAACACTGATTATATTGTATAGGATGTATTGTCAATTGAAAATGACTTTACAATTATAGAGAATGAATAATTTTGAGGGGGGGGTTGTTCTTTTATAAAATTTACATGTTGTTGAACTTCACCACCATATTTGCTAAGTAGTAGATGAAGGAGGTCAAAGGCAAAAAAGGAAGGAAGTTTCCAAATCCTCCCATCAAACACCAATAATGAGACCCATATTATATGGTGACATATTTTTCAATTGTGTAGTGTGATGCAAATTTCATTTTTTGGTGTCGTGTGAGAAATAAATAAAATATTGTAACCTTACCTTGCTATGTTGGAAAAGAGGAGAATATGGATATCATTGAATATGTAAATAGTTTTATAGGAGGGTAACTGACTAAAAGAATCCTCTGATTATAAAGATCCTCTAACTATCATACTTTATTGGAAGATAGTTGGGTGGTGAATACATTAAACTAGAATGGAAACCAAGATAAGTTATCATACATAGGTGATCATGTGTAGAAAAATCTACATAATAGTATGCATACCTAAAAGTATGCATTATCATACTATTATATTTTTAGTTCACATGATGTACTTTCTCTCCATGTAAACACCAAGGGGGGAATATAGGGAATTTGGTATTCACATGGTTATTTTTAGGCTAACATATGGTAAATAGTTAGTATGGTAATATGGTTATTTGGTTGGTTAGTCATATATATTTTTATAACAGTAATATACCATAACTAGATTTTAGGTTAGTTATTGATATATTATAGGGGATATGATGCACCCTATTTAGAGGGAAGACATGTAACACATCTTGTGATTCTATTATAAATAATATAGAAGTTGAACATTTATATCACAATACTAATAATTCTTAGTTAATATACTTAAAATACATACATACATACATACACACAGATATATATATGTATATATATATATATATATGTATATATATGTATATATATATATACATGTATATATATATATATGTGTGTGTGTGTGTGTGTGTGTGTGTGTGTGTGTGTGTATATATATATATATATATATATATATGTGTGTGTGTGTGTGTGTATATATATATATATGTATGTATATATATATATATATGTATGTATGTATGTATGTATTTTAAGTATATTAACTAAGAATTATTAGTATTGTGATATAAATGTTCAACTTCTATATTATTTATAATAGAATCACAAGATGTGTTATGTAACCCTCTTGCACTTGAAATATATTTAGGCCCCTTAACAAATAGATTAATTGTACCTAAGTTCACATTATATGATGGCAAGGGTGATCCTAACCAACATCTTCAAACATTTTATGAGGCATGCATTGACTATGATTGTAATGATAAATTTTTGACCAAATTATTTCCAAGAAGTGGAAATGACTATGATTTGAGGTGGTTTTATTATTTACCTCTCCTATTTTTCAAAGCATTAAAACCTATTGTAGGCCAATTCTTAGCACACTTTTCCATTAACATTCCTAAAAAGGTTTCTCATGCCCAAATTGCAAAAATAAAACAAGGAACCAATAAACCTATCAATCAATATGTCTTTAGATATAAGACATTGCTCGCTAAAATGACCAATATTATGGTAGACAAAGACTTTCAAGAAATATTCAAGAAAATTTTGCTTGATCATTTACATGAGTTCATTATTTTAAAGAATTTCAAATCATTTAATGACTTATGTGATGATGTACAGGACCGTAAAATGAAGTTTATGTCATTGAATAATATCAATTATGTAGAAAACACACCAAATCCATCTACATATAGTACCAAATTCTCAATTAAACCAAGCTATATGGTAAATATTCCTAAGCCTAAAAAGAAAATAACCACAATGACTAACATAGTTTCATGGCAACCTAATTGGGTTGTCCAATCTAATGCACCAAGCTGATAATTTACACATTTACCTGAGTCCCCAACTTAATTTATCCCATAGTTACTAAATAATTAACTTATATCTCTCCCTCATCCTATCGAGGTTTATATGAGTCAACCTCCACCCAAAGGATATGATGTGAATACTTATTATGATTATTATCGAGGACTAGGACATTCTACAAGTAGATGATTTACCTTGAAATAAAAGATTGAAAATCTTATAGATGACCAAAAACTTACGTTTGAGGATCTTCTAAAGGAATCAGACTCACAACATATTCATCACCATAATAAAAATATTTAACAATCCTTTACAAGGCCATTCTAATAAATAATGAGAAGTCTAAATGGAATAAATGCACATCCTCCTCCACTACATTATGCACACAAAATAAATGGGATTATTGGTACTTACATGCAACATATACCTCCAATTATTCAAAGACCCTCTATTTCATTTGATGATAGTGAAATCAAGGATGATGAATATGATCTCCATTATTTATTCATTAAATAATGCCTTGACAAACACCCCATATAAAATGTTATGATTGATAATGGTGCAAGGAAAATGTTTATACCATGAAATTAATAATGCACTTAGGTTATAATTATAATGATTTAAAACCATCTACCATATTAGTTAAACCATTCGATGAGACCTCCTAGAAATTTCTTGGTGAGATTGACTTGCCTTTATAGGTTAGCCCTACACATGTGTTTCCTACCTTTTCAATTATCCCTTCTATAGGAATCCTTGATATGTTATTTGTAAGACCTTGGATACACATTGTTTAAGTAATACCTTATGTAGTTCCTAGGTGTGTTATATACATTCATGTTAATAAATTAATTATAGTTTCTATAATTCCATATGAGCATTTTATTAAATAAAATAAACTTATACCTAGGCAACTAGTTATCAAGCCTACTAAGGCTAATTCACCACAAAAGGGTAAGAAACAATCGATCCCATTTAATAGGTGGTTAGTAATTGAGATAACATTATATTCAAGACATATAGTGGATTCCATGGAATCCCAGTATTATACTACACACCATATTCAACTATTTAGAGCACCTCAAAATACCTATATTACTACTATACCAAAGAAACAAACAAGAAATCAATGATGGGTTCTAAAAACCCTTACTCCTATTAAACCTATAATTTATTCACAACCAAAGAGTCATATTTTACATATTTAGAGCACCATTGATACCACATTGATAAATATGATACCTATACATACTCCTCTATAGCACAACTTGGGTATTAAACTAGATTCACAGTGGGGGGATAGATATGGCCATCCATTGGATGCAATCATATGATGATATTTACTATTATACAATTTCAAAAATATCAAAAAATTACAAAACATTCAAAACTGCAAAAACACTTTAAGAACTTACATGTTCTATTGGCTCCTTGGCATTCATGTGTTGCTTCCATATTAATGGATGACATATTCAATTACTCTTACATACACATATATGTCACACTTATACTTGATTTTGATCCATGAAAATATAGATACATGATACATTCCTAGTTTAGATGTTGAGCTTTCCTTATACTCATGTCATATGTACATTGGGGACATACTCTTCATTGATATTTTTATATATAGGTTATATGATTTTATGATCACTTTAAATTATCATGTTTGAGCCTACAAATGTATTTACATGTCTATTATATAGAATATATCTTACTTGATATGCTATACATGTTACATGTAAACTAGGAATTTGACTCAAGAGAGGATGGTTAGTATCGTCTTAGTTTCAAAATGAAAACAAAATGAAAGAAACACACTAACTAGCATAACATCTCTAGACCTAGTTACTAGGGGAGCTTAGTGAGGAAAAATCATTTGAAAACACAAATATAAATGGAAATAAATGAGAGATATGAATATAAAATACCAATTTCTTACCAAATCCTTGATTTCTCCAAAAGGCTCCTTGTTTGGCTTGCCCGACTTGTGCTTCAAGAGATCTTCTTCAATGGAGTGTGACTACCGTCATCTCCTCTTGACACCTTTGGCTTTGGCTTTGGCTTGGCTTGGATTTGGATCAATATTTTTGGAACTATAACACTAATATGTAATGATGTATGAATTAATTTGGTAATTATAAGTGTGGCATACAAATATTAAAATTCAATAGGTAAGGCCTCCTATTTATATATTTTTGGAATGGTTTGAGGATCAACCATGACTATCCATCTCAAGATTGAGATGTGTGGCCATGAATAAATCCAAAAATGAAATTCATTCTAAAAATATCCCCGTTAATATTTTGGATAGAGGGGCATTTAATAGTCATGGAGGGTCTTAATGAGGCATAGGAGACCCATAATCCTGGTATTTTATGCATCTATGGATCATGGATGCCACCCCATATGATGATGTCACCTAATGATGTAGTTAAGAGAAATAAATTTACAATAAATATTTATTAATAAAATTCCATGGAAAATTAACTTAAGGCCCTAATTTGGTTTAATTATCCAAAAACATGATTAGTCAACTTTGGTGCAAATTTTTGCCCTTGGTGCACAAATTTATCAAATTGGTAAAAATGTCTTATTATTGGCTCAAAATTTGACTAGATTGGAATTGGGAGTAAATGTTAGATGATTTGGAACCATATTACAATTTAGGATGTTTCCAACACAAAATAACAAAGGCACATGTCTCATGTAAGAAATTTGATAGAACAAAGTAATCAAGGTTACCCAAGTACAAAATTGGCATTTTGACTTGAAATGATTTGATAAAAGTTAGCTTGCTCATAAATTTTATTTCCCCAATTAATGATAGTATAGCCAAAATAAGCACTTGAATATATAAATTTCAAATCTTTTAATGTGTTTTAGTATTTTTAGGCCAAATTATATATTTTGGTGGAAATTGGTCAAAACCTTGGTTGAAGCTTATCGATGGCCAGTTTTAGGTGTCTACATTACATAATCTTCATAACACATTGGATCCATAGGATAATATTACATCATTATGTTGGTTTTTTATAATTTAATTTATATAGTTCCTTGAGTGTATTTTATTCCTTGTTTGAGTATTTGAATATGTTACTTTGCTTGCATCATGTTTGCCTATGTATGCTTTCACTAACATTTACATATGTCATTATTTTTTGTCTATACATTTTAATATGTCATTATTTATTTTATTTAAATTTTATTAAGTCATGTCCCTTTGATTTTGAGTCATTTAAACATGCCCCTTATTTTTGGTCTTCTTGGACCATTGCCTTTTAACTTGGTTTTGAGTGCTCTTGTGTGTGTGCTTGTTTTATTTTTGATCTTGGACCATTACTATATATATGTTTATATTATCTTTATCATGTGTCTTAGGCATAAATTTTATCAAATTTATTTTATTCACTTCAATGATAAATTTACTTAGTCATGTTTTCTTTTATATGCTACATTGTTACATTTAGAGAGTATACAATTTTATTATTATTTGAGGTGAGATAACTACCATTTCCTATCTTTCCCTACCCTTAAAAGGGGGGGATATTAGTGGGGTCATATCATATATACATGTTTTATATATTTTTCATAGTTTCATATTATATTGGGGGCATGCTTTAAAAGCATGTTCTCTACACTGATTCAATATATGGTACTTATATCAGTTTCTAGATTCAAGGGGGGAATGCTTCAGAAGCATGTTATCCACATTCATTTAGTACATGTTACTTGTATCATTTTTTAGATTCAATTTGGGCATGTCTAAGGGTCATGACTTACATACATTCATAGTTTTCAAATTCACTGGGGTCTTGCTTTGGAAGCATGTTCTCCACACTCATTTAGTATATGGTACTTATATAATTTTCTAGATTTAGTGGGGGAATTATTTGGAATAATGTTATCCACACTCTTTAATTTTTTGGTACTTATATAATTTTTCAAATTCAATTTGGGTATGTCCTATGGGCATGGCTTCCACACATTCAAAATTCTTAGATTCAATGGGGACATACTTTTGAAGCATGTTCTTTACACCTGTTAAGTATTCAACATCTCTAGTTTATAGTTGGGGCATGTTTTGGAAACATGTTATCCACATTGGTACTTATATCAATGTTTAGGATTCTCAATATATAGTGGGGGAATGATTTGAAATAATTTTCTCCACATGTACACAATCATATGAATTGGCCAAAGTACATAGTTATATGATTTAGTTTCACAGTTATGGTAAAATTATATACATTAGTAATATTTTTATACATAGTTTCATCATAAGACATATCTAAGGTGCATATGTTATGAAACCTATGCCTAATATTGTAAAATTTATACCATTTTAATATTTCAAAACATTTTTTTGGACTGTTACCATATCATGGACTTCTTTGTACTAATACCTTGTTAAATTTTATGTGCTTTTATTGATCCAATTTACTACAGTAGTTGGTTCAATTTTTGGTATAACTGAGGTGATAAAATCACTCAATCTTACCATTTTTTTAGGTTGGGCTTGACCATCCAATATCTCCATGTTATAAGTACCATTGGGTTACATGATTTAGCTAATCTCAACTACTAGGCGTCAACTCACTTTTGCTCCAAATTTGGGGGCATGTGCCTTATACTCAATAAATATCTCTCTATATCTCCTTGTATATATGTAATTTAAATATTTATCTATATTTATACTAATCTTAGTTTCAAATCCTTATAATGATACATCATTTTTCAAAATGATTTGTTAATAGGCAAGGTGGTTACAACAACACACAAGTGTACTCCTAAACCTTGCTCTTTCAATTTCATTCTATTTCAAGTAAATTTTAACCCATATTATATACAATGAATTAATATTTTAACATGATATTGGTTATAATTTAGTCACTATAAAATCACTCAATTTGGGCACACACAAAGGCAAGGCATGCATATACACCCAAGTATGCATTATTTTCCTTTAAACTAGAAATTTCATTACCATATTAAAGGGGTGGGATGTAGATGATATTTTTTGATTATATATGACCTCATACTTGTACACTTGGAAAAATTAGACCTTATTTATTTATCTTAGATCTCTACCTTTCCCATTTTTACAAGTCTCACATCTATTTTATCTTTGTGCCACTTGGCTTATATATCTTATTTTGACTAGTTTAGTATTGATGACCCAAGTCTTATATCTTACCCAAAATGCTTAAAATGTGATTATCTTCCATCACTAAAAGTTTTGAACATGTACCTATTCTCATGTTCCCTAGACACTAAAATCTAGGTTGAATAGTAGTGTCAATGTTACTATCTTGCCATAACATAAGTGTCTAGTTCACTAAAGTCATCTAATTTTCAAATGAAACATATCCTAATGGTTGTTGTAAATTATTTAATGTGAGTTATTGATCTGAAGGGAGTGATATAAATACAATATCAACCCTCATTCATTACACACCCATAAAAAGACTAAAAAGACAAGGGTACTTATCAAAAATGACTCTATCAAGCATTCAATTAATCAAAGCTTTCTTATTTACATACTAGTTATAGGCACTACACATCCATAGGTCTGAATTACTAAAGGAGCAACTTAAGAGCCTGATTTTCCAAGTTATATTCTAGGTCATTATTTTAATTGATTTGTATACATTATAAGATTCACACACAATCCAACATGTAGGGGAGAACTACATCAATTTGAGGCCCACTTTATAATATTGGCTATGTAGGAAATGCCCTTTGAAAATGGGGTCATTGAGGTCATTTTGAAACTGTGTGCCCACTAACCCTTTTTTTAACCAAGGTTACATTGAAGATATAAAGCTAAGTTTTTGTCATTTCATAAGCAATGACTATGCATGGCCCACACTCGAATTTACTAGAGTGAAGGTGAAGTAGAACCCAAATATATAAGTGGTCACATCATATTTTAGTAGATATTCCATATGATACACTAGAATATAACCTAAAAAACAATGTTGATGCAACTTCCCTAGGCTAATGTTACTATCTAAAGAGCTAGAGACATTAGATCTTAAATTTTACAACTATTCCATAATCTACTTCTTACTTTGTTTTAGCCTATTCTATATCTAAAACTACATTTGTATCATAACAAGCTAAGTACTTAACTTCTTTGTCATTTTTATATTTAGTATAGTTGTACTTTCCCTATTTAGACTATTTCAACATAATAAATTCAATGTATGCTTATAGTTTAGTTTAGCATCTAATTGGCCTACTATAGATATAATTACCACCCTTGTGCCATTTCATTTCTATATAACCCTTTAATCCAAATCTAAGGCTAACTCTAAAAACATATATTTCATTTTAGGGTTAAAAAAATATCAAAAAAATTATCACATTTAACCAATTCAAGTGGGACTATTTATATGAATAAAAACCACATAATCAAAATATCACAAGGTAATTCTAAGTAAAAATTAGTATGGTACATAATTTTTATTTCTATCAGGGTTCTCAACTCATTCTATAATTCTCAATTAGTTCAATTAATACATGTGTCATAAATTAAAATAATATATAAATAAGGCATTATTCATATACAAAAACACAAAAAATAAATATTAGAATACTAAGTAATAATGCCATCATAGGATTTCTAATTGCCAAAAATCGAAAAATCTCCAAACATATACAATTTCCATTTCACATAAGCACAATATAAGCAAAAACAAATAAAATTGTGTGTGTGTGTGTGTGTGTGTGTGTGTGTGTGTGTGTGTGTGTGTGTGTGTGTGTGTGTGTGTGTGTGTGTGTGTGTGTGTGTGTGTGTGTGTGTGTGTCTGAAATGTTTAACATGATAATACATGTAAAACATATATGGAGTCACAAAATAATTAGTACCTCACAACCTACATCTATCTCAGTATCCCTCTCAATCAATAGGGGATCATGAATATAAGGCCCCACTATCATCCTATTGAAATCATGATCAATACCGAATCCTACTCTCACAATCCTCTTATACACCCAATTGTGCATGTAAAGTTACATGCTCACATTGTAACTAAATATACTCAAATAATAATCTCTTACCAAATATATAAATAGATAAGGAGGGGACATCTATTTTCCTATCAAATCTACCCTATGTTGGTCTCACTCAATGATAACAACATCATGTTCACCTTTCAAATCATCTTTCTCCAATGCAACTTCTACATACATGCCATGCTCAAATAGGGGGCATGATCACCATTGATATACATGTCATGCTCAAATAAACCACTAGAAAGTATCTCACCTAATAAATGTATTGTTAAAACATGAAGGGTCACCTTCATGATAGTTTTCCATTGCTCATCATGTCCTACAAAATAAATAGTACATGATATCAATGACAACATTGTCAAAAGTAACTAACAACTATGCAAATAATGTAAAAATATATATACATAATCATAAGAGGAATAAGAGGCCTAATATCTATTGATCCACCTCCATATCCTTCTCCACCCTATGCCTATAGGGCACTCTCTAACAATATAAAATTATATTGGCCACCGATGTGCAATCCACCAAAGTGTATATGTTGAACTATACTCATTATCATCTACACTGGGAATCTAAATAATAGGGCATACCTTAATGAATATAATGGGTGTCAAATCGGTTACACTAGGTATACCTCAACCACCCTCACATATAAAATCTCTAATAGATCTATTCTATATAACCAATGTTGGGGGCACATCCTACTTGATCCCAAAATGGTATGTAATGGGATCAAACTGAAATGACTCATAAAAAACTTAACAATGTTCATGAAACAAATAACTCAAATGAATCTATCTCAACTAAAACCCATCCTCATTAAACTTTATAAATCATATGTAGGATCTCCACACAATATATTATTCTTCTACCTAGTTAAGACTATAGTAATATTCCATAGTACCACTCTCCTTAGTGTGAGCAATACTAACTTATCTCTCTAAAAATATTTGTAGATGTTATAACCCAACATAATACATAATATAGGTCATATCATATAAATATGCCCATAATCTTATAAATGCAATAATTTGGATGAACCTAATGCACCACCAAAACCTTTTTACATATACCAATGTAAATCCCTATATAGATGAGCCCCATTATCTATCCCCAAGAATCATTATACTATGTTACTTTATATCTTGAACAAAGTGATGCATCCTATATGAAATGGATACACTGACATCATCAACAAAATTATATGATGCTAATAATGTACTATTGATTTTATGCACATGTGGAACATTTGATAATATAATCTATGATTAAGAAAATAGTTGTATCATTGGTAACATATCAGGCATCCCTAGATGTTTAGTCATATAATGTTGAGCATGTCCTATCTACACCTACCAATTACCACCCCTTAAGTTCACATGTGTACCAACCATAATAAGTCTCAAAATCCCTCATACATCCTTAAGATTCATAGTCATCTCCCTCGTGGAGAGTCACAACATGAAAGTATCATAGTTATATCACTCTACCAAAATTTTCATCATGTTAAAATCATGCTGCATCATAAAAACATGAAATACAACTTAGCAAGTGTATATACCCTAAATTGGTCAAACAACCACATATATCATGTCTTTTTATAGTCCTTTCATAATAGACTTTGACTAAAGAATATGAGCTTTTATTCACATCTAGCCATGCCCATTTGTCTAACCTGTCTTGGTCTTTTTCTACCCTAAACACCTCTTTGCTTATTCCTAGTCATCCATAGCCTTTTAGACTTAACCTTTATATACCCAAGCATATATTTCAAGCCTAGATCCATCCCCCTAGGTCCCATACCCCTTGGATAATAGTACCCAAATAAGACTGTAGTATTGAAACCTAGGGTGTCTAGTTTCTAGTGTTGTCAAAGTGAAAATTTGATTCCAATAGTCAGTTTCTCTCATAAGATGATTCTTACCCCTTTATTTTGCTTCATTCCTAAGTTTTCCAATGTCAGCCAAATGTGAATAAAACTCCCAAATCTTAAATAATGAATCTCCTATATAAAGGACATCACAAAGTATTTTATATCGAGCACTTACTATTTTAGCACATTAAACAGAATAAAAATTATTCAATAGGATAGCTCAGCTTCTCTACATCACACATAGATTTTCATGCTTGATCAAGGAAGGGCCTAGGTGAAATTCATTCTTGTATCAATCATGCATATTGATTATGTACATTCCCTAAGGGAGAACTGCACCATATTTGAGACCTTAGCTTGAGGGTTAATGTAGGTAGTAATCATAATAATAGGGGTTCTTGATTGTGTGATCATTCTTCCCCTACCCCAATTTTCCTCCCTTTTAATTTTTATCTATTTGTTGTTTTCATGTGTGTAGATGAATAAATGTACTAAAGACTAAAATAGACCTATAATAATCTCTAATGACTTCTAAGACCTAAAATTTGGTACACAGAGTCATATTGAGTAGATGAATAAAACCCAAAAAGTTTTTTATCTCAGGATAACAATGCTAGGAAATGACTATAGTTCCAAAAACTAGGGTGTCATATTTTTGGTGCTACTATCCAATCAAAAATGAAAGATAGATTTAGGTTCTAGATAGTGTCTCAGTCCTATGTGTGATTTTTTAAACTTTGACTAATCTAAATCACCTTGTTTACTTTAGATAAGTGTTTTTCTCCCTTTGGAAAACTAATTTTATCAGATTAATATAAGCTTATATTTTAATGTATTTAATCAAGATTCTTTCCATATTCTAGACCCTTATTATTTAGGATCTAAACACTATATTTTCCTAAAACAATAAAACATTTGGTGAACCAGACTTACTTCTAATAAACTTAAAACCCTAGCTACACTTAGGGTTTTTCCTTCTTATCTTGTGCAAAAATTTAAATTTCAAATTTTTTATGTTTGTATTTATTTTTGTTCATTTATCCTATTCAAAACTATTTTTAGAATTTAAAATTATTGTATAATTTTCAAAAATTCTAAAACCCTAGTTTAAAACCCTAGATTTCAAAACTAGGTCATCAAACACCAAGCCTTTCCTCCTTGCCAATTTTAGAAAACTATTTTGGAATTTTTGTAAATTAATTACCTTGTCAAAAATTATTTCAAAATTAGTAGTTTGTTGTGAAAAAAATTTAATTTTGAAAATTCTAATTATTTTATACAATTTTTTGCATTTATCCTATTTCAAATAATATTTATAATTTAAAATTATTGCATAATTTAAAAAAAATTTAAAACCTTAGATTTCAAAACTAGGTCCTCAAACCTCAAATTTCCCTCCCTTACAATTTTTAGAAAAATAATTTGAATTTATTGTAAATTGTTTGGGGTTATCAATAGTAATTTTCAAAATTCAATGTTAGTGGTTCTTTGTGCATTTATTTTCTTCATAGTACATTTTAAAATTCTCTTTCTAGATAAAATGGCCACAAAGGCAATTCCTCCTCATCCCATAGATCAATTTCTAAAATCTTCTTACAATTATGACAATGATTGGACAAATTTATAAATTTTCACTTCAGTTAAAACTATCAAAAATGATTTCATTTATGGTGAAGATAATGACTATTATTGTAATGAAGGATATGATGATATACATAATGATGAGGGTAAATCACAAATAGATTAATCTTTTTCTCTTAAAACCATCTCTTTTATTCCTTCTTCTAATTAAAATAATTTTGATAAATGGGAAATATACTTCTCACCTTATTCTCCTAGGCACAATGCACCAAATACACAAATTAGTCATGCACTTCCAAGTGAACCTGTTATTGGTGATAATTTTTTTCCATGTGAACCTAATCTCTCTCTCCCTTTTGCTACTGATGTTTTCAAAATATAAAAATATAAATACAATATAATCAAATTACCAAAGCATAGTTTAAATGATGTGTTATGTGTTCCTAACTCTACTCTTTCAAAATAGTGTTCAAATGATAACTCTTCTACTCTTAATTCTTATGTTAAAAATGAAAAAAATGCATATAATCCATCTATGGATAGCATAGATACACATGATACTCCAAATTCTAATGATAACTTATTCCATATTAGAAAGGAATCAAATCTTTCTCTTACACCTCTCCCTAGCAATGATGGAAGTGATAATGAATATGATAGAAACATGCAAATGAATATGAGAATGAAAGTGAATATGAAAATGATATGTCAAATTATTCTATTTGAAATTAACAAAATGCAGATTATGATCATGCATGGAATAATGATGACTACTATGCATATAGTGAAGGATAAAATGCATCTCGTGCTTCTAACCCTTCTCTCACTCCTCTCACATCTCATGCATGTCAAAATGTTGCTCCTAATTTTATTCATGATTCTATGTCAAATGATGTACATGATAATATTAACATCACATCTTGTACTCAATTAAAATTTGATTCACTAACACATAAAGATACCAATGAATGCCCCAAACCACCCCTCACTATGGTAGAACCCAATTCTCAACATTCACCTAAAGAAAATGGTAGCGCACATCCCTCTAGTAAGGTTCAAGATACCATTACTCCTAAGGTTCAGGTGAGCACACCCCCTCTTTATGATCCACGTACTAAATGTAAAATTCTTATGGCTAAAGTAAATTATCAAATTCAAAGATTAAAGGAACCACATCAAGATACTAATGTACCATCCCAGGAGATCATATCTTTGATGCATGTAATTGGTGAATTATAACACTAAGTACATCTCCTTACCTTAGAAAACAAAGATTATAAGTCTTGGATGGATGCCAATGATCTAAATGGTAACCTTATTCTAAAGACATTCATAAAATCTTTATTTGCTAATAATTTCTAGATACCATCATTACCTCACTTTGATGGAATTGGAAATCCATTCATACACCTTTAGGCCTTTTAGAAGGCTCTACAATCTCATTCAAGCCCATTTATTCTACTTAAGTTATTATATTAGACATTAGTGGGGGAAGCATAGAATTAGTTATTTCATCTACTCCTTATTGGTTTATTTCACATATATGATGACTTAGAAGAGGCATTTCTCAGGAACTACATCATAAACATGGGCCCTCATGTTACATATGAGAAACTTACCACACTACATCAAACTTATTTAGAGCCACTTAGTGAGGATATCTTAATATTCAAGGTTCATATATTAATATTGATATATAAACCAATATATATATATATATATATATATATAGATTCAAAATATCTTCATGAAGAGCCTTCACCAACCTCTCCTTGAGCATCTACTATATCAGATAGAGTGTTATTTTAGACATTTGTGTTACAAATTTCTAGATTTAAAAAATAAATTGGGATTAATTGATGTAAATTCAGTTGATCAGATCACTCTAGACTTCACAATAAAATCTTTGGATACAACTCCTACTACTCAACATACACCATGTCCTAGATAAGATAGGAGATCACAACTAGAAAGAAAACTAGTCAAAAATAAAGAGCAGGTTTTCAGAACACAACCTATAGTATGCACTATAGAGAATAATAGTAAAGCATCACTATAGCTTGATTCAAATTAGGATAGCCCATCTACCATATTATCAACACTACTAGATACAAGGTTAATCACATTACCTTTTATTCACTGATGAGATCCACATCTCTTACATAGATAACCACATTAGCCTTTTTTCAACTATCGTTGTATTCATAGACACAAAGATAATTACTATTTTGGACTTAGAGATTAAATTACTAGATGTGTCAATAAAGGTATCATAACATTCACATAGGGGGCATAGAGATATCCTCCATCATGGAACCCTAGACCTCATTCTTCCATGATTGAGTCCTCTCAGGACATTCCTTTATAGGAATCATTGATCACTCATTGTGAGTGTAATGTACGCTTTAGGACACAATATCATAGGAGATCTCCTATTCCAACTATTCAGAAGGTTTTTACACCAGTACAAAAAAATAGCCTACATATAGTAGCATAGTCCATGTAATACATAGTGTAGTTCTATATACATATCTAGTAGAGTCACAGGCACAAGAATAGAGTACCACTCATAAGAAATATTCACTATGGGTAGAGTTTTAGGGTTCTATACCACATAAAAACCCACTATGATTAAGATTATATGAACCCCCATCATATATTATAGTTTCATATTGATCTATTATCAGTCATATGCATCATAACAGAGGCCATAGGGTGTTATTTCACGTAGCAATCCACTATGATTGTGAATAGATGAGCCTCCTTCATAGCATCTAATTTTAGTTGAATGACCAATCAAGTTAAAATTTGAAAAATCTTCACACATAGTAATAGTTAGCACATAGAAGATAGTATAAAAAACAAAGCACATTCCTACATAGCATGAGCAGTATGGGCACTTGTTTAGTTGACCAACAAGGTTTGGATAGTGATACAACACATAATAATACAATTTATAGTCACACTAGTTTTAGTTCATAAGATTAACTTAGTAAGGAAATGATGGATCCAAAGGTCTAGCTACCCTTTATATTCTTGAGTCACTCTCTGGAGGTTAATATGCACATAGTGCTATCTTACTTTCCCCTCCTACTAAAAACTAACATTCCTAACTCTAAATAACCATCCCTAGCTAGAACCAGACTATCAAAGTCTAGATATTACCAAATCAAACTTATCCAAACACTTTCCCACTCAAACCAAATCAAACATATCTAAATCCTACTCAAATTTATCCAAATAGTTTACCAATTACCATAGCAAACAAATTATTATTCACATATGATTACAATTAAAAATTAATAAGCCTAACATCATAATTATAAAAACATCACATCCAAACATATCAAAACATCAAATCCCATATCCCAAGTACCATTTAACAAGCACAAGCAAATTCAAAATCAATGTTAGATCAACCATTTCTAAAATCAACCATTTACAATCAATATATCAACATATTTCGAAATCCATAATGTGAGTACACATGAGTTTAAAATCAAACCAGTATATATATATATATATATATATATATATATATATATATATATATATATATAAGTTTTCAAAACATATACATCATGTCAAGGTACAATCAATTATGAATGGGCATCATTCTCTCACTCTCAATCTCACTCTCTCATCTAGTGCTCATCTCATAATCATGTCTAGCACTTGATGACCCTACACCTCCTTAAGCTCCTGAATACCTCTTACATTGATTAACCTACTCCATTACCTGACCATACTCCTCATGAACATTTGTATATCACCACCAAATATCCATATAGTCATCCATAATCTTCATTTCACCATGCCCCAATTAGGTAGAGGTATCCTATGCCTATCCAACATAGCTCTAAGCTCATTTACCTCTCTTACTACCCTAACATATATAACTATATCCATAGAAACCCTATCAATCAAATGAGTATACACACCAATTGAAATCTTCACTCACTCTATCAAACCCTCCACCACATCATTAAGAACATGCTGCATGAGCTCTCAGAGTGTCGATTCAATGATGGTCTCCCAAAACTCATCATCTCCCTTGGCCACCCCAATAGGTGCCTCATCTTGTGTACCTCCCATCCTACCTACACACATAAGAAGTACAACACTACATTAGATATATACTTTCAAATCTAAACTAAAACACACAAATAGGTACAATTCAAATACAATCACTAATTACCTCCCATCATTTGGATTGGCTCAAACTCTACATATGCACGAACATCCACTCCATCTATAAGGTACAATGGAGCCCATCACTACCTAGCCCACCATGTAGTAAATGTCTTAGTGCATCCCACATCATCTACATTAGGAATATATATAACTATATCTCATGCATATGAAGGTAATAGTGCCAACTCAGCTTCAATCAGTCTAACATGAGCCCCTACTCTCATTGGTGCTTGTGCACTCCTCAACCATACCCATGTTGTAAGAGTAACATCTTGTCAAACTCCAAACTGCCTAGTCATGCGGTCATATTGAAAGTGTTCATATACTCTAACCTAATCTATTCAATCAATCAACCTTTCACTTCATTCAATCTATTACTACCTCATTTACCTACCATGGAATGAATATTTATATATCTCTATTATACCTAGATACAATATTTGATCCTAATCAATCAAAGATACCTTTCACTCCAAGTAATTTAAATCTCACCAATTAAACAATAGACTTTTGATCTATTCAATACATATGAACCAAGTTCTTATACATTTCACCACTAGTCATCACTTTTGTCTTAACTTCCTCTATCATACATTTTTTTCCTCTCCCCAAAAGGGGGGAATCATTCCTACACTTATCCAACACACCTATCCACTCGCATAGATGGATACACCATGGTTCTTACACCTCTTGTAGTCAAATTATCAGATTTAGCTGAGATTGGTTTAAACATACAATGATTCAGACTATACAGTTCACTTAGTATTACTCAAATTAGATTGGTCAAGATCATACAGTGGTTTAGACTATATGGGTTACTTATCATCACTCAGTTTAGTTTGGTCAAGATTATATAGTAATTCATATTACATTGGTTTACTCAACATTACTCAAGATATTTAGAGGGATACACCTTTGGTTTATAGATATATAGACTATCCAAATACCAAATTCAAGGGCATATACATTACTACTCATTCACACATACAACTTTATATAACATGACATAATTATAAGACTAGACAACAAATCATAGGCATAGTATAGAGCACATTATTTTGATCTCCATATTTTCACATGGGACATGACACAATAGATCATATCACATGTGGTTATACAAATTTATATATTATCTAGATGCATCACTCACATAATAGATTTGGGGTCATGACATAAATGTCATGTCCTTCATCTTCTATGATTATACAAATTGGGATGGAAAAACATGTCATTTTCTTCTTACACATTTTCCAGAGTTTTCATATTACATCTAAGCATTACTCAGGTTGTCACCAGGTTAGACTATATGGTCATCTGCAGTGATTGGTCCATTTTATTACTCAGAACAAAACCGAGGATTTTATGTGGGACAGAGGATAGACATTGGTTTTACACCTCTGAGCACTTCTCAAATCTAGTTTAGATTATTCAGATTCAGTATAAGGGGTATATATTATAGATATTCCCTAATTCTCTAAGCATTGTTTCAATTCATTATATGTGGCATTTATTATAGGGATTCTTTTCTTCTCCAAGCACTATTTTAGTTCTTTATCCACTTCCCTGGTTAGGAAGTCAGACCCTTTTTCATCACACTTATCCTCACATATGTAAGTTTAGGTATGCATTTTCTTCTATTTATTTTACTCTAGTACTTCATTACATTACATCATTATATTAAAAGGGGGAAAATTTATACACCCTAAATTGATCAACAAAGCACAAATATGATGTATTTTCATAGTCCTTTCATAAAAGACTCTGACTGGAGAATATGAGCTTTTATTCAAATCTAGGCATGTCCTTTTGTCTGACATGTCTTGGTCTTACTTTACCCTAGATACCTCTTTTCTTATCCCTAGTCATCCATATATTTTCAAACTTAACCCTTATAGAGCTAAGTATCTCTTTTCAGCCTAGATCTATCCCCCTAGGTCCCACACCCCTTAGACAATAGTGCTCAAATAGGACTATAACATTGAAACCCAGGGTTTCTAATTTCTAGTGCTATTGTCCAAGTGCAAATTTCATTCTAATGGTTAGTTTCTCCCATAAGATGAATCTTACCCCTTTTATTTTCTTCATTCTTAAGTTTTCTAATGTCAGACAAATGTGAATAAAACTCACAAATTTGAAATAATGAGTCTCTTATATAAAGGACTTCACAAGGCATTTTATATCTAGCACTTACTATTTTGGCACATTAGACACAATAGAAATTAGTCAATAGTGTAGCTCAAATTCTCTACATCACACATAGATTTGCATGATTGATCCAGGAAAGTCCTAGGCAAACTTAATTCTTGCATCAATTGTGCACATTGATTATGCACATTCCCTAAGGGAGAACTACATCGGATCTGAGACCCTAGCTTGAGGGTTAATGTAGTCAGTAATTAGAATAGAAGGGGTTCTTAATTTTGCAATCATTCTTCCCCTAACCCAAAATTTCCCCCTTTTTATTTTGATCTATTTTTTGTTTCCATGTGTGTAGATGAATACAGGTACTAAATATTGAAACAGGCCTACAGTGAGCTCCAATGACTCTCATGACCTAAAATTTTGTACATATGGTCATATTAAGCTGATAAATAAAACCCAAAAATACTTTTTTCTAAAGAAATTAGTGATAATAAATTAATATAGAACTAGACACTAGGGTGTCATATTTCCAACACTGTTATCCAATTAGAAAATGAAAGATAGATTCAAGTTCTAGATAATGTCTCAATTTTGTGTGTGAGTTCCTAGACCCTAACTCATTCGAATCACCATATTTATTTCAGATAAGTTTTCTTCTCCCTTAGGTAAACTAATTTGATCAAATTAATATAAACTTATATTTTACTACATTTAATCAAGATTCTTTTCCATATTATAAACCCTTATTATTTAAGATCTAAACACTAGATTTTTTTAAAACAATAAAACAACAAACTTATGAAAAAATGAAAAATCAAATAACATTGATTTTAATATTAAAATCTAACATTGATATAGGAAATTTACATATACAAATAATAATTCAAGGTTAAAATTCCAAAAATGTTGTAGACAAATCCACATATGGTTTGGATAGGTCCATGATATATTGGACAAGTCCAAAAAATGGTAAAAATCCACATTAAATTATTAAAATTTTCATAAAAAATAAAATTTTGTAATACATCAAAATACATATTTTAGTAATATATTAGTTTTGGAACATCCTCATACTTTAGGGTGGCCTCAACCTATTGGAATTGGGTCAATAAAATATATCTCTTCAATATTTAAAAAAAAAATCAATTAGAGCTCAAAATCAAAACTTCACAATATGAAAATTAATTACAAATTTATTTTTAGCAAACCTATTTATATGGGTTGACTTTGTTTTAAAAAATTTGCATATAATACCTCTAAAATTAGTGCATGTTATATATTTATAATTACTTATCAAACTTACTTCCCATTCAATGCATTGGAATACATGCAATTCATTCTTATGCATGGTAATATTTTCATCATACCCACCAACTCTTTTTAAAAAATTTAATTTAGTGCTTATTTTCCTATAAATATTTTTTTAATTTTCCTTAATTTTTTATATTATTTATATATAATTATTACATATATAAATCATTTTACAATACCGCTCATATCATGCTTAAAAAATTACATGACTAAAACCAATGCAGCAACACACTATTGTTTTGAATAGTGTACAACTTGTGTAACATGTATTGTCCATTGTATAGTCATCTTCATGGTATGATATGAATAATGATTTATGATTAACATTAATTTATATATGATAAACAAAAACTATCACAATTAGTTTCATGATTGATATGCAATCATTTCGACCCTACTATCCCTTTATTTTCGTATAGCTGAAAAAGTAGAGAAAGAAGCTTGTTGTGCTAAGGTTTTTATTAAATGAAATATTAAAATGAAATTAAATTTTATGAAGGTTAATAACATATTTAATGACCATTATTTCACTAAAATTTCATATCTAAGGCCATTATTATTCCACATTAAGTTTGCACCAAGCTTCCTTGAATTACATTCAAATTGAAGGTTATCATAAAATGAGTATAACCTAACTCAAGGGTTCATGAAAACAAACCCATCATATAGCGTATGACCTAAACCCAATTCCCCACCTCAACATGAAATCTTACATATCTAATCTTCATAATTAGGTTCATATTTAGTTCTCTATAAGAATTTATGTTGAGTCTCCTCTATGATATGTCATTACCGATAGAGGTTGACAATCTAATCCAAAAAATAAATCATTAACATAAATTAATCAAGTTTCTATAATCTTGATACATCAATACTTAATACCAAACAAAATTCAGTTATGATAATCCTTGTATATAATTTTTTGACAACCCAAGGTGCGTGTTCTTTTCAAAAGCACTATTATGCATAGTTCATATGAATAAAAAGAAAACAAGGGGAACATGTTCTTATAAACTTAAATAATTTAAAAATATCAATGATATAAAACTCATACCTCTTAGAGACTCTTTATCTCTTGAGAGTGTCTCTACAAACTACAAGGTTGAGATAGTTATACCTAGTTTTACTTGATATGGTACAATGTAGGTCATCTATGAATAACTTACTACATAGCTAAGGGATGAAATATATGATATATTTAATCTAATCAACAACCATAGTGTCTCACACAAATTTGTTCTAAAAGGATTAAAACATATAATTATTATAAAAAATGGGTTAAACATATTAGGTTTCTATGTTAGCACATCACCATTTACTTATATTAGATTTAACACCACCAATGTGATCATATGATTATTTATAGATTTAATTTAACAAATTAAAATGCTAGGAAATATCCTTAGTAGTATTTCCACTCTTGGTATGTGGATCATCTTGATGTTTTTTCTCTTTCCTTCTAGGAAGAGGTGGATTATGATAGGATTTGTATTAGGGGAGTGGTTGCATTGTTGTTTGGATGTGTAGAAGTTGTGGTAGGGTCTTTATTATTATTTATCATATTATAATTGTTCTTATAAAATTGTTTAAAATCATTATTTTCACCTATATTATCTTTTGGATCATTTTCATCCTCAATAGGGAATGGAAAATCATAGGTCACAAATACCGTGGTATATTTGAAGTATTAGGGGAACTATTTATGGATGAATCATGTTGGTTTGAGACCACCTCATATATTTCCATATCCTTTTTAAATATTTCAAAATTAGTATAAAACCCTAAACATTATAGTTTTCCATACTAGGTAATATTATAGACCCTAGCCTAGTTAGGTAAGTCTACCTCACAAATATTCATCTATAATAATATATTAGGCTGAGGTTTTAAACTATTTCCTAGCCTATTAAATGTTATGTTATATCTTTGGAATGAAATTTCCTATCGGCCACTTCCCCTACAACATTTTCCAAGCATTGTACATGTTTAGAAACTCATTTCTAAGTTTATGCACCATACATTAGATGGCATCTAATTTGATTTTGGTGGAATCAAAGGTTGTCCCCTATGTAGTAGAGGAATTTACTAAGACCAAATCCTAATTTTAATTGTGTTGATTAGACATATTTTGGATTATTTATAAATATTAGGTTCTAATTTGGTGTAGTGTGAGTTACAGGTAACTGATTAAAATCCTAGCTCTAATTTTTCACTATGTTATTCTAATTGGCATTCAAAATAGGAATTAGGACCAATAAATATGGATCAATATTAGGTATGGATTTAAATTAAGGATTTTAATACCTATAAATGTTAATAGCTTCAACATAGGCACTTTATAATTTATTAATGTTCAGATCTCTATGCACAAATGCTTTATAGTGTTAAGGAAGCATAAAGTTTATCTGAATCAACTACATGGTTGTAAATCTTTTAAAATATTGCATTAAAGGCTCTAATTGTTTCATTGGGTTCCCTTCTCATGATATAAAAATGTTGGCATATCACATTATGACTAGTAACTTGTCCATATTTTGCCATAAAAGTGTAATGACATTGGGCCCATGATGTAATTTAACTTTCTATAAGGTTGAATAACTAGTCATAGGTAAGAATGAAGGAATGAACTTATATGGGCTATTAGGAAATCATAGATGACACCAACTATAGTGATAGTTGAACTAGCTAACTAAACCATAGTATAACATTAAGGTTAGTTCCCTTAGGTCTCTAAATTTGGTTGGGTGATGAATCTCCTAGGGTCACCTTTATCTAATCTAGGTATTTGGTGAGCTTGTAAAGGTTATAATAATAGTATACCAAAATTAGAATTGGCCCTTGTTAACCTTACTATGGAATCTAATGTACACAGCTCAAGTGAATATTTAAAAATTAAATATTTTAGTCCCTCTTTTGATAGCATTATATGGAACTTATTGATGTGAGTTTTATGCACACCAAGGATTATTATAGTAATGGCCCTAACATTAAAGGATTGGTGAAAGATTAACTCCAAGGCATGAGTTATAGGTCTTGATTTTATATATAAATAGGTGATGCAATACTGGAGAGTAGAGTGTTTACTAACTATGGATGGTTCATATATGATGAATGTCTATAATATACTTGATATCAATGGGTGGATCTAACTGAAGGTTATTCTATAAAAAATATAAAAAGGAGGGAAGGCTAAGGATGAAAAGAAATGGATCTATGACTCAACTAAGAAACAAACCCTTCTAAGCCATCTTCCTTTATCCTTGGCTAAGAGAATGTCCAAGAACTACTACTTGTTACAAGTTTTCATTAAAATAATATACATATAAACACAATTAATCACCAAAGGAAATAGTTTCAATATAATCAATAATCACCATCAGATAGAACTATATTGAATAACACATCATAGCCTCTAACTATTACTAATTATGATCAATAATCAATGAACATTAAAACTAATGATTTGTCTAATCTAAATAATTATATAAAAACAATCACATACTGTATTCTAAATTATGTTAACTTAATGTAAATTCTTAGTAAGACACAAAAAAATTGGATGAGACAGGACATTAACACAAACATACAAAATAGTACAAGAACTTTCTTTCTCATATTAATCAAAAAATTATCCTCTCTTTACAATGTTATAGAAACATATACTTATAAATTGGGATGGGGATCCATTATCCTTGAAGCTTAGTCTAATTTTAAAATTTCTAAATTAGGATGGTATGCCAAAAAATTATGTAAGATATACATGAATATAATATATAAAATATAATCCTAGTTTAGGAACAAAATGCTTCTCCATATAAATTAAGCCATGACTAAATACTAGTAAATACATACATGAAGTCTTATTTAGAACTACTGATAAATTTTTAATTAATAAAAATAATGTGTCACTATTAAATATACTATTGAGGTAGCATGCATAACCATCATTAGTGGAATTTGAACTAAAGTGAAACTATTCTTTAAAGATGATAGTGGAGGCATTATAGATGACAAGATGATGAGCATTGGTCATGTATAAGTATACACCATAGTATATGTAAGGAACATAGGAAGAGGTGTAAAATATTAAGATTGAGTTATAGATGTTCCTACTAAAGTGACAAGCTCACATTGTCCTTGTAATCATTTGTATTCATTCATAATTTTTGAAAATTCCAAATCAAAAGTTTTATAATCAATGATGGACCTTATAAATAAAAATGGATTTTTCCCTATCAATTTCTTTTGTATATCTATTGAATGTTTAAAATAGACATGCATTATCTCTATCTCAACTAGGGTAAATTTTACTGGCCCATATAGAACTAAACTTGGGTTTTTTTGGTGGATTTCTAAAGTTAATGGATGATTTTTAGGCATGTAGATGAATGGAAATGTGAAATGTAACTTATTGTAGAAGGTATGTTGATGTGCAACAATATGTAAAAATCATAGGTGGATGGTAGATATGATGACATGATTTGTAAATTTGGTCATAAAATGACTTTATATTACATATAATGGAAAATAATCTCATATTAACTTCTGATGGAGTGGAAAATTATATTTATATGCATGAAATATATCTTAAATAGTAGGTGAGTTGACCTAGAAAACTGAATTACACCTATATAATTTAGGTCAACCACATTATTCACCACCCAATAAAATATCAAAAAGGAAATTTATAAAACCAAAATATTAATGAATTAATGACTAATAGACACTAAAATATACCCTAATCTCAGCTACCTTATCTATTGTATATGTGATCAATTGTACTATTTTCTCATTAGTCATGAAGTGGTGATCTCCACTTCTTCCTTAAAACTATCAGCTGTAACTTGTAATAGACTCTAAAAATGGGTTTGGTGACAAATTTTCCTTGAGGTGTAAACACACCTATAATTTTTATATCTATGAGAACTTGAATATTTATCTACTTTTGATTTGTAAATTGGTGAACAAACCCTTATATTTCTTGGTTCCACTCTACCAAATGAGAACTCTTGGTACTTTTTGTCACCAAATCTTGCACTATAAAAGAGGGTGTTCAAGTTTCTTCAAATTTTGGGAAACATTGGAATACTTATAGGTATGTGGGTTTACCTATAAGTAGAAGTATACCTCTAGGTTGAAGGGATAGCTCCATAAATCTACCTTGAAATGCTTATCACCTATTTAACTAGTTGTTTATGGGTAAAAGAGTTATAAATTTTCATGAAATGAAACTAATCTAATGGGGTGATACACAAAAATTATTTACACATTAATATTATACTTATTTCATTAAGAAACAAGGCATATAAACTAGCTTCTAAGTTCTGGAAGGTTCTAACATAAGTGTCTCAACATAGAGGTGATGTGCATGAGATAACATAAGGTATGAAAAATAGAGGACATAATACACACTATAAGAACAAATTTACACTTTAAATGATCCTAACACACTTTTATACACTCTATATGACCTATTAGAATAGTAACTCTTGCATATACATGAAAAGATAAGGCAAACAAGAATATAAGGTTATCACTAACTCCACCATACATCACTTTACACACTTATAAAAAATTTAATGAACTCAAAACCAGATTTAAATTAATTTTTAAAAGGTAAAATATAATATCATTCTAGGAGGGCTTCACCATACATGGTGTGGTGTTAGTCTACAATAACCAAAATTACTTCTAATTATAAAATTGTAAAGAGAGGAGAAGAGAATGAAGTCCAAGAGTCACTAGGACATGTGACATGATAATAAAAGGATTTAAAAATGTAGTTGGATGAATTTCAAGATATATCATGAAAGTCATGATAGGACACATGGCCTTTAAAACATTAAACTCCTAAAACATGGCGTAGGATCCTCATTGTTTGCTCATAAAACTACCTTCATCATTTGGCCTTATTTGAACATCCACATCTGACTAGAGATAAATGTAATTATTTACTTGAGATTTAGTGGTTTTATACATTATCCAACATGCATTAGTTACATACCTAATCATTAATATTCTTCTAGACATGAGCTATCACTACCTACAGTCTAAATAACTCCTCTTTCACTCACCTTACACACTTGGCACCATGTTTACCTTTAATTTCAAAACTAATATGTACATAAGAGTTAATTTCACCTTTTAATACCACTCATATCCTTATATTTCTTAGGTAGTCCTTAAAAAACCTCCCATTTAAATTTTTGACTCTCTTACTAGCTTATGTACTATGCCATTTTTGACTAGATGAGATAAAGGCACTTGAAGAAACACATATTAAATATTATACTAAAATAAATTGACATGATGGATTATCTAAAGTAATAAACTATCTCCCAAAGTGACTTTCATCCTTTGACTCTTCCTTGAACCCATAAAACACTAAAAACTAACAAATAAATCCTTTTTATGGCCTATCCATATAAGGAGGGTAACACTCAAGTTGATGAGGATGGGACATAGAGAGTCATATATAAATTATATCCATTTAAAAATCCATCCTATGCTATATGGATGCATTTCTCACATCATCTTCCCAATCAGATCTTTGGGAAGGGTTTGAGAGGGTTAGAGTACTTTTACCCTCTAAGGATGTTTCATATAGGTCTGACATCCAATTATCCAAAAAATTATAAAAAGTTATTTTTTACCAACTCCTTCAATATTCCCCAACTTCTCACACTCCCATGCACAACATCCAAGTAGGTGTGAGCATCTCAAATGAGCCTCTTGAGATTTGTTCTTAATTTTACATAGGTTTGAGTTGGTCTTAAGACAAAAGTGGCTTCCCTATGGATTATTTTTCATAATATAATCTTGAAAACACCTTATACTATTTAATTAACATGTTTAAATTCATTTTAATTTTCACCTAAGTATATAATTGAAATCATACCCCTCTAGGGCTTTAGGCTTAATCTAGACCAAGTAGGTCTGCCTACATACTTATGAATCTAGGCTATTCTAGCATATTTACAACATATTTGAGGGTTTAAATATGTTGGTACATGTTTTTATCAATCTTATATATCATATATTAATGTTTAATCCTCACTCAACCTTACTTCTTATCACCTTTCTTCAAAGTCTATAGGTTTGCATCTTAGGGGAGTACCCTCTATCTAAGACAAAATATAGGGTACTTACCCTATTGTATCATAAAAAATCATTGTTTTAGGAGCTTATACAAGACATGGGAATTATATATACAAATTTTTAAGTTTTATTTGTACCCATATCACCTTTTAATGATTCAAAACCAAAGATAAACTCATTGGGAAGCTCATTGTGTGCATGGTCTTGATGTGGACTATATGTTGATTTGTTAGAACCATTTTATGATTTATTTCCATGATATAAGAGTTACATGGAATATTAAATATAAATCTTTAGGTGTTTAAATTATTCAAAAAATTCTTACCATTCATTCTTTCACCTTCAATCCATGTCTTTGCTCCACTAGGACTTATTGATAGGCTGACTGTATTTTATCTCAGAAAAGGCCTATCTATAGGTGATATTGAATGGTTTAAGACATTAATAAATTTACAAAATACATTATTATAGTTAAAAATTTAATTTTATAATCACGTATATTAAATTACCTCAATATCAAGCTATGCTAACATAAAAAAAAACACTTCCGATTTCATTGTCATACCACATTTAGCTATAGTTGACTATCTTCAAGCAAAACATGGGTCTTGTAGGTGGATATATATCTCGAAACCTATGTAACATGATATATTATTATTATATAATTATTGGAATCATTTTTGAACTTTTTTATTTAGCCATTAGGTTTCATGTCTAGGTTTGTGTTATCAAACTGTAGATACCTACAGTCAATTGTAGGTGGCCCTTTTGAACCATATTACACCTATAGATGCATATATTAGGATAAAACCTAGTAATACAAACTTTCTTGATGAGATTTAGACTATAAATTTTATCTTAACTTTATTATATACCTACCATGAATAAATTCCTCCATATTATAACTTTGGGTGTAAGGCCACTTTTGAAGTTCCAATCTTGTAGAATACATTGAAAATCTATAGTGAACAAATTCATGATTTTGACGTCTTTAAACACTAGTCACACACCCTCATTATTTTTTAGGGTTATACATATATATGGATTATATAATATGGAAACATTTATGTTCATATAAACTCTATGTGGCATCATCATATAGCATCCCTAAAAGTGTTTAGGCCTATGTTTTGGTGTTTTTAGGGATTTTATCCCTAAACTGAGTTTTTAAACTTACGATAGATTTCAAGCCTACCTATTTGAATAATGATTAAATCATGATTATCAAGGTATTTATAATATACCCAAACCTAATGAATATTTTAAATCATTCCCAATTCTTCCATGAAGCATTCTCAAATCTCTTTGATACTTGTAGATGCACTCATAATAACATATAAGGTAGTGAAGGTAGCATATAGACTATGCATACGATGCGACCTTATATTAGAAACTAAAGGCATATAAATATTATTAAAACATGATTTAGTCACAAAAAATTGTTTAAAAATCCACCATATAACACTTTAAAACTTTGTGGGGCCACCTATAGGTGTGCATTCCTGTATGTAGGCAGTAAGTGTAGAGATGAGAAATATGCATGGTGAAAGATCATTTAATTAGTCCTAAATATTTAAATATATTCAAATGAAATATTTACATCCCAAGTAACTTTAAAACAATATAATTCTTTGTATCAACATGATGGGCTCTTTCTATGGCACATGTACGTATGCATTAAGTTCCAGCCAGGTAGTGAGAGTTGAGATAACTAATTTGTATGATATATGAGCTTGAAAATATTTAAAACTTATAAAAATATTTAAAATTGGTTCCATTTACCTTTAAAGGATTGTAACATGTTTTCATACATCCATCCCAATGTCCTTAGGACCCTTATATGCCATGACTATAAGTGAAAGTAAACTGAGAGTTGACTGTGTCTCACATTTTGAGAGTAACCTTTATGATGCTAATATTAAAGATATAACTTGGGAATAAGTATATTTCAATGAAATTTTAGAATCATTAAACATAATTTCATATTTAATTCAATCCATTATAGATAAAAAGACCTTTTTTAATTGATGAAAAATGACTGCAACCTCACTAACAACATCAGCTTGTAAGCTAAGGGATTTGAACTCATCAAAACACTTCCAAAAATGAAACTAAAGGTGGAAAACATGTGAGAAGGAATTTCACATCCTTTTTAATCCATTTCATAATTAATATCATACTAACATGCTCAAATAACATGTAAAACCAAAAAACCAACTTGTTAAGGATGGTTCATAAAGTATAGCCACCAATACTTGAACTCCAAACATGAAAATTAATATGAGAAAGTGTAATATCCATAAATAATATCTTTTGATCTAGAAGTACTCCTAATAATCATACTATCCAAAGACCTATTAACTATTTTTACTTACATAGTGGAGAGATGGAGAGATAAAATGGTTTTATCCCAATTTTGGCACCTCTAAATCATATCAATCATGTAAATGAGTTTAATGAAGTTGAATAACATACAACAAGTTCTCCCACATTCCATTCTCTCTCATAGGTTATACAACCTTTGAAACTCCCTATTTTGAACTTGTTTTCTTGATTTTCAATTAACACCTATAATTTTCTATTAGTAATGACATTCGTAATGAGGAATATGATAGGTACTAATATGATGTATGTTGATAAGGAGAATATAACACTTTTATAGGTTATAAAATAATATCACTTCATTTATGACCCATAAAATGACCCCAAATTGACTAAAAATGACATAAGGACTAATATGGACTATGACCAAGGCTAATAAGACATTAAATGACATAAAATAAACTATAACTCACCCTATAACATGTTTATAGACCCTTATATCTAGTTTTAGACCATAGGGTGTTGACCTATTTTGACATGTGGTTAAAATGGTCAATAGTCTTAGTGATTTCCCAAGGGTGGTATGCTTGTTATGCCAAGACTAGTTACCTAATCCTATCCATTGGGAAATGGATTCACATGTAAAATATTTTGACACAATTTAAATTTGACACCACACCAAACAATGAATAAAGAAAATGAAATAAGACACACCCAAAGGAAACACACATGTGTTGAGCTAGAACACTTATGGAACACAACCCAAATGAAAGATATACACACACACCTAAAATACTATTTACAAAACCTTAATATTGAGGTGAAACATATGATTATACCTTAACTATGGTAAAAAATAGTTCCCTTTACATCTTTATAATTCCATGAAGGTAATCTAAGATGGGAATCATGTCCATCATCAACCACTTGGATATGTGTACGGTCAAGAAAAATATCAACTCTATTCCTTCTTAGGCCTAAAAGTGAACTATTTTAAACCTTAATTAATTATGTTTCTTTCTCTCAAAGATCCTTTATTGGAGCTACAATCCTTTTGATCATTATTATATCTAATTTACACTCCTCAAACTATAGATTAGAGTGTATGACAACTACCTCATCTTTTTACTCTTTTAGAATAGAAATCCCTTTATGTTTTGGATTATCAAGCTCCTCTTATTTATGATTCAACACTTATAAATTTGACTCAGCATCAGGTGGATATTTTAACTATCCTTGAGGCACAACCAAATATGCCATCAATCTACTAGGTCCTTCTAGGACTACAGGATTTTGAACAAAAAATTGATTTTGATCTTTCTCCATGAAAAGGGATTTAATTTCATGATTGATAAAAAAATAAAGATCCTTCCCATTATTATTATTATCAAAAAACAAATCAAATATACATTTATTTGGAGAGGAGTACTACTTAACTAGTCAAATTCTTGACATATGGCATTGAATTTTAGCCATAGGTCATCCTCTTCTTCCTCATGAGTGTCACCATCAAAGGAAACTTCATAAATAATAATTATAAATACATAATTATTTCCAATATTATTCTCAATTATGCTCTTCAACCCCTCATCATCATATACATGAATCAAATAGTTACTTTCAGCAGCTTGTGAGAAAGGATGCTTGACACTTACCTCAGCTCCCTCAAATGGCTCTTCATACATGATATAAGTGTCAATGTAATTTTGATAAAATTATACATAATGATAATTATCATAATCATATACAAAATATTCACCTAGAAAAAAGGCATAAATACCCTCACATCCATATTAGGCTCCTCCTTCTCATGAACAAAACAATTCAAGTTAGAACTTATATTAATGCAGGGCTCAATATGAAACCTTAAAAGAGCTTGAGTTATTATGGTCACCTTGGTTCCATATATTTTCCTAAAGGATAATAATGATAAATAATCTAAGATATAGCCATGTATCTTGGCTACAAATTTCCTTGAAAGGTAGATTGAAAAGTGAGCATGAAGGTCTACCACAATAATGTCTTGAAGGATGGGAAAACTATGACAATCATGCAAGAAAACCTTTAAAATTTTTATCAACCCTATTATTTTATAAAGTTTAAAATATAATTAGATAGCTCATTTTATATGAGTCTCATATTTTAATCCCAAGTTATCAGTCATAACATTGGGCATGACTGACATAGAGGCTCCACTATTAACTTGCAATTATACACCAATTTGTCACTCACTATGAGAGTGAGGTAGAATGGTGGAGGTTTATCATATTTAGTAGATGGTTAAAAAATGGTATTAGGGGAATTTTTAAGATCAAAGTGACTATGAAATTGATTTGAAGGTGAAGGACTAGTAGGAATAGTGGATAGTTGCTTTTGTACTAGTTCTTTTTACCAGGAATGTAAAAGACATCCCACAAAGAGACAGATGTTTTGGTACTTTTAAAAGAATACAATATGTTTAGGGAAGAATTACTAACCTTATATTTATTATTTTGAGGTAGATGATTTATTTTAACTTGAATAATTGAGACACCTTGAATAGACCTTACCATATTTTGAATTGAATAAGGTGTAGGAGTGTTTGGAACTTCTATGCTTACATCCATACTTTACTACCTTAGGGGAAGATTAGGCAAACTTATATGAATGTTATTGTCACTTCTTATATCCTTATTCTTGGCTCTTGAATTATCTTTAATATTAGTTCCTTTATGGAGCACAAAGGTATATTCTACCAAGAAACTAGTGAAACTCTCTCCATGAGGATACCAATCCTCATTTGTTTGCATAATGACTTCATATTTGGATAATAGGAGAGGGGTGACCCATCCTTGAGAAATTAGAGCTTGATCTCCACCTTCATTAGCATCCATAAATTAGCCTTGTTTCCAATATTCTCATTTTACCAATTTTCTATGCACCAATACCATCTCTCTTGCATTAGTGGTGGAATTGAGATTGTACACATTATCAACACTATTGAAGTTAGGCTGCCCTTGACCTCTTCCTCTCCCATAATGTTCACAATATTATTAATAATAGGGATATGGATTTTAATAGGCACCTTGTTTCATATTCCATCTTCCAAGATTATCTTCCAACCATTGAATATATGAATCTTTATCCATGTCATTATCTGCCTTCTTAAGAATAGCCGTAGGCTTGGTATTAATATTAGGAATTTGGGCCACACTTGGAGAATCAGTTGGAGTATTAGCATATAAAGGCATATACACATTAGTAGTAAATTTTACTACTTAAATGAGGAAATTATAATATATAATGGCAAGTTCATACATATCAATAAGAGTGAAACTACCCATGGATTGAAGCATGATAGCAATATCAATACCAATGGATCTCAAGTAGGTAGGAAACACAAAGCTAGTAGGTGGTCTCATGGAATGAGGCAATATATACCAATTCTTTTGAAACCTCTCATCTAATTCATTAATTTCTTATTTAGGGCCTATTTTTATCACATTGATCTCATGTATAAGATAAGTATGTTTACTTTCATATTCAAACCTTGAGGTTAACAACACTCTAAAATAATCTCATGATGTGATGTATCCACTAGGCAAAGTCCTATACCAATCAATTAATTTCCATCTAAGGGAAATAAAAAGGAGTCTAATGGAAATGTTGTCCTTTGTGACATTTTACAAACTACACAAAATAGAGATATCCTTGATGTGCTCACTAGGTGCAATATGACTCTCACTATTGAATGTGGGCACATTCTTTATGGCATTAGGACAAATGTCATCATAGACTTAAATGTGGATTGGATTTTAAATATTAATGTTAGGAAATTCATGTTTCCTAGCCATTTCTTTTTTAATATCTTAAATTTCTTCAATCTCTTCACTCTCTAGGCTAGTAAAATCTTGTTGGTCTTCAAAGGTTAGATTAGGATGAGGGTATTGAACTTCAAGAGGAAGTTCAAGATAAATAGGTAGATTGATTGGATTAATAAATTTAATATATTATGAGCTACTAGGAATCATGAAGCATGAGATAAAAAACAAAATAATGTCCTTAAACTAGATTAAACCTTGAACGAAGTCACTAAATGATAAATAACACACTAATTTGTAGTTGATGTTGTCAAGACCAACATTCACCTTAACAAGTTATCTTGAAGATACTAGGTCCCATAGAGCATGCTAGAAATATTATCACCAAATATTTAACCATATAATAGTGTGTTCAATCATCTTCCATATTTTGGGAATATGGGAATACGTATAGGTATGTGGTTTTACCTATAGGTAGAAGTAGACCTATAGGTTTAAGGAATAGCTCCCTGAATATACCTTGTAATGCTTATCACCTATTTAACTAGTTTCTTATGGGGAAACGAGTTAGAAATTTACATTAAATTAAAATAATATAAGGGTTTTTTACACCAAGATGATTTATACATGACTATTATACTTATTTCACCAAGAAACAAGGTATACAAACTAGCTTCTAAGTCTTAGAATGTTCTAACATAAGTGTTTCAACATAGAGGTGATGTACATGAGACAACATAAGGAAAGTGAAATAAAGGTTATAATTAACAATATAAGAATAATTATACACTTTAAAGGAGCCTAAATCACTTGACTACACTCTATATGACTTTATAGAATAGGAACTCATGCATAGACATGAAATGATAAGGCAAAGAAAGATAAAAGATTATCACTAACTCCACCATACATCACTTTTCACCCTTATAAAAATGTTCGTGTACTCAATCCTAGACTTGAATTTTTTTTTCAAAGGCAAAATATAATTTCATTCTAGTAGGGCTTCACCATACATTGTGTGGTATTAGTATACAATATCTAAAATGGCTTCTACTTATAGAATTAGAGAGAGAGGAGAAGAGAATGAAGTCCAAGAGTCAGTAGGACATGTGTAATGCTAATAAAAAAGAGTTAAAAATGCACTTGGATTAAGTTTGATATAAATAATTCATAGAGTGATAGGACATATAGCCCTCAAAACATGAAACTCCTAAAATGTGGTGTAGGATTCCTCATTACTTGATTAGAAAACTATCTTCATCATTTGGCCTTCTTGGAATGTCCAAAACTAACTAGGGAAATATGTGATTATTAAACTAATAGGGAGTGGTTTTATACATGCTCCAACATCTATTGGATTCATCCCTAATCATCAATATTCTTTTGGACATGAGCTATCACTACCTGTAGTCTAAAGAACTCCCCTTTCACTCACCTTACATAGTTGGCACCAAGGTTTCATTAAATTTTATAATATGATACATATATAAGATTTAATGACACATTTTAGGACCCCTTATGTCCTTATATTCCTTATGAAATCCTTAAAAATCATCCCACTTGAAGTTTTCACTCTCTCACTAGCTTGTGCACTATGCCAGTTTTGACTGGCTAAGATTAAGTCAGTTGCAGAGACACTTTTGAGATATTATGATAAAATAAATGGAAATTAGGGGTTATATAAATTCCCAACCTATCTCCCAAAGTGACTTTCATCCTTTGAGTCTTCCTTGAACCTAAAAAACACCAAAAATTGTCAAAGAAAGCCATTTTATTACCTATCCATACAATTAGGGAAACAATCAAGTTGATGAAGAGGGCCCTTGGAGAGTCATATATAACTTATAACCATTTAAAAAGATTTCATATGCCATTTGGATACATTTCCCACTTCATCTTTGTAATTGGGTCTTTGGCAAGGGTTTGAGAGGGTTTATAGTAATTTTACCCTATAAGGATGTTTTATATAGGTCTAACATCTAATTCTCCAAAAAAATCTACAAATTTATTTTTAAATACCTCCTTAAACATTCCCCAACTCCTGATACTCCCATGTAAAACCTCAAAGTAGGTGTGAGCATCTCAAATGAACCTCTTGAGCTTTGTTCTCCATTTTCTATAGGCTTTAGTTGGTATTAATCCAAAAGTGGCTTCTTTGTGGATTATTATACATACTAGAACCTTGAACACAAATTAAAATATTTAATGAAAATGTTTAAATTCATGTGAATTCTCACCTAAGGCTATAAGTATAATCATATCTCTCTAAGACTTTAGGCCTAATCTAGACTAAGTAGGTCTGCTTACATACTTATGTGTCTAGGCCATTCTAGAATATTTAAAACATATTTAAGGGTTTACATATGTTTTTCCATGTCTGTATCAACCTTATATAAATATTATTTTAATTTTTTATCAATCCTCAACCTTCCTTCTTATCACCTTTCTTCAAAGTCTATAGGTTTGCATCCTAGGGGAGTGCCCTCTATCTAAGATAAAGTAAAGGGTACTTACCATATTATATCATAAAAATTGATTGTTTTAGGAGATTATCCAAGAAATATGGATTATGTGTACAAATTTTTATGGTTGGTTTTACCCCTAGAACTTCCAAATGCTTCAAAACCCAAGACAAACTCATTGGGAAGCTCATTATGTGCAGGGTCTTGATGTGGACTATATGTTGCTTTGTTAGAGCCATTTTATGCTTTATTTCCATGATATAAGAGTGTAATTTACTAGTCATTATCACTTTTGAGGTTTTTAAGTTTAAAAAAAACTTCTTATCATTCATGCTTGCACCCTCAATCCATGTCTTTTCTCCACTAGGCCTGACTGATAGACTGACTATATTTTATCTCAAAAAAGGCCTATCTATAAGTGATCTTTCATGGTTTAGGGACTTAATACATTGCTCCAAGACCTTATATTTACCAATTTTATTTTATATTCAATTATTATCATTTACCTCAATATCAAGCTATTCTAACATCAAAAACACCACTTCTTAGCTCACTATCATAGCATAGTCAACTATAGTTGACTTTCTTGGAGCAAAATAGGGGTCCCATATGTGGATATCTATCTTGGAACCTATGTAAAATGATCTATGATTATTATATAATTATTGGAATCATTTCTTAACTTGTATGTGTCCTTAACCATTATGTTTCATGTCTAGGTTTGTGTTATTAGACTGTATATACCTACAATCAACTATAGGTGGCCCTTTTGAATCATAGTACACTTGTAGATGCATCTATTAGGCCAAAACCTAGTAATCCAACCTTTATTGATGAACTTTAGATCATAAATTTTATCTTCACTTTCATATAAATACTCACCATTAATACATGCCTCCATATTGTAACTTTAGGTGTTAAGCCACTTTAGAAGTTCCAATCTTGTATAATACATTGAAAAACTATAGTGAACAAATTCATGATTTTGAGGTCTTTAAACACTACACTCCACTAGTCACACATCATCCTTATTTTTCAAGGTTTTACCTCTATATGTATGATATAATATGGAAACATTTATTTGCATATAAACTCTATGTGACATCATCATATGACATCTCTAAAAGTGTTTAGGCCTCTGTTTCAATAATTTTAGGGATTTTATCCCTGAATTGAGTTTTTCAACTTGAAGATAACTTTCAAGACTACTTTCTTACCTAATGATTCAAACATTCTTATAAATGCATTTAAAATCTCCCAAAACCTGATTAAGGTTTAAAATCATGCCAAATTATTCCATAAAGAGTTTTCAAAATTTTGTGATAGCATGCAGATGCATTCACAGTAGCATATAAAGTAGTGAAGGTAGCATATAGACTGTGCATAGAATGTGACCTTATACTATAACTTAAATGAATCTCAATATTATTTAAAAATTATGAAGGAATCAATTTTTTTAACATCCACCATAAAAAACTTCAAACCTTTGTGGGACCATCTATAGGTGTGCATTCTTGTATGCAGGAAATGAGTGTGGAGATGAGCAATATGCATCATGATAGATCATTTAATTAGAACTAACTATTTCAAACTCTTAAAATGAAAATTTTACATGCCAAGTAACTTTAAAATAATCTAATTCTTTATATCAATGTTATGGGCTCCTTTTATGGCAATTGTAGGCATGCATTAAGTTGAAGACTAGGCAGTGAGGGTTGAGATAACTAGTTTGTATGGTATATGAGCTTGAAAATAGTTCAAACCTTATAAAAAGTATTCAAATTGGTACCCTTATCCTTTAAATTATTGGAAAATATTTCCATACCTCCATTCAAGTGTCCTCAAGACCCTTATATCTCATGACTATAAGTGAAAGTGAATTAAGATCTGACTATGTCTCACATTTTGTGAGCAAACTTTATGATGCTAATATTGGAGATTTAAATTTGTAAGAAGAATATTTTCATGAAATTTGAGATGCATGAAACATAATTTCATACTTAATTGAATCCATTTTAGATAAATTAACCTTTTACAATTGATGAAAATTAACTGCAACCTCACTAGTAACATCAACTTATAACATGAGGGATTTGAACTCATCAAAACACTTCCAAACATGAAACCAAAGGTGTAAAATGTGTGATAAATAATTTCACATAATATAAAATAAATTTCATTATTTTTATTGTATGAACACTCTCAAATAAAGGATAAACCTATAGTGTGTGGGGATTAACATGAAAAACTAGATAGTCAACTTGTTAAGGATGGTTCATAAAGTATAGACCATAAATCCTTCAAATATAAACATGAAAATGAATATTCTAAAGTGTAATATCCACCACCAAGATATATTTACCTATAATTACTCCTACTAACCATATTATCTAAAGACCTATTGACTAATTTTGCTTGCATAGTGTAGTGGCAGAGAGATAGAATGGTTTTAGCCCAATTTTAGCACTACCAAAGAATTTAAAATATGTAAATTAGTCTAATGAAGTTTAGGATCCATCCCAAAAGGTTTTCCCACATGCTACTCTCTCTCATAATCCATACAACCTTTGAAACTCCCTCTTTTACACTTGTTTTCTTGATTTTTAGTTAACACCTACAAGTTTCTATTAGTACTGGCATTCCTAAAAAGGAATATAATATGAATTGACATGAAGGACTTTGAGAATCATAGTATAACACTTTTCTATCTTATAAAACTATACCACTTCATTTATGACCCATAAAATGACCCCTAAGTGACTCAAAATGACATAAGGACTAATATGGTCTATGACCAAAGCTAATAAATCATTAAATGACATCAAATGAACTCTAACACACCCTATAACATGTTTTTAGACCCATATATCATGTTTTTTACTATAATGGGTTGACCCATTTTGACTTGTGGTCAAAATAGTCAATAGTACTTACATAAATTTTTGCTAGAGTTGCACCAAGTGAAAGCATCACATTAAGTTGTTGGTATTTTTTCAACCTAGTAGATTTACTAATGGATCTCAACTTGGAATTTAAGTATTTATTTTATTAATGTAACTTGACTGCATCTCCCCAAAATGGTTGGGACTGAGCTCTTATTGACCTGATGAAGCTCAAAAGATGGTATAGATTCCTAGAAAAACATCACACAATCTAATTTATGTCAAGTATGGATCATTGTTTACATTACGATCCTATAATATATTTTTGGTATAATAGAGTCCCTTGAAAATATGCTTAAGCAATCCCCCAGTTGTATCAACCATTTTAATAGTGTAATTTCAAACTCATCTACATATCTAGATCTTTGTTTTATTTTCTTTGTAAATGAAAATAATTCCTCTCATTTTTCCAGTCAATAGGCTTACCCTCAATTATTATTATATTATTCCTCACTCTCATTAATGTGTTTGTGACTCTATCAAGATGTATGACAACTTTGATTTTTATGTTATAACTAAACATTGCCTTATTTACTTTATTGCTTCAATTGTTGTATACATGGTAGGATCACCATTAGAGTCTACTTAGTATTATAGGATGGATATGAAGAATTAGGGAATGGATAATTTCTTGGTGGTCATATCAACAATGTAGGTAAAATACTCACCATGGAATATGGACTAGAGGATGTAGGAGGTTTAATAAATATATATAAAGCCCTTATCCAAGTTATACTCTTTATTAGTGGGGGAGTTTCTAAAATTTAATTGGTTAGGTCTAGGGTCATATATAGAGACTATGAAAGATTTTTTTGGGTTATTTTTGCAATGGGCATCCTAAATTGAGTGGAAGCCCTACTAGTGTTGAATGGGAGGTAAAAATGGATTTAGACATTAAGTCTTACAAATGTACACCATTTCCTATGGTACTTTGATTATTAGTGGAAATCCATGGATGAATTAATGAAACTTAGGTGAATTAAAATTGTTCCAAATAATCTTCTATGGAGTCAATGGTAAATTATCTAAGGAATGTAAAACATAACTTACCTTTTCTAGAGTATTATTAGGAAGATAAGTTGTCCCCAAACCTGTTATAGTAGGAGAAACTAAAGTGTGGATTATAATTGCTTCTGTAGTTTTAGAAGAATTTGTAGTAGAACCACCCATAGGATGAGTATCAATTAATGTAGGTAAAATTATGGTAGTAGGAGACTCACTGGGACTATCTTATGTAATGAATTATTGAATGGTGGTAGACCTTACTAGCTATGTTCACAGTGTGTGATTCTTCATCTTAAAGGAAGGAATTTGATGTCTAGGAGGGTGAGCTTTGATATTTCCTTGCACTACATCTTCTCCAAGATTATATAGTCTAGTCTCCACCTTTGAATCATCCTATTCAATTTCAACATATGAAGATCATAATGACACATTTATATGATTTTGTGGTATTTACCCCACTCTTGTGATACCTAGAGATTATATAGTGGTCATGTGATTCCTTCTCTTCCTATTATATGTAACTACTAGGGGATGATAAAGATTAGCTCACTTTGGGAAAGAATTAGGAGGATACATTACTATTGTCACTTGAAATTACACCCCTTCAGGATATTAGTAAGATATCCTTATTAAAGTAGAATAAGATAAACACCTCAGGGCTATGGGTGACCCAAATTTGAGGCGAGTCTCTAGATTAGGGCTAGTTCCTCTTTGATGTACCACTTCCACATAACACAACCACACTTCCATTTTTTAGGAAAAGGATTAAGAAGCCTAAACTAACCTAGCTAATGAGGTGATGCACTAAATATATTGTCTACTCACACCACTTTCAATGCACTTGGAACCAAAGAGAAACCTGTACATACACTTCATCAAACTAAAATATCTTCTTCTACATCAATGTTTCAAGCATGGGGTCTTGAAGAGATCTTAGATTAGGAGGACTAGATAATAGGTCTTATATAAAAAATAATTAATAGAATACACACTATATATATAATATCCATTAAACACTTCTTGTTGACCTACAAAAGAGAGATTTCAAACTACATAAGGCACTAGGAAGGATAACATGTCAAGGTAAACAAAATACACTTGTATAGGACCAACAACCATAGTATGTACTTCATAAAGTAATGAATGAGGTAAAAACAACATTATTTATTAGTTCAAGGAAAAAATTTAGTAGGGCTTCTCTATACTCAGGTGGAGAGATATCCCTACAATAGCCAAAAATGCTAGTACATATAGGAATTGTGAGAGAAGAGAGTGAGTGAGAAGCTCAAAATTCACTAGAGACACTTGTCAAGGAATAAAAAGGAGTTAAAATAGCATGTAATTAGGCATGAGATAGGTCCTATAAGGAAAATAATAATAAATGTCTCTCAAAGTCATCAAACTCCTCCAAATGTGGCATAGATGTTGTCTTGCTTGCATATGAAACTACCTTCATGATTTATCTTCATTAGATTGCCTCACCACTAAATAGGGATAGGTCTAATAATTGATTTGAGGGGGAGGGGTTATTGACAAGCCTCCATAGGCATTGGAATGGTCTCTAATCATTCATATTCTTTTGGTCATGAGAAATCACTCTTAGTAGTTGAAAATAATTCCCTCTCATGCACCTCTCATACTTGGCACTCAATATGCTTCCAATTATTCAATCTAATCCATGCACAATGGGAAATGAAAATTTTCAAGAATATTTATGTCATCATATTCATCAAACAAACCTCAAAATACTTCTAGATTTATACTTTCATCTTTCCACTAAGTGATCATTACTTACTTACTATGACTGTCTAAGATTAAGAAGATAACATACACACTTAGGAGCCTTGATACCTCAATTAATGATCATGGAGATAATCTCTCTCCTAAAGGTGATTACATTATCTAAAGCTTCTCCATACCTATAAGACACACAAATTTTTCAAATAAAGCTCTATTGTATACCATTCATACAAGTGTAGTACAACTCAATTGCATGGAGAGGAGACCTAAAGAGTCCTATGTAGCTTAAAATAATCTCCCTAGCATTTACACTTGATTTAGATTCTCCATTTGTCTTATCTTCTCCATCGAGTCTGAGTTGGGGTTTTGTGAGGGTTTTTAACAATTTTAGGCCTTAGCCTTTATTCATAAATATTACACATTAGAGTTATAAACCAATGCCATTGAGGGATTCTTAGATACCTTCCATAATACCTTGAAGCACATTAAGTCTCCATGCAAAGTATCATGGAAGATACAAGCATTCTAAGATGGCCACTCATGTCTTTTCTATACATTCTACATGGTCTGAGTGCCTTTCAACCAAAGAATGGCCTGTTGATGAAATTTTATGAAAAATAATAGCTTAGAAACATTTTTATACACCCAAATAATATTCCCCAATATATTGGAAGTTTTTTTTCATGCTAAAATTTTGAAATACTTCTCATTTGGAGACTACGCCTAATCTTGCTCTCTAGGTCTGCCTACAAAACCTATTGCCTAGACAATATTGTTTAGTTTAAGACCTTATAGCCTAGTTTAATATGATTTAATAGGAATATACAAACCTCACCAATCATCTTAAAATTTTCCCTCAACTTTTGAATGATGTTCTTATCTATTCTTCAATATTTATAGGGTTTAGACATGGGGAAAGTGCCCTCTATCTGAGACAAAATAGACGGCACTTACCCTATTTCCTCAACAAAATAAAATATTAGAGGGGATTTTCCAACCTATAGGGATGCTATGTACAAATTTTTGACCCTTGGTGATGTATCTAAACCTCTAAATGTTCCCAATTTCTAAGGTAGAAATCATCAAGACAAACTATGCAAGGTACTTCAAGAGTTAACTATGATTGCATCTTCTGGGCTCCTATTTGCTTGATCTGACATAATGAGAATGTATCCAAGATTAAATCACCATGATGTATATGTTTATATATCATTCATCACTTTACCTCACTATGAATATTTCCCATGCACCCTTAGCTATAACTGAACACATTTGTCTTAACTATGTTTTCACCTATTTGGTATACTTCTAGGTGCACTTTATATAAAATAGGTATTTGGGATGATTTTAAAGTATCATTAAAGTTATGAATATCTATGGTAATGATTTATATTCATTTTTTCCATGCTTAGGTCCTATTTACACTAAGGATACCTCCTTTTTGTTTATTGTTTGTTGCTTGAGATAACACAGTCAATTGTGTTCTACCTTGAAGGGGTGTTTGTATGATTTAGGCCTTAAATACAAAGTATAGAAGTCCTTAATACATTATAATATCATTTTATCATGATTTATACCCAATTTTTTTCACCCTATACTATTTTCACACCCAAAAACTTCAACTTTTTAGTCACTACCTGTTGATAGTCCACATAGTGGTTATAGGTGCACTTTCCATACCAGAGATAATTGTAGGTTTTATATGACTTAAAAGATAGTATGAATTATTATTTTGGATTTTATCTATGATCATTAATGGTCCCTTACCTATAAATTTCATTCAAAACATGAAATAATTTTTTTTTCTCCATTAGTGCTAAGGTCAATTTGCAATACAAATCTTGTAGGATACTACTATATGTTTTCAGTGTTTTTAGGGCCATTTTGATGTTTGTAACCTTCCCCTTGCACTAAATTCCCAGATTTCAAACCTTAAATATATCTTTTCCTATATAAGTACGATATGATCCAGTACTCATGATGCATAGGAAACCTTAGGAGGAACGTTTGAAAACATTTACAAAAGCCCTTAAACCTCTATTTTGTCCATTTAGGGAAAAAAGTCTTTGTATTAGTCCTTAGATCTTTGAGCATGGTTTTACACTTGTTTTCTTACCTTATAATTATAATTAAATCTTAATGATCCCCTTGACATATTATAACTCCAATAAAATATTAAATTCATGTTTAAAACTCTATGAATGCCTCAATCCCCTGTTTAGGCCACCTATAGGTGGGAATTTAATGCATGGGCAGTGGGTTGATATGAACAACATGAAAAATTCTTTGCAAGTGAAATTTTATGATTCCATTAAGAATTTTAATGAACACTAAACCATTCTAATAAGTTTGAAAATATGTATGCCTCTCCAAACATTAGCATGACGTCATCAGGGGCTATAAGTGAGTGTCTTGAGCTATGTTTGCATGTAGAGACATGGAAGGAGAAATAATGTGCAATGGGAAAGGCTTTGAAACCACTCAAATGAATTTTCAACACTCAAATATATGGCCATTATCAAAAAACATTTTTAAACAACATCAAAACATCTTCTCCCACTCCTGAAGACACTTGTAAGTGTGAAAGGAACAAGCTTGAAAGCTCAAACAAGCCTATAGGAGGCTTTATTAGGCATTTGAGAACACTCATACTAAGATTATGATCAATAAACCTATGGAGAGGCTTTGAGAAACACATGAAACAACCAAAAATGTCAAACAAAAGCAAAATATTTAGAAATAAGCTCAAATACGGCCCCGTCAGGGATGTAAGAGCATAAAAAATTACCTTGTTTCTTAACAATGATTCATAAAGAAGGAGCCATGAAACTCAAACTTACTACCATGGATTTTAATTTTACTAAGACCCCTCTCAACTCCATCTATTCAAATTGTACCAAGCATTTAAAGTTGACCCTTTTTGGCTTGTGAAGGAAAGAAAGAAAGAGAAGAAGGAAAATTTGATCTTTCTAACTTAGGGAGCTCAAGAGACACTTCACTCATGTTTTCACTTGAAGATGGGTTTTCCAAGTCCCTACAAGTGCTATTAAGATCCTATTTTTTGGGAGATTATCCTATATTAATTCATAAAACTACTTATTCTCTACCTCTAACTATTTATTGACATGTTTTGACCTCATCCACATTATAATATTTCTTTGTGACAATTTACTTCCTTTGAAAAGTCCATACAAGTCATTTAATGAGCCAAAAATGTGACCAAAAGGCACTTTGGCATATGAAACATGGCAAAGGGGGTTAATATATGACTTAGGAACACATTATAACATTTAAATGACCCTATTAAAACATTTATAAAACAATTTTATCCTTTGACCATGTTTGACTATAGGACTAAAGTTGACTTGACTTGACTAGACAAGTACAAGGAAGCTAGGCTTATACCATGGCTAGAACAAGGATAGGTGAGATGTTTAGACATAAATGAGAACCTATAATACATATGGGAAGCTTAAAAAATTTTAAATATGTAGGATTTGACCCAATTTGACTAGAAGTCAAATTTGGTCAATAATTACATGAGGTATCTCTGTACATTAGACACTTTGTGCTTAAAAATCAGGATTAGTGGGTCTATTGAGAATTGAAGGTGCCTCCATATTTATTAAAAAATATAAAGGAGTGGCACTTGGATGCCTTGGGATATTTATAAATATATTGGCCCTTAAATTTTGGTATGTCTTCTCCATTTCATATTCTACCCTAGTGGGCACTCCTCTTCCTTGTCTATCTCTCTAGCCTCTTGTGGAGTAATAAAAGGGTCATATTATATCCTATGTTCCACCCTCATAGAAATATTAATTTATGTCACCTATATACTTATGAATCATCCATTGAATTTATAATTTTAGAGTCATGTAGTTATGTCTAATGTCCATACTTAACCTTTATCACATTACCGCAATCATTAATAACTTTGGTAATAACCTGCCTTGGATCCCAGTGTCTAAACTCCATCTTGCCCAAGATGAATGGATTTTTATTCTTGTAATTTTGATGATATGTTCCTATAATTAATTTTTATACCTACATATAATTATATGTGTTTCATAGATGAACCCTAGCTTAGTTAACTTTAAATCTTAGTTCACACTATTAGAAAGTTGAGTTTCTATTTATTATTTAGTTAACTTGTCTGGGACATAGTGAGGCAAGATCAATGTGTCTTTAAATGAAGTTATATAGGGTTATTCACATGGATGATTGACAATGTTTGTGATTTCATAAAATATATATGACATCATTTAAAAATGTCAATAAATCTTTTTTATGACTTATTCATCTAAGTTTTTAGGCCAAAACTAATAATTTACCCTAGATCTAACATTCCTTTAGTGTCCAAAATAATGTATAAGAGAGGGAACCAATTTATCTGATGTAGTTAATGTTAGGTAAGCTATAAATATATTCAATAAATCCATGGTGACTTGAAATCTAGGCCTAAATCTAAAATTTGGAGCATTGTTTATTTGATCTACCAACACAAAGTTATTTGGGTTTGATGCCTATGTCCTCAATGTATATTTAACATTGTTCTTGACCAACCAAGCATCCAAAGCTAATAGAATATATGTCATCTCAAGTCTAGGAGTAAATATTATGTTTCAAAAGCCTTCCCAAATAAGTAACCTTCTAGGTTAGGGCTATTAAGACAATGAATAATATTCCAAGAGAAGTCGCCATTCAAAAATAAATTAAAGAGGGAATTTATGCAAAGGAATACCTCTATTTTAGAGGTCACATTGTTAAATCCCATCATTTTTATTTAGAACATTTTTCTATATATTCTTGATATGATATAAACATTGGTCTTATACCCTATAATATTTTGTTTATCCACATCTAGCCATATTATTATATAATGTTACAATTTTTGGTTGAATATAACTAAATTAAAAACATTATTTGTATAATTTGTGATACCAATAAAAATTAACATGAAGGGAGAAGTATTTCTTATTTAATCTATAATATTACTTCTTCTAAAAAAATTTGAATTCACGAAGCTTTGGATTTTAGTTATGAGAGCTCTGATAGTGATTCACAAGAATAACAAGTAGTAAATGTGTTTTTATTTATCATTTTTGGAACCAAGTATGTAATCAATTTAATTAAATTAAAACATTCTTTTATCTAATCCTCTCCATTCATGGGAATTAATTATAGACAATCAATTTTGTACTTTTATATTTAATTTTTAATTTGTTTTTCATGATGTCAACTTTTGCAAGGTTATTCACCATGTGGCACTTTATCAATTATTCATATTACTTAGTCATTTTATTGAGTCATCTATTGTGACACTTTTCATCACCTCTCTTAACAAGAATTCATACATATTTATTTTCATTAGATTATTCGAAAGACGACACATGCCTTCTTATCGCTTAATTAATTAGAGTTAATCTCTATGTCCTTGGCCATTGATCTTAACTCAACAAGATGTAGGAATATGGTCCAATATCATTTATCCATTGAGTCAATAATCTTCATGGTTTTTGATATAAAATATTAGCCATGGATGAGTGGGGCATCAACACATTAAAAACTCTCACTTTCCCACTTAGTCTTTGGGCTTTGTAATTTATGTCACAATGTAAATATCATGAATGATAAATATGTCAACATTTGGGTCAAACTTACCTATTCAGAGCTCTAGAAACTATGCATTTTGTACATGTATATGTGTCTATCATGATTGATAAGGATGGTGATGCATATATGACTTTCACTCGCTTGACAAGCTATGTATACTACACTTTAACTTGTTAACCATAAATTAGTGGGATGGTGACATGTGAAAATATATCACTTATATGGATGGTCACTAAGAGTCAATTTTTTTATTTTTTTATGGGTAAGTGAGATGACAACATGTGGATGGATATCACTTGCTCAAATTAAAGTAAACATGGAACTTTGACAATTGGTCTACAAGGGAACTAGATAGTAACACAAGGAATGATCTCATCCACTCAGGTTGTCAAAAAACTTATAATACTTTTCCACTCATGGATTTGATGAATATTTTGAGTGAAAAAGAGACATGTTGAAAAAAGTGGTGCCAACTTGTGTAGTTAATATAACCTATAAAATACATATTAATATTTGATAAACACCTAATTAGCTTAGTCAGTCTAAAATAAAATAAAATAAAAACCTAATTCTAATAAATGGTTATATTTAAAATTCAAAGATTTATTAATAATAATTAAATGTCAACATTGATTTCAACTCAAGCCTAAGATAAATATTCATAGCTTAGACTTGTATTAATTTATTCAAAAAAAGACATGAACATGGAGTTTCCAAACTAAAATGGGTCCTTATTTTAAAATATATTAATGGAGGGTGTTGGTCACAACAAATTGTGACTCAATAAGAAAATATTCCATATTATTTGAGAACCCAAAATCATTGGACCATATATCATATCAAAATTACACACATTATAAGAAGAGAATAAATAAATCAGAAAAAATGAAAGAAGCTTTAACATGTCCATGCAACATAATAAGTTTTTTCATATATCAGATCATGTACAATTTTATGAAAAGTATTTACCCTTATTATGATATTTTTAAAAATTAATGGAAAAAATCTAATGTCTCTTTGTTCCCCCTTTTTTTAAAATCTTTTTTCATATTTTAGATTTTAAGCACAAGGTTTTATGAAGCTAGACATTGTTATGTTGCTAGTTAGATGTCCATATCCATAATAAAGATACCTTTGATTCCAATATAAGTATTTCTATACTAATAGCTAGGCTTCCATAGCCCTAATATATATTAATTGAATTATCCATCTCCCATTAGTTTTGTTATTTTATTTCTTTTGAACCTTTCTTTCAATAAGGGTTTAGAACCATCATTAATTGGTTTTATACAAATAAAATTCATTATAGGTTATATACTTTAATCATACTTTATATTTATCAATGTTCATTACCTCTCAATAATTTTTTAAGTTTGGAGATGTTTAGATAATCTTTCACAATGATAACTATTTATAAAATGTGCATGAAAACATGGAAGTAACTTCCACATTTCTGGTGAACCCATTCCAATAAAAAAAATCTTAATTAAATCATGACATGTGTCTTAATTTTAAGACTTCAAAAAAATGTAATTTAATATTCACAAGCACCATTTTAATATGTTTTATCCACTATTTTACAATAGAGGTTTCATAAAATGTATGCAAGAAATGAATTGAACTACTATGATTTTAAGAAAACTAATCTAAGAAAGCATGGAATCTAATCTTGGAAAACTTGAAATATAATCTAGGAAAGTAGGAAATATAATCTATGAAAGCATGAAATTTAATCCAATCCTACTAATAATTTAGAATTCATGGTTAGTTTGTGATATTTATACTTGGGGCAGCCATGAAATAATGTTTCAAAATTTTTCCATTGACTGGAAACATCAAGTCATTACATTGTATATCTTTTAAATGAAACTCATTGTTACCCAAAATTTAAGAGATCTGATATGTCCTAGTACATAATGGAGTGAATTTTTCATTGTATCCTTTATTTCATGTACTTTATCCCATAATAGGACTAAATCTAAAATTCTAAAAACTTTGATCTTTGACCTTTTTTTAAACCATGTCTTGATAATATTCTAATGTTTAGTAAAGCTATGTCGAGATTTTAGTTTTACATATCTCATTTAGATAATGTAGAGTAATATTGACTAATTTATTTCATATTTTTACATATATTGATATATTATAAGCTTTAGAGTAGTGGGAAACAAAAACTATTATCTGTATACTAACATAAAAGGTGAGGCCCTAATGGCATGTTCATGTCTTGTTATATTTGTCCATACTTTGAATTTTTAATAATAGATGTCATTATCTTGGTTTATCCTCTATTGACTTATTTATGACATCCATCATTTTATTATTGATAGATTCTACCACTCCATATCCTAATGGATAGTAGTTAAAATAGAACTTGATAGTAATCTGATTGTAGTAAGACCATTATATGAACTTTGTATATTATAAGGTTAGAGCATTGTCCCATACTAGATAAATTAGTGTTCCAAATATATTTAATATATTTTATTCAATAAATTTGATCACATATTGATCTCTATAGTTATTTTTTGTTATTGTCTCAATCCATATGGTATATTAGTCTATCATAGTCAGCACAAATTTATGTCTAGTTGATTAATTGGTATTGATAACTCCCATAAAATCTAGGCCCCACTATGTAAAATGTTACCCTTCAATTACACACTAAAAACACATTATTGCATATACTTATCTTATACCAAATATTTGACATTAGTGATAGTTTCTAATATGGTTGTGGTGATACTTGAAAATAATATGCTAATAATAACCATTCTTGAAATTTTGTGTGAAGTAGTGTTCCTTGAAGGGTGTCCACTTCCAAAATTTTGGTAAATTTTATTGAGGATATATGTAGCTTCTTCTTTAGATACACACCTAGGATGGATGCCTTCATAGTTTTTTGGTTTATCCCTCACTTATTTATCATGTAATGTGATGACTTAAGCTTGATGGTCATATTTTTTCTCTATTAAATTTAGGAGGGCATGTGATTGTGAGTAAATAATGAATAATATTAGTGTACCAATCATCTATAGATACCTAAGACTCATTTATATGTTCAATAGATATGTGTGGTTTAGTCTCTTCAATTAATTAGATGACACCTTTCCCTTAAACCATTTTATTAGTTTTAATATCAGGGTTAAAATATTGTAACTTAGCCATCCACTTACCCGTTATCTTACCTAAATTATTATATAAAATCATAATCTTGACAACTGGGTCTAGGAAAATGGTGTAATAATGATTTTCACTTATAATCTTGACTATTTGGTCTAGGCTAATGGCATAACAATGCTTTTTATGATCTATTTTTTTTTACAACTACATCCAATGTTAACTACTTGAGGATGTTAGTTTGTCCCTATATTTACTTTGTAAAAATAAGATTTGTTGGTCTCAGACTATTTTTGTTTCTTACCCTGCTTGTCCATGTCAAATACCCATTACTTTGGGCATCTCATTTTATTTTAATTAGAGGATACCATTATTTTCCGTATATTATTTATTCATTAGATCAAAATATTTTTCATCAATAATCTGAGACTGAAAGGCACCATGGTTTACAATGAAATGAATGATTTTTTGCTCATCATAAAATACCTGAAAGTGATCAACATTATTAGGAAAGTAAGGAAATGGCTCTATTTCCACAAAAAGCTTATATATCTTTTTATTTTTAAATTGGAGCCAGATTGGTTGTAAAGGTGACCAAAGAATCAACTATTTGATTATGTTCCATAGGAACTAATTTTATATAGAAATATTCAAAAGATTAAATTAGATCCCATGATCTATGTTTATATCTCTTAAGATATGAAAATTTGCATTGGTACAAACTCCTAATTTGGTTAACAACCAGCTCTGAGTCTCCAAACATAAACAACTACTTGACATTATATTTTAGTGAAAATTGGATCCCTTACATATTTTTTAAGGTTATTAGTGAATAAGAATTGTATTAAAAAATCAACCATGTACATTAGTGTTATTTTTCATATCCCATCAATATCAGATAGTGTTATACCCACACTAGATCCCTGCTTGGACCGATGACCATAAAAATATAATCTCTAAAAATATGTACAACATGTAAATTCTCATTCATGGTCTTTAAGGTTGGGAGTGAAGTTATAAATCCCTATATGTGATGAAACAAAGTTTATTCTCTCATTTTTTATAATGTAATATATGATCATATGCTTCATTTTTAGTTTAATATCAACTTTGATTTTATTGTATCCTCCTTTATGGTCCATTCACATATGTGAAAAGTTAGTAACCATATATCTGTTTAATGTTTTTGACCAATCATAGCTTAGGATTAAACCGTAAGTCTTAAGAATTTCAAATAATAAGATGTAAATATACTATTGGACATGAGGCTCATATGTAAGCTACATTTGAACATTTAATAATTATCCAACAACTGGGACTAAATATTTTTCTAGCTATAAGACTACTCTTTTGGACTTATCTTGGGTCAAATCGATTATTTTTCATATCCCTATGGGAATTAGCTGAGGAACCTAAGTCAACTAAGTAATTGTGCACTTTTTTTTCCAAATATTATAACAATTAAAAATAAGTTTGGGACCTCAAGTTTATCTTTGTACATGACCTTATATTTCCATGTGCATTCTTTGATTTGTTAGTGGATGGTTTACTAGTCAAAGCTTTATGAAAAATATCTCTATATCCTATGATTTAAAATAAATCATGAATATTAATATTAGCCTTGATTTTATTCATACCCTCAACTGTATTATATCCATTATTATCTTGTGGATCATCTTGATGTTGTTGATAATTTCCTCTAGGAGTATGTGGATTGCTATTATCATTTACATTAGGGGTAGTGGTTTCATTATTTTTTAGAGGTGTATACATTGTGGTAGGCTATTTATTATTATTTTTCAGATTATAATTGTTCCTCTAAAATTGCTGAAAAGCATAAATTTCATCTATGTTATATTATAGATCATTTTCATCCTAAAAAGGGAATGGAAAATCATAGGTATCAAATACCATGGTTGTATTATAAGTTATAAGGGAACCATATATGGATGAAACCTATTGTTTTCGGACCAACTCATATCTTTCCATTTCCTTTTTAAATATTTCAAAATTAGTAATAATTATATGCAGTCTAGTTTACCATGTTGGGCATTGTTATAAACCCTACACTAGTTAGGTAAGGTTGCCTCACAAGTATTAATTTCATAAAATATGTTAGACTGAGGTCTTGAAATATTTTTTAGACTATTTAATGGTATTTTATATCTTTGTAAATATATGTTTTTATATTATGGTGTGGCCAATATGCCCCCTCTTCTTCAAAAGGGGAGTCCCCTCTAAAAATCTCATGAACTAGAGCTTTAGGGTCTTTTCTTTTGTTTTCATTGATAGTGCATACTTAAATAATTGGAATGTACATCCCTCTAATTTCTCCAAGCATCAACATACCTATTTTATTTTATATCTAAGTGTTTGTTCTTTTTATGAATCATGGTGACAATGTTATAAGTTGGCTTTCACCATAATCTCCTAAATTCTCATTCCATTCCTATAGCAATAGATTTGTCACTACTCATGGCAAAGAAAAATCTTTGTATTTGACAAGTGATTTTTAATATATCATGTTCCTTTTTATTTTTTTCCTTAGTCTTTTATTTTTATGAATTTCATAGAGCCCTGGAGAGTCCAACCGAATGGGAAAGCACCACATCACTAAAATTTGGAATGGATAGTCACTCAAACATATTAGAGATGTTAGAGTTTTGGAGAGCCCAATTGAATGGAAGGCACCACATTTTTTAAAATTAGAATGGTGGTCATATAAAATGTGAAAATTGGTATCTTGAGTGTGGATAGTGACACCCAACCCTTATGTCCCTCTTGTTTTCTCTCATGACCCTCATAGACATCTCTTCATTAATTATCAATCATCCATATCCTTCTAGACTTGATCCTAACTGAGTTAGACCCCTCTTTACATGACAAATAAATCCCCATAGGTCCCATATACTTAGGATAATATCACCACACTTGGACTATAGCACTAGTGCCACTACTATCTACTTTTGATGCTATTGTCCAAGCCCATTTTTAGCCCTAATGGTCAATTTCTTCCAGATCCCCATCCTTATCCTTATCAGCATAATGTGAGTACATTCAACCCATGACCAATATATCCATATAAAACCCCATTCAAAGATCATTTGGAAAGGGTTAGAAATTATCACTAATCAAGCAAGAATACAAGCAATACTACTCAAGTAATATTCCCTATTCTCTTTATACATCCAACCAACACACATACAAGCTCATTCAAGTCCTTACACTAGTCACTAGCCACCTCAAGCACATCTAGTTTAGTATTTTTTATCCTCATATATACAATTACATAAAGCACATCAAGTGGGAAAACTATATATGGCTTGATCCCTCTATAAAATATTGGTATGTAGGTAACATGCCCACACATGGGGTGTGAATCATGTCCATTAAATCTTACACACACTAACCCACCCTTTCTCAAAATTGGTCAAAACATAATGGAAGATAGGGTTTGAAGAAATAATCTACTCTACAAGGAGCTATACAAACTTTAAATTGATAAAACTTTGTAGACAGGGTCAAACAAACATAACAAATAAAACCCATAAAGCTTAGATCCTCAAGAAAATAATAGTAGAGGTGGACTATAGTGTTGATGCCACTATTTTCCAATTCTATCACTCTCATATAATCACAAAAAAAATTAGATCCTAGTTTGCAATAGTGCCTCAGTCCTGCACAGTGAATTCTAGTCTCTATCTCAGTCAAATCAATTAGTTTCTGGCTAAGTTTTGTTTCGTTTTCCTTATTACTATTTTTAGAAAAGTTTGAATTGAAATTAATTTATGTAAATTAGTATCTTAATTATCTATTTATTTATTTATTTATTTTACTACTCAAACCCATTTAAATAAATTAGGAATATTACACCAATATTTTTAAAATTGTTAAATCATTTGGTGAATTTGACTTACTTTGTGTGCACATAAAAACCCTAGAAATCCTAGGGTCAGTTTCCTACTAGTTTTTCATCTATTTTTTTGATTTTTTACCTACATAATAAAATTATAAATTAGTATTAAATTTTAAAATTTTGTAGTAATTTTAAAATAATTTTCTTCAAACCCTAGTTGCCAACACTAGGTCCCAGTATTTTTTTAGTAATTTTCTAATCATTTTTTGAATTTTTACTTGCATATCTAACTCAAAAATCAATTCAAATTTTAATAGTAATTTTCAAAAATGTTTATATTTCAAAACCCTAGTTACATCTACTAGGTCTTGTTAAATCACTAATTGTCCAATAAATTTATGATTTTTTTCTTGCATATATAACTCAAAAATCCACTTTCAATTTAAAATTTTCATAGTAATTTATCAAAATTATCATATTTAAAACCCTAGCTACACACATTAGGCCCTACCACTTTTGAGATATCACATTACATTCTAAAATTAGATTTCAAAAATGGATCTTACTTATTTACAAATTTTTCTTACATTTTTTATAAATAATAAGGAGACCTTCATTGGTCCTATCATGTACATGAATGATGAAGTTTATCATATGTTAATACAAAGCTTTATTCTTTGTATTTCATGCTTATGTTTCATAATATGAGATGAGGTTAAGAAATTTCTTATTAAACATGCTAAGATGTCTTTTGCATTACCTCCTTTGGAGCCTTTATTCTATGCCAAGTCATGTTACATGGTATATTTCACTCTTCCCTAGATCATTACCCATCACTATAGAGTCCAAATGACAACCTTTGTACCTCCACCACCTCAACCTATTAATTATCTTCACTCTCCTCTCATAGTTATTACTAGACCTATACATATAGTAGATAATGTGTTTAGAGATGTTACTTGATGTGCCACAATACATCCTCCACCTAGTTAAGAGCCCTACCACCCTCCTATTCATTCCCATCCAAGGCCCAATCCACCTACACAGGAAGATCTGCACAAGGCATATGATATTGTTAATTAGTTGAGAAACACTCTAGCTAAGATTTCCATGTTATAACTGCTTTAGAAAACTAATGTGTTTAAAGGCATTATCTATTAGGCACTCACTCAAATTTATATACCCATTGACTCTGAGCCTTCTTATTTTGCATCAATGGTTAACACACTAAAAACTATAAAAGATGCTATCAATTTTGATCATAATGACATTCCAACTCAGATAATAATTGATCAAAATTTACCACTATTCATACAAGATCAAGTCAAAACTAGAACAATTAAGAGAGTTTTAGTTGATAGTGGTTTTGGACTTAATATATGTAATATTACATTCTTACAAACCATGGGTGTACACATGGAATCAATAAAAAAATCATATAAAAACATTTGAGGATTTGATGATATACCATGATAGACATTGTGTACCATTGCTTTGGATATCATGGTAGGACCCAAAAACCTCTCTACATAATTCTAGGTCATGCCGAGTCATCTTCATTATAATATTTTACTCAAACAACCTTGGACACACCCTATGGGGGCAATTACTTCTAATATTCATTGATGTGTTAATTTTCTCCATGAGGGATACCTATATATATATGTCTAGTAGATAACCAACCATTTAGATATTGTTAAACTATAGAATCATCTTTGACTATTTCACTAGATGGGACACCTCATATCATAGTTCAGCCACCACCTCATTACATTTATCTTAATTGGATACATACATATGAGGCTAGAGAGACTATCACTTCTTGTAATCTTCCACTTATAGTTATGTCCTTAGCTCCATATATTCAACCAGTCATAATAGCTTTAGCTATTCCAAATACTCCATTAATCATGATTCCTAAACCTCTTATAGTTATACATTCATGAATAATGGTTCCAATAGTACTATTTAATTATAAAAATACAATCACTCCATCAGTTATATATACTCTCACAATACCATTGTCTTTTACTACTATAGTTGATGAGACACCCATATCAAAATTACCCCTTGTGGTAAATTTTGAGTTACCATATGTACAAGATGTTGATATAGATTCTTGGGCTTCTTCAAATGATGATATAAAACCCACACTCATATATGATTATTTTTGTGGGTTGAAATTTACACTAGTTGGCTTGGGAGAGTAGCAAGATGACTCTAGATCTCTCATTAGACATCCCACATCACTCTTAACATCTTGTGCTACACTCTCAAGATATACTCAACATTTGTGGCCATCAATAAATCACTTGGCATATACAGTTCACATGGTTACCTCTATAGATACAAAGCCAATAATTTAGATTTAGGAAGACATCACACAATATCAACCATAGATTATGTTATATATGTTACTTGATCATGGATTAATTACCTTGCCTATAATTTGACATAGATCTATTAGCAGATTATCATAGTAGGATGGTCACCTATTTTGTCTTTTTCACAAGATCATAGACCATGATACAAACTCATGTAAAATTGTATAGAAGAGATTGGATAAACCATATGTCCATGGTATTATTTAGATTAAAACACCACCATCACTAGCTTCTTCACTTCCATTGAATCATTCTACTACCAAAACTAAACATTCGAGAGAAGAATCAATATATCTCCTACCAGAGCAACCTTCAATTCACCTTCAATAGGATGACACCATGTATACGACTTCTACAACATATTATGATACTTATGATGATGATCTTGAGGCACTTGATGATGTCTATGATCCCTTCTTCCCTATCCATCTCCAACCAATTCCATCCTTGGACCCTTTACGCCCTCTAGCCTAACCTTTTATTCATATGCTTGTATATAATCTCATTATGATTACTTGTACATAATGTTATTAGTATCACTTGTACATAGTTTCTTATTCTTGATTATACATAATTCTTTTTTCAAATACTTTTACATAGTTTTATTGCTTGATTGTACATAGCTCAAATATATCAAAAAATACAAAAACATTCAAAACTTTTAAAAATCCAAAAATATTCAAATATTTCAAAATACAAAAACATGCAAATAATTCAAAATCACCAAAAAAATTTTAATTGTATGCATCATCCATTCTTTACATTTATACTATGATGCTGGACTTACATTTTTTGTTCTATGCTTATCATTTATAGATTTATTTACATTACCATGCTTCACTTAATCTTCTTTTGAGTGTGTAAAGTGACATCTAGCTCTTTGATTGCTTCACTCTACCCATTAAGGGGGCATACTGCTTCTAATCAAGACACACATCGATATACATACCCACTAGGGGCATCTTCTACATGACTACACCATCCAAGTTATGTCATTCCTACACCACACATTCTATTTATCATGTTGATGTACATTAATCACATGTTTACATAGATTACTCTATCGACACTCACTATTATATAGCACTTATGTATTTCTTAGCATACACCTAGTCTTGTACTCACATGTCTTACATTCTTTCCCTCTTGATTTGATTAGTTAGATGTGATTGTACTTATAGTTCCTTGCATGCTTTCTTTTCTTGCTTAACATAGCTAAATTTTTTGCATTTATCCATTCCTATTTGTCTCCTGTATGTGCCTTAGGGAATTTGCCATGTCCTTTACTTCTATTCATGTGTGTGTCTTAGGACATTTGCCAATGTCATTTTCTTGTAATGTTCTATATGATTGTGGCTTCCATGTCAATTTCACTTGTTTCAATTATATGTATATATGGTATTTGAACATGCCTTGTATGCTTAATTTCTAATTTGAATGACATGTGCTCATGTCCCTTGTTTGTTTGGTCCCTTGGCCATCCTTGTATGCTTCTTACTTCTTGCCTTGTGTGCTTGTTACTTGCTTTCTTCTCATTGTTTTCAATGCCATAATTCACATCATGTAGTTATCTTGTTTTTTGGATGTCATGATGGACATCATGCTTAACCATCCAACTAATAATTAACAACTAACAACTAACCAAGCTTTCATTTCTAGTTCAGTACATTGTACATGTTCTTACATTATTATATCAATCTAGGCATACCCCTGTTGATCTACTAATATTTAAATAAAAATCATGTTATATCTTGAGATATATTGTCAATTATCATTGCTATATCATGTATATTTTTAGTATAACACACTTGTGGGGATCTTTCTTCTCAAGGAAATCATTACAGGGTATTCATTCCTACCCTCAAAAGATGGGGAAATAAACAAGGGTTTTGTCTTAGAGATCAGAGCTCCTAATGGTCAAAATAATATCATTTAGAACACCCATAATAGTAATCAGACATCAAAATAGTCAGAACAAAGTAGCTAGATAGTTAATAATCCATAATAGTTAGTAGATTTGGTCTTGGAAAAGAGTGCCCAACTTGGATAGTAGTGTTAGTGCCACTAGTGTCTACTTTCAGAACTCCTATCTAAAGAGTATAAAAACCATATTTTATATAAATTGATAGAAAATTAAGTTTAGTTATAATTTTTTTAGCTATATTTTAGACTAAAATTAGCAGTTTTAATACAAATTTTATTAGAGAATCTAGATTTAGGGGGCATTATGCATGGTATGATGGCTCTTGCTTATAGTTTTAGATAGGGTAGTTGGTATAATTTCTAAATCAAAATCCATGTTTTAGACACCAGTGATTGAGGGTAATGTGTGGCACATTTGTTTTCTTTTCTTTTTGAGTTCAACATTACCCAAGTATTCTCAGTAGTTATGTGCCTTATTTCATCTACAAATGGTTGGCATAATTTTGAAGTGGCTTTCATACAAGACTAACTTCTTGAGTTTCCAAGTTCTTGAGTTTTTGAATGGATTTTATACAAGCTGAGTACACCAGTTTGAAGTGGCTTTCATATAAGCCTAATCTCCATCTTTCAAAATGGCCAAGAGTGGCCTACTTTCTAGCATTCATATGATTATTCATGCCAACATTGTCAAATCATAATAAATTCATGGGCTTCAAGATCCATCTCATATGACATACATTTCATACTAGTATTAGTTCATAGATTCACTTCATGGTTAATGATGGAGCCAAATGACTAGCTAGCCTTTGTATTCTTGAGCCACCTATTCAGAGGGATTGGACACAAAGTCTAAAAATTGATCAACACACATAAGACCACCTAGATTCACTTAGTGGGTAAATATAGATCCAAAGGGCTAGCCTTTATATTCTTGAGTGACTTATAGGGAATTAAGTACTAATCTCCATTCATGATATTACTCTTGGTTCAACACACATCTAGCATTACTCAACAACACTCAACATCATAATAGGTTTTGTATTAGTTTGCATACTTGATGAGGTGTATTCATTCCTATTTATTCCTCTCTCTTATCCATATTTATACATTATTATTTTAGATAGAGTATATCTATTAAGAACTGATATAATCTTTGTTTTCTTATAGATTCACACTTCACAATGTGCTCTCTCTATGCACACCTATCATCACATAGCTTCATGAGCTTCACCCTTATAGGTAAGTTCAGGTATGCTTTCTATTTTTCCTTTATTCTAGTATTTCACTTTGCTACATAACTAGAATAAGGGGGGGGGGTAAATGTAGTCATATAAAATTTGAAAATTAGTAACTTGAGTGTGGCTAATGACACCTAACGCTTAGGTCCCTCTTTCTTACTCTCATGACCCTCATAAGTATCTTTTCACTAATTCCCAATCATTTTTAGCCTTCTAAACTTGATCCCAGCTGAGCCAAACCCCTCTTTCCATGACAAATCAATCCCCTTAAGTCCTATCTAATTAAAATAGTAGCACCACACTTATACTATAGTGTTAGTGCCACTACTAATGACTTTTAGTGTTATTTTCCAAGCCCATTTCTATCCCTAATGGTCAATTTATACTCATTCCCCATCTTTATCTTTGTTGGCCTAACATAGATACATTCAAATCATGACCAATAAATCCCTATAAATTCTCATTCAAAGATAATTTGAAAATGGTTGGCAATTATCACTAAACAAGCAAGACTACTCAAGTAATCTTCCCTATTCTCTGCATACAACCATCCAACACACTTAAAAGCTCATTCAAGTCCTTAAATCAATCCTTAGCCACCTCAAGCACATCTAATTTAGCATTATAAATATTCATATACATAATTACATAAAACACATCAAGTGGGAGAGCTATATATGACTTAATCCCTCTTTGGAGTATTGGTATGTAGGTAACGTGCCCACACATGGGGTGTGAAGCACATCCAGTGCATCTTAAACACACTATCCCCACCTCTTGCTCAAAATTGGTCAAATCATAATGGAAGATAGGGTTTGAAGAAATAATCTACTCTAAATGGAGCTATATATACTTTTAGTTAACAAAACTTCATAGATAGGGTCACACAGACATAACAAACAAAACCTAGAAAAGTCATATCTTCAGGAAACTAGTGGTAGAGATGGACTATAATGCTGGGGCCAATACTATCTATTTTTGGTTCTCCTATCTAATGAAAAAATTAAGTTTATATCTTAATTTTTGATAGTTCCTCAGTCTTACATAGCGAATTCCAACCTCTATCTCAATCGAATCAATCAGTTTCCAACTAAGTTTTGTTTTCTTCTCCTTATTACTATTTTTAGAAAAGTTTGAATTATAATTAATTTACATTAATTAGTTGATTAATTATTGTCTATTTATTTACTAGTTTTACTATTTAGACCCTTTAAATAAATTAGGAATAATACACCAATATTCCCAAAATTGTTAAATCAAATGGTTAGTCCCCTAAACCCTTCAAAGATGTTAGAGCTTAGTAGATCCCAACCAAATGAAAAGGCACCATATCACTAAAAGTTAGAATGGTTAGTCCCCTAGACCAAATAGAGATACTAGACCTTAAGAGAGTCTATCCAAATAGAAATTAACCACATCACCATCATTTTGAGTGGCTAATCCCCTAGACCTATTAGAGATATCAAAGCCCAAGAGAGCCTGATTGAATGAGAAGGTGCCACATTGTTGACTATCAAATTGACTAGTCCCCTAGAACTATCAAAATTTTTAGATCCTAATAAATCCTAACTAAATGGTAAGGTGCCACATCACCAAATGAAAACATGTCATATGGCCATGAGTCAGAGTATTTAGTCCCTCAGACTTGTTAGAGATGTCAAAACTTGAGAGAGCCCAGTTGAATGGGAAGGTGCATGTCACCATAAGTTAAATTAGATAATCCCTTGATCCTATTAGATATGTTAGATCTTGAGAGATCCCTAAAAAATGTAATGTCACCATATCATCAAGTGTTAGAGTGGCCATTCCCCTAGACCTATAAAAAATCTTAGATCTTATGAGAGACTAGTTAAATGAGAAGGCCCCAGATTGGAAAAAATTAGAATAACTAGTCCCAAAGACCTATCAAAGATGTCAAAGATTTAGAGATCCTAACTAAATGAGTAAGTTCCATATCACCATGTGTCAAAATGGCTAGTCCCACATACCTATCAAAGATGTTAAATCTTGGGAGAGCTTGAAAAAATGAGAAAGCACCATGTCACCTAGTCTACAAATGAACTAGAAGCCACCTAAGGCCACCAAAAGGTTATAATGAGGTATGAATAAGAGCAAAGACCCAATTAAGATGTGTCACATGTCCCTAGGTGATACATCACCCTTTCTAAAGGAATGATCTGGATTATGAATCCATGCCTATTTGTCAACCATTATTGGGAAGACCAATGAACAAATGACATGTGTCAAAAAGTATGAGTTAATGATGATCCATCTAAGAGATGTGATTTCATGTCTACCATGTGCTAGGTATTAATAAAATGGGAACCTGGACATGATTGGATAGTTTTAAAACATCCCATCACTATTACTATATTTCATTGGTAGTAGAGGATTATGAGATCCAAATTTAATTATGGATTTATAAATAAGAGGAGAAAATCTAGCCACCAACTCAAATTTGAATTTACAGTAAGTGAGATACCAAACACCATTAATATATGGGATCTATATGCATGTACTTATAAAATAGTAAGAGAAACTTGATAATGGTTACCATTACTACCTTTGAAGAAATATCTAACTCCTTACTTTCAAATTCCATAGAGCCTCTATATTCCATGTCTTCTATACTCAAATCTTACCAATTTCCCCTTTGTTCATCTATAATGGATATATCATATTCAAACCCAAAGGCCAAACCTAAATATAAGGATACCATATTATTAGATAACTTGACAAATTTCAAGAACTTATTTAAATTGGTCAAGTAAGTCCCTAGGGATTCATGATTAGATGATGACCAACATATGAAATATGAATATGTTCTTAGATCTTATAAGAAGTGTAAATTCCATAGAGCTATAGCCAAACCAAAGGTGTTCCCTTACACTGGCCTATTGACTAACATCCTTCATAACATCATACATGTACAGAATAGGGTCAATGACTATGTACGCTCACCCAAATCTTAGTACCATATTGTTGATATCTCATAAAATGCCTTTAGGGCATACTAAACCCTCCCAAACTACACTTTCTCCTATGATGTTATAGTGGTAATGATCTAGATAGGGAAATACTATATATATGATGTCCATGACTAGGTTGAGAACCCATATTTTACGTGGGTTAATAAAGAGGATATAAATTCTTACACATTCCATACCTTCTGAGAAGAATTATAGGTAGGTGTGATCTTACTCAATTTGTTGTTCAGGGGCCAAGATTACTAACACATCAATGAGATATAGTTGACTCTCCTACACATGATCTTGACTTAATTTGAGGTCATAGACATTGGGGGATTGATCAAATTCAATTTGTTCCATGCCATCATAAATTCCCAAGCTGGGGGAAACTTCTACATGATGAGCTTCCTATTAGATGCAATATATGGGATGCTCTCTTTCAAGCTTGCAAATTTTCCTACATGAGTTCTTAGGGTATCAGTAGTCTACATGGTCTAATCTAAGTTATATGTCCATTAGTTCTAACATCATGCTTAGGATATATGTGATCAATTCTACCTGATGGTCTACCAAACCATCAATGAATCTCTAATTCCCTATCTCTTGAAAGCAATCAGGGATTATATCATAACCATCAGGGACTATTGGTTATACCAAGATGACACTATGATCTAAGTCATGGGTTTCCTCAAAGATCCCATTTTCCTACCATATTATGTTCCTAACTAAATAGTAGACTAAGATATCACCTATCAACTAGTGGAAGGCATCTTCAAGTTTTACATATAGTGTCAACATAAGACATGTCTATAATGATTGATCACCATAAGACACCACATCTACAATACCTTCCCTTTTATTTAGAATATAGCAGATGGGAGAGACTCCTTAATTCTTATAGAGTGAAAGATATAAAAGTGGTACCCTAAAGGGGTAATCCAAGCTCACTTAGCATGGCACTCATCCTATGCCAACATCAACTATGGTCATCAGGATAAAGATAATGATGATATTTATATAGATGTCATCAATGACTAAGACATATTATCTTAGATTGTAAAAAATTATAAGAAGGAAAATAAGTATCAATCAAGCCACTCTGTACCTTTTCCAAATCCTAATCAAACTACAAAGGATTTAACTCTGATAGCCCTGACCATCTCTTAAAGGATATTTCATGTTATACCGCCATCTTCTACTCCTTAAGTTCTTAGTCTAGATCTACTTCCTTTAGTAACTCCTACTCTTCATGCCTCAGATCTACCTCCACCTTCTCTAGTTTTTATTTATACTTTGTATCCTCCTCTACCTCCTCTAGTTGTCCTCATGTTTCACCTCCACCTCTTTTAACATCTCCAATATCCAAGCCACCATAGATCCAATCTTTCATTAATTAACACCAAGTAGCCTAGGCACAACCCACTTAGCTAATAACACCTCAACCCTAAGATGCATAGACCCTAAGGTTCAATGTGTCTAGTATCCTAAGAGAAATCTTAAAGCAAGGCTCTAAGTAGACACCTAACTAGGTTCCATTATCACACCTCCATCTCCTCCTATTTTCATTTTACCCCTCATTCCTATCACTTTTCAACTCCTAATTTTGACATCCACCATTTTTTAATCTACCCCCATAAATCCATCAATTGGTTCGTCCTCTACTTCCTATTGCTCCCCCTCTATATTTTTTCTAAGTACCTTTGGCCTTGGTCCTTCTAAGCATTTTTTCCTATTTTTCCCCTTCTATTTCCTCCATCTCACAACTTGGAGTCATCTCGATGCTTTAATTAGGTATGTATTTAACATAAGGTGTGACTATGAATTTAAGGAAAATACCACTTATATAAGAGACCCTCCCAGTACCAAATATAGTCAATTTAATTCTCTCCTTAGTAGCTTCAAGTCCTCCACTATTAGCCCCTGTAGATCTTATCATCCTGATCGAACCATCTACTATAACATCTAAAGCTGACCCAGGTAAGAGGCTGAAGGAGAATAAAAAGGTTACCCACACTCTAAATTTAGCCCAAAGGACTTCTAATCTGATTTAACCTCCTCAACAAGCCTTGATATCCCCTCTATCCCTAGTAATAACATCTTGACACCTAGTTTCTTGACCCTATCTTTCCATCACCCAGGGCACCATGGGACTTGCCTTGAACTAGCCCATTTATTCCTTATTATTCAACAAATCATTACCTAGGGAAATTTTACCTTAGATGAACATAACTCAAGAATAGTGGTGGGCACAAATGTTCATGTGGGCTTCCCCATTTTTTCCCCCTCCTTTCTCTTCCATACCCCCTCTACTTCCACTACTTTCCTCATTCACTCTTTCCACTTCCTCCATCTCCCATCCACATCATCCTCTACCCTTAATTACCATTTCAATCACCCATACTACACCCCCCATGACACAAAAAATAGTCACAAGGTCATAGGCACCATAGATGACTATCGAGGGTGACCTAAACATGCAATGGAGTTGTGATCAAGTCTCTAGAAGCATGAAGAGAACACTCACACAGTGGTTTGTAGAAGAGGAGAACATGATGCTATGGTGGACCCATCATTATATATTCTCCCTCACCAAGGTGAGGACTTCCACTATGGAGGAGAGGATGGTTGAAGACCCACTATCAATCCTCTAAGCTACCCATGATATGTCTGAGAATCTCTTAAAAGACATATAGATCCAAGTCTAAACTTTATAATCCTAAATGAAGAGCACTTTTATATTCAAACTACTTAGGTAGGTCACAAGTGCACTCCTACTAAATTTATCTATTGGTAGAATAATTTAGATTTTAAATTTATGCAAGATATTTATTTGATATTCATGCATTAGGTACTCAATTTTTTGTGCATAAGTTTATTTTATCCTACTTTGATGACTTGTAATAGGATAGAATATGAATAGACTCCACTTTTGTCACTAATTATGAGAAGAATATGAATAGTCATAGATTGAAAATGTCTATATATAATTTTGATTTTAAAAATAATATATTTCCACTTTTGAAGAGATCAATAGAGATTCATCTGGGTATGGTTGCCTATGTGATTTCTTACTATATTCCTTTCATGCATTCTCATGTATAATGTTTAGATACTTTTTGTCTAACTTAACCTAAATGATTTATTTTTTTATGAGATAGTGGTTGTTAATAATTCCTAAATAATTCAAGATAATTAATGATTACTATGTTTCTATTATTAAAACTTTTATATGAATTCAATACACTATTCTGCACAGTTACAATATATCATAGTTATCCTCATCCTTACCATGTTCTGATGCTTTAGGAACCTCTACTAACAATGGTTAGGTGAGCATAGAACACTCATTCTAGATTAAATTAAGTTAATATGGTTACCAGGGTAGAGAGATATTGAGACATGGTTAGACCAAAGGATATATAATTTTACACAAGAAGAATAAAAACAAACTGGTCTTACCATACAAGAAATCATTCAAGAGCATATTTATAGAGAAATTTATAAAATTTTCTAGTGTGAGTTACCTAAATTTACAGATAACTAGTTATCCTAGTTATAATATTATTGATTCAACCTAAGAATGGATGAAACTATAATTTGAATTGAAGAAAAGATAGACTGGTTACAAAAATTGGAAACTGACTAGACAAGAACAATAGATCATTGGTTTGAACTATAGTAGAAGGATATATAACTGAGTTTGAAGTACAATGATACATATATTTTAAATATAAAAAGGAATTGTTTTTTATATGAATTTGATGGAATTTTTTTCAATGACTATCTATCCTTGTGAAGATTTTGGTTGTGGACAAGGACATATTACCTACTCCAGTCAATATGGAGTAGTAACTTTGGGTGTATGGGGGTATGTGTGACATGATAGTGAATGGGGATTAGATGAGTGGATAAGGATTGAACCTAAATATATAATGGAAACAAAAGGGAAGAAGAGTCATAATAAAAGTTTGGATTTAGAATGTGAGTTGAGACAATAGAATCAATGGAGTAAACAAAAGAATACCCAGGTAGTTATGAGTAGAGTTAAGAGTAGTAGTAAAATATATGATGAATGAGTAGGAAGACATAAAAAATGATATGAAAGAGATTAATAATGAAGGATGAATAAATATGAGATAAAAGAAGAAGATAAATGCTAATAAAAAGAAATAAATGATGAAGAACAAGAGGAAGAAGAGATCTTCAAAGAAGAAGGCAAGAATAGTGTAGAAGTAGAATAGTTAGATGATAGATGTAGTTCATAGATAAAAAATGGGTATTATCATAAGGACATGAAATATTAAGAAAAAACTCATTATAAATTTTTAGAGTAATCATAGGTTTAAGTTTAGAAGAGGAATTTATAGGAAAGAATCATTTACTAGAATAACACGTCCCCACAACCCAATTTCTTATATTCTAGTAGAAATTTTTAAATAGGTGAATAGGAAGATAGTAGTTGGGAAGGTACATTTTTTAAAAAAGTGTATTTTTTGGGCACTAAAATTGAAACAACATTAATTTTAAATGCTTTGAAGGCCATAATATTTGTTGAAAACAAGTAGAGAAAAGAAGGAAACATAGAAAAATACAGTGCATAAGTTAAATCTCCTAGTGTATAGATAAATATTTGTAGGACACAAGCATGATCATACATAATGAAACCTCCTCCTATAGTAGCTATGTAAAAAATACCCTTAATAAAAATTTACATAATGGGTACTGTATGAGCATTTATAAATCTGGTGACATATGATGGGTTTACAGACCTTGAACAATGCTTACTAACATGTGGGATGAGATAACAATCTAAGGGTGTTACTAACGAGTCTATCAAAAAGTGCCAATTAATAGGGACACTGAATGAAACAACACTTGAATTTATGTACCATAGATAAATTACTTAGTCAAGTCTATAATAGGTTAAGGAATGGCTTATTTCATTATTTAAGATAAAAAAGGTAAACATTAGACTATTCAAGACTTGAAATAAATTAGGCGAAAGTTGGGAGAATCAGTCTATGACTACAATCACAAGTTATCTAAAATTATGAATAATGTGGAATTTACCTTAGAAACTAAAGATAAAGCTATGTGGTTTGTCAAAAAATTACAGTCCAAAATCATATTTGCTATATTGCATACTCAATATGCTATTAAGGTAGATGTTATAGTTGTTGCCCTATGAGTGGAGAAAATTAAAGACTATGGGAAAGCTCCCATCATGGGTTCTAAGATTGAAAATAAAATTCAAGATTTTATGAAGAGGATTGAACAATATCATGAGGTAGATAAATCTATGGTGCATAGAGTGTGGGAAAGAAGGACATCACAAGAATGATTATCCTAAGATTAAGACAAAATTTTATGAAATATGTAGAGTAGTAGGGCATGCAACAATGTAGTACCATCTCCTAAAATAGTATGTTGAAATCCCATAGAATTTTAATTATAATTTTTGTAAGTTGCACAATCACAACAAAGTTAATTATAGGGATTTATAGGATCTCAAAGAAGACATTACAAAGAATGTATTTACCATCACTATGTAGAAAGTGTACTAAGTGAAGTAGATGATTCCAAGCCCAAAGGCTGATAAGGGTTAAGAAAACTAAGTAGGTATGCAATATATTCCTAGTTTGCCTTAGTAATAGCCTCAAGATCTAGTTGATTGGTCCCCTCCTTTATTGATTTGGACACCACCATCACCATAATACTAGTACACATCACCCTAAAATCTATAAATGATGCAGTACCAACAAATTCGTTAGACACCACCAATTACTAAACAATAATTTGGAATTGAAAATAATACCTAGTAGTAACAACATTATAATATAGTGTAATAATAGATAGGGTATAGAGGATGTTATCAGTTGAATAGAGGAGGATATAGGGGTAGATACAAAGGGGGTTATCAAGGTTAAAGAGGAAATAATTATCAGTTCCTTTTGTTGCAATGTTACTTGTGTGGAGAGTATAATCATGTGCAATGCAATTTCCCTTTGAATCTCTAAAGACAATATTACTATTCATATTATAGATTATATAATCAACACAAGATAGAAGACTACCCTATCTTAGAAAAGTAAAGAAAGGAAAAGGCCATAAGGAATGTTAATAAGGTGAATGCATAGCCTAAGGAGGACATAATTTTGAATGCCATTATAAGACACCATCATGTAGAGATAGGATTGCCTCCTCTTAAAATTCCTTAGGACCAGGAAATATAAAAATCAAAACAAGACAAATACCTAGACCTAGCTATAGAGAAAGGGCTCATGTATGAAGTTTCATAGATGTTGAAAAATATTCAACATCAAGACACTACTGAAGTATATGTTATCATAATAGATTCCCAAATGTATGGCCAAATCATGTGAATTATGCATCAAGATGGAGTTGTTACTGCACTAAAAATTTTATTGAATCTTTTAAGTAAACTATGTAATGAAGACATCTCTCAGAACATTATAAACTTGCTACATAATTTACTAGAGTGTGTACAATGAGAATAATATAAGACATACAAGTTTATTTGATATGTCAAAATAAAGAAGCCATGGGATTTAGATGCATGAATTGACATTGAAGTTGTAAGATATGTAGTTCTAAATGTTATCTTTAAAATCTGGTAGTATGATCAACATGATCCTTAGGTTTACATTGGAGGTTATTAGATGACTGGTTCTAAGTTATAGCCCAGTGACTTTAAGATTAGTAGACTATGGAATAGTTGAACCCATTAGTAGATTAGAAGACGTTGATATCAAATTCATAGAAATAAACCTATAAGGTGACTTTGAATTAATCAATATGAAGATAGTAGTAATGTATTACCTTATGTTGATTGGTAAGAAATGGGTATATAATGGTTAGATGACTATCAATACTATGTAAAATCAACTAGATGTACATCAAGCAGATAATATTGTCATAATTACTTTGAATAAAGTGCAAAAACCCTATATTATTATGGTTGAACTAGAATCTCTTTATGATAGATAGGAAATCATTAGGATGAAGGTAAACTCTAAAGAAGTCCCAAAATATTTACATGCATCTGAGTGTAACTTCTTGTACAAGCATACTAAACATCAGGTATAGTCTTTACTCACTCAATAGTTGAAGACATTAGAATAATTAAAGCTCAAATCAGTAGTTACTTAAACATTGGCACATCATTTTATCATAAAAGATTATGTGCCCATGACTACTAAATCCCCTACTCACTCGGAAGTTGATTTCTTATATGAAATAGATGATCATATGGACTATATAGAGCCAACTAGAGAAGGATTTTTTCCTTGGGAATTTGCTTCATCTATTATTGGAGACTTAGATACACATCTAATTCATTGGGTTCATGGTGATCATGAACTCCAACCTATAAGGATTGTTTTTACCCATGAGAGATGAATTTTTTCATGCTATGTGACTAAGGATATCAATCAATTCATTTTGCACCTATAATTCCATGTACCTACCATTAGTTAGTGTTTTAGTGCTTTGAATTATGAATTTAAGGGAGTTGTAGTGATATGGTTGGAAATTTATCAAAATGATTAGATCGATTGGGATGATGTGTATGAACTTATAATTAGCAGATTTCAACTACCAAAGTTCATCAAAATTAATTACTCTTTCTTATAAGAAAATTAGTTCCATAAAATCTATATTCACAAATGTGTTGAAGTTTGGACTGATGAACATGTGGTACCAAAATACTAGGTTCATATCTTTCATTACACACTTTCCCCTTTGCCATTTGCATGTTATATGCATCAAGAGCATAAGAGGGAGACCAAACATTAGGCACAAGTGTAGATAAACTTCATAAATAATTTTTTTATTAAGATGATAACCCTCTAGTTCAAAATGCATTATTGAGAATCAAACATTTCTTATGCCATGGGAGTATAGAAGACTTAAGTACCATGAGGAAATCCACTACATAGAAGAATGTAGCATGTGACCTAAATACAACATTATAAAGATATAAAGCTACTAAGATGTAAAACAAATATATTATGCATCCATGTCACTAAATATGGGATGAAGAGGTTGAAATTAATCATTTATATATTGATGGTGATATCCTTTTGACTAGTTTGTTTGAACCTAAATGACCAGTAGAACCACTAAATGACCCAATTGTAGAACCTAATGAATAAGAGAAGCTACACAACCTAAAAACTCCAAAATTAGAAGGGAAGAAATGATAAAATAATATTTTTCTAAGTAAAATAATAATATTTATCATTATCCTATTAAAAATCACATGGAAAACATTGGAAGCAAGGAGATTCCCAAACTATCACATATAGGTGACTATTGGACTAAATTTGAAGTTTTAGAAGCCATGCAACTTTTTCAAAATTACCAAGATGTGTTTCCCACTAAATTTTTAGAGGTTATAAGATTAGATACATCCCTATTTAAAATTCATATCAAACTCAAAGAGCATGCATGACCTATAAATAAATGGCCCTACAAGTTGAATCCAAATATGAAGTTGAAAGTAAAGGTTGAACTCAATAGAATGCAAGATGCATGTATAATATATCCCATAGAAAAGGTGGATTGATATATTCCTATGGTATTTAATCATAATAAAATAGGGTAGATTAGATTATGTGGTGATTATATAATTTTGAATGATGCATTTGTGAATGATCCATTTTTTATTCCCTTCATAGATGAAATTTTGGAATCTATCACATGTCATGAAGTTTGCTCTTTCATAGATAGTTTTAGTGGATATCATCAAATGCCAATCACATAACAAGATAGAGATAAAAAAATACTTTTTTCATGGAATGGAGATCCTTTTTATACAAAGTAATGCCTTTTAGCCTAAAAAATTTACCTATAGTTTTTTCTTGAGCAGTGGTGACTGCATTCAAATATTTCATTCATGACTTCTTGGAATTCTATCTTGATGATTTGGTAGTATTTTATTTGTTTTAAAAAAATTTATCCTAGATTTAACTCATATTATTACATTATTGAGCTCTGTGTATTTCCCTAAATTTAAAAAAATTGCTTATTTTTTACACCTTTTAGTGTCTTGTTAGGACATGTAGTGTGCAGTGAAGGCATTTTGGTGGACCAAGCCAAAATTGTAATCATTTTGAGTATACCTCCACTAGTTAGCTCCATAAAATTGAGATATTTTTTGGTACATTAATATCATAAGTTTTTCAATGGATATGCAATTATTTCATATCCATTGGAGTAATAATTGTGAAAAGTTGTGAAGTTTATCTGGACTTTTGAGTGTCATGCAACCTTTATAGAACTAAAGCAAAGATTGATTGCTATGCCTAGTCTCATATTTATAGATTGTAGCAAGCCATTTCATGTTCAAATTTATGATTCTATTATCATAGTTGGTGATGTTCTTACATCTAAGAGATGTAGTACTAGACCACCCCATACATTTTGCAAGCCAAAAATTATCTGATGCAAAAAATAATTACATGACAACTGAAAGGGAAGCACTAGATATTATGTTCACACTATAAAAATTATGCCACTATCTTCTTAGGACACTATTTTATGTTTTCATGGATCATCAAGGTTTTCACTACCTTGTCAATAAGCTGATTCTTGGAGGATGCATTTCTTGATGGTTGATGTTATTTCAAGAATTCCAATTTCACATTAACATCAAGCTAAGAAGAGAAAATGATGGGCCCAATGATCTCAATCAAATTAAAAATGGGGTCGAACAAGAAGAACTAAAGGAAGATTCTCTCAATGCCCATATATTTTGCATTTTTATGATCCCCAATATTTTTGAAGTGATTGCTAACTTCCTCAAGTAAGGAGTATTCTCTATGTACTACCAAGAAAGAGACAAAAAGTAGTTTTTCACCAAAGATTTGACATATACCATTATAAATGGGATTTTGTATCATCTGGTGAAGGATGAAATACTATGTAAGGTTGTTTTGGAACATGAATGACCACAAATCTTATAGAAGGCACATCAAGGAATAATGGGAGGACATTTTTTCAAAGAAGTTACTACAAGTAAATTGTTATAGAGTGAGTTATTGTGGCCAAACCTTTTTCAAGATGCACATAAAGTAGCATAGTATTGTGACATTTGTCAATACATGGGTAAGCCACTACAAAAAGATAAACTACCCTTGTAACATTTATTATCTGAACAACCTTTTGAATAGTGGGTTATTGATATTGTTAGACCTATAAATCCACCAAGTAAATATAGTAAATCAAGGTATATTATCACTATGATATATTACTTTACCAAATGGATCAAATATGCTACAACACCTAGCTATGGCATGAAGGATGTAGAAAAGTTATTTTATGAGAATATTATTAAGAGTTTTGGATGCCCCATCAAGCTTTTTAGTGATCAAGGGACACAATTATTGAATAATACCATCAAATAACTCACTAAATAATTCATGATTTCTCATCATAAAAATACTATGTACCATCTATAAGCTAATGGCCAAGATGAGGCTTATAACAAAGTGTTGGTCAAGATGTTAATAAAGATCAGTGATGTTAAGATAAGTGATTGGGAAGATCATATTTTCATGATTCTATAGGAATATAACATGAACCATAAGAGGGATATAAGTTTTATTCCATTTCAGTTGGTCTAGGTTCTTGAAGCAGTCATGTCGATGGAATACTTAGTACCCAATCTGCACATTGTAATGGTCATGAGACTAAGGGATCATAAATCTCTCACCAATAGGCTTACCAAACTAAATATGATGGATGATTATTGATGTAGGGCATCTTAGATGCAATAGATTCATAAGTAGAGCCAAAAATCATGGTATGATAGGAACTTGTACCATAAGGAATTTCATAAAGATCAACTAGTTTTGTTATATGATAGTCACTTCAAATCATTTATAGGTAATTTATAAGATTAGATGGAAAAGGATTTACATTATACATGAAATATCATAACAAGGAACCATTATTTTTATAGATTTTTATGGAACCATTTTACCAAGATAGGTGAATGGCTATAGGCTTAAGCCCTATCACCAATAGTCATAGTTGATCTCTTTTTGCTAAATGAGTGGGTCTAAGTAGCACTGCGTAGATTAGGATTTCCAATTTATGTATGTTTTATTGTGTGTTTGTTTTTAGTGTGTGCATGTATGTGTTTGTAGATGATCTCTTCAGTAGATTTTGGGAACAATAATACCAAGTATAGCGTACACCAACCATGTGCATAATAATTTAGGTACACCATTGTGGATGTTAGTAGGAGTGAAAGAAAGAAATTAAGTCCAAGAAATATATGGTCAATTCACATTAACCAAGATCTTCACTATATAATGGTTAACCCCAAGTAGTTAATGTTATATCCAAGGTTTAATTGACTTAATATTCAACAAATTGGTAGTTGGTCAACATCATCCATCAATACTACAATATAGACCATAAAGAACATAATGGCATATCTCCACACATACACCAATGACTATCTTAATTTCCATATAAAATAATATTTTCCACATCAACATTTCCATTAATGTTGAATAGACAACTCAACATAACATTGATGTGGAAACCAATAAGCATGAAATCTATAAAGTCATAAGGTTGTGAACCAAATCTATATTTCATCCTTGAAAATATTTTCATGAACTAAAATTTCAAGCACTAAGCTAATTTTACTACATAAAGAGCTAAAATATTTTTAATTTTGTTACTCAGTAATCATGGATCCTTTAAAACTCATTAGGGGTTTGACAAATGCTCAAAAAGAAGTAATGGGTTTCAATCTATCACTTTTGTAGACAAAATTCATTGACCCAAAGCCATTTGATTTCCTTTGAGTGGTAGAGTAGAAATTATTTTGACCAGATCTCATCTATGCAACCACTTAATCTTGTATTCCCCCATTGATTCCACAACATAGACATCAAGTACCTATGTTTCATGCCCACTTTTGGTGACTTGGGGGAGATTGTGCAAGTCTTTTTTGGCCACTATAATGATGGAAACATATACTATGGCCCCAACACCATGATAGCCATTAATACAGAAGCAATGGCCCAAATTTTGGGCATTTCTATGTGAGGAGATTATCTTGCCCCATATAAGATGAGAACATCTCCTATCTTTTAGGAGGTCATAAACTTATATGTTTAGGGATCCAAAAGAATCCCAGTTGAATAAAGTCATGAAGAACTAGTGTGCATCCTATTATAATAAATCACACAGAAGTCATGGTGACCACCAAGTATGAAAATAAATTTTTAAAACAGGCCATGAAAATTTCACATAGCATGATTCACCATAATTATCAATTTAATTATATTGAATACTTTATTCAAGAGCTACTAAAAAACATTGATAAGTGTCACACATCATCTAAATAGACATTCTAGTACCAGTTTCTCATTTTTATACTATGCTTCATTCAATAAAAATCCCCTAATGGAGAGGTACAACTTAACTACTTGATAGAATAGTAATTTTACATTGTAATATGGATACCTAAGTCTAGTACCCTAGCTCATGAAGGTAGATTCAAGACATGGTGGGAGGATTACATAGAGCTAATCACCACACATCTTTGGGTGCCACTAGATGTCATGTAATACTTGGGGTAATATTCTTCTATCACTTTGATACCAAAGACATGTTCATATATATTAATGAGATGTTTAGGTCACCATTTGGACCTCTCCAATTATTTTTTATCATGGCCATGGTGTAGAAAAAAGTTGCCAAGCAAAAAACCTATGCATTTAGGCATGTGATATTGATCTAAGCTATACCACCTAACACAATAGTCCCTATAATACAATAATAATAATAATAATAATAATAATAATAATAATAATAATAATCCACAATTTTATATCTATAGAAAGGAAAGTGAAATCTCTCAACTGATTAATAATAATCATATCCCCCATTGAAGTGCAATATAAGGAGCACTATAACCTAGTTGATGACCCTAAGGTGCCCCAGATTGCAATTTCATGTGACCTACCTTAGATGGGCATAGATGAGTAAGAGGTTTATTAGGTTATATACATGGTATGATATTTTTTTGAAATAGAGGAGGATAAGGAATTCTTCTTCTAGAAGGTAATGTACATTATCCAAGTGTGCAAGAAGGTTCCTCTAATTTTATGGATGGAACTACCACTATGCCCTACATTCATCATGGTCAGCACTATGTGAGAAGAAGTTGAGTAGATGCAATAAAGGGTTAGATTTTATTATAAATAACATTTGACCACTTTATTAGTCATAGACATCTTTGATCTACTACTAGAAATCTCACAAGAGTCCCTGGTGTCCAAACCAAGAACTAGGCTTGAGGCTAAGATTTTGCCTACCCTTGAAGAATTCATCTTGGAATGGATATCCATAGTGTAAAAAACACATTATTTTCCATATTAAAATTCACCACCACCCAAATGTAGGATAGTTACCATAGGATACAATAAATCACATGTTTATAGCTCCATAGTCTAGCCAAGTGATTCGTTGCCTTCATAACAAGTCCTAGAGGTTAAAGATATCACACTCGAGTAACCTAAAATAGAAAAAAAAAAATCATGGGAAAAATTGTCTCACATATGAAAATGATGAGTCATAAAAGAGAAAAATAAATTCCATAAGGATCAAGATCAATAATAACAAGCTCAATAAGTAAGTCAAAAATATGAAGAAGCTAAGGCCACATAAAAGGCCCAAGATGTAGAGATTGACCAACAGAAGTCTCTTGAGGTAGCCAAAAAGGTAAAATAAGATATTGATGAAACCAAGTAGGTGAAATAGATGTATCAAAATAATATGGTTGAAAAACATAAGAGCAAAGATGTTGAGCTCAATACTAAAGCCAAGGCAAAAAAGGATAAGCAATAGTTAGATGCAGTGGTGTAGGCACAAAAGGATTTAGAGGATGCCACTCATGTATAGTAGCAAGCAGACGAAGATTCAAAGAAGAAGAAAGAATAATAATAAGAAGCCTTGTGCAAATAATAATCCCAAACATAAGAATAAAAAATATGCATAGCCAAGGTTCAAGCTAACCAAGTGGCATAGGTACCATCTATGGCCATATAAACCAATTATATTATGCTATAAGACTAGAATAAAGAAGAAAAAATGCACATAATCTATAGGAGGAAGAACAAGTGAAAAAAATGCTACATAGGATGAGATTAATAGGAAATCAAAGGAGGATGCTAAAAGAAAATAGGTTGAAAATGTTGTGTAATAACTTAAGATTTTAGTAGAGGATATGACATAATAACAGTAAGTTCTTGAGAAACAACAAGCTAGATTAGAGTAATTGAAGTAAGAATAAGAACCATATGTATCCCTAATCAGTCTCTAAAAACCACCATTACCTTTAGGAGTAGTCTATCCATGGGACATTCTGATTGTGGGTACTCGATGCACCACCTTCTCTCTTCCACTTGTGACCATGCCATGACTTGATCCATCAATAATTTTAGGAATATTGGTAGCATTACTCCTCCATCAAGAAGCATCATTAGATGTCTCCAAACTACCATTGAAGAAACAACTAAACAGCATGACAACATTCCAGGGTTCTATTATGTACAAGTTTGACTCTTTAGATTCAATCAAAGGCTAAGAACATCAAGTTGAGGGATCACCTACATGAATTTACCAATCTAATCCAAGATGCTTGTCCTAAGTTAGTCACTCAAGAAATCAGGGACCAATTCATATCCAATCATCATGTACTTAAGACACTTGTCTCTGAGTTAACTAAGGATTGGTATGAAATACAAAAAATCTATGCATTCAATATATTGGGGTAGAATGTTAATATAAAGGTTGTGAATATCATACTAGAGGAGTGTTAAGTAATTACTGGTACTCTTACACTTCAAGCACAATAGGTTGCATGTAAGTTGATATACTAGAAACAATAATTGGATACTTCTTTATCTAGTTCCAGTGTAGACTTTGTAAAGGCCTCTACCACCAAAGTAACCATGGCCAACAACACCACCATTGGGGAGGATAAAGATGGATCACTCCAAGAGTCACTCAATACTAGGTACAATATATGTAATAACCTCTTGAATTAGTAGAGTTAGCTTTTTTGCAATTCCTTCACTAGCCTCCAAGCTCAATGACATGTAAACAAGATGGAGTAACATAGTGGAAAGATTAAAACAAGGGTCCTAAACACCAAGTTACCCTTGAGCATAATCTATGACATATATATCAAGTATATAATTAGCTATCATTCTCCACTACACACCCTATTATGGTTAATGAAAAATTGATGCTAGAATAACATGCCTACAAGATGGATCTAACTCCCTTTTCTAGAGAATTTGCTCAGATTATCAACACACCTATGTAAAATCCACCTTCATAACTCTAGTATATCATCACTCACTATAAGGATGTACATTCCAATTCTAAGGACTCTTTAGGTCCATCATCATCTACATTTGTGCCACCACTATCAAATTAAATACTACATAGAGTACAAATTTTGAAAAAAATTGTATAACATTTTGTATTGGGGATAATTTAGTAAGATAAGTAGGACTAATATGGTTAGAAACTTGTAAATGGAGGAAACCTAGTTATTCCATCCTATAAAAAACTTGCAAATGGAAGTAGATTTGTAATCTATTTATTTGAAAAACTCAAAAGCATGGATAAGGAGTGCACAAGAGGTGAAAACTTGAAATGACACCTTGAATGATTACTATGAATCTTATTAGTTTAACCATTTCTTCAACCTCTACTCATTTTTTTAATTTTATAGATCCTATGATGTCTTCAGATGAAATAACATTTCATGTCTAGGAAAGTGTTGGTAGAGGAATTTATATTATAATTTAGGTAGGATATTTACCTAATATTCATGCATTTGGTACTTAGTTTGTCATGTATAAGTCTATTTTGTCCTATCTTCATGATTTAAAATAGGCTAGAATATGAAAAGACTCCACTTTTGGTGCCAAGCATGAGAAAAAAATGAATACTCATAGAATGGAAACATCTATATATACTTTTGATTGTAAGAATAATAGAGTTCTACTTTTTAAGAGATCAATAGAGATTCATTTGGTTATGGTTACTTGTGTGATTTCTTACTATGTTCCTTTCATGCATTCTCATGTATAATGTTTGGTTACTTTTTGTCTAATTTAACCTAATGCATTATTTATGTTTATGAGATAATTTTTATCCTAACTTCTTGAATAACATAGGATAATTAATGCTTACTATGTTCTTATTATCAAAACTTTTGTATGAATTTAATACATTATTCTATGTAGTCTAAGTATATCATAGTTATCCTCATCCTTAACATGTTATAATTCTATAGGAACCTCTGCTATCATTCACAATCCTTGGGAAATTAGTGGAGACTTTGGCTAAGATCGATGTGCTTATCCATCAAACTTAGGCCTACATGAAGAGGATTGTAGAAATTGATGGGAAAGTTCAAAAGATTTAAGTGATAGTCAACAAAGGGATGTTCCTAGAGATAAAACTCACGCCAACCTTAGAATTGGGGTTGTATCAAACATGTGTTGAGAAACATGAAAGATGTAATAGAGGAGTGGTTAACCTTGGCTCACACTACAATGGAACCCTTGGAAGAGGGAAATAATAAGATATTGACCTACTTCAAGGAGGTTAATATCTTTGTGCAATTCTACCTGAATGGAACCTTGTTTGACCAAGGAAAATTTAGAGTCCACTTGGGTCAATTTGACTAGATTATGAGGGAAAATGTATCCATGATAAACTAGGAAAGGGCTTGAATAGTGTTAAATTTATTAACACAATCCATGACAAGCATCAACCAAGTCTCCAAAGTCTAAGCATCAGTAGAATCACCCTTCTAAGTCTCTTAGAGACTGGCATCTTAGGCCAAGGTAATATTTAGGCAGCCCCTACTTAATCTTGTCAAGCTAGACAAAGAGTTTAACCTTGTGTGAGCCATGTTGGAAGCTAAGAATGCCTAGTCAAATTAGTTAGGAGCTGGTCTTTCTTAGCCACCTATTTTGGTCAATTGAGTGGTCCCCCATAGATCTATTATGGGTTTGTAGGGATTATTTTGTTGAAATTTTTAAATATGGTTATAACTATAAAGAGTGTAAATTATGGGCCAGGATGGGATCCTCATGTTATTTAGAGGTGAGCCTCATCCTTATCTATATAAGGAAGAGTCTTATTATATTCTAGGGTTGACCAAAATTTCTTGAAAGTTTTGTCAGATTATAACTAAAATTTCACCTGCATTTCCTTCATCACTCTAGACTATAAAATTAGCTTGTATCAATTATTGTAACAACATTTACTCTTTTTAATGTACACAATATCTAATTTATGCAAGAAGGTATGTTATATGTTTCAAATTTTTGTCATTTTCATGTTTGAATGATTATCAATGTTAGGTTAATTAGATTAACACTTTTATACTTTATGTATGTTGAGGTTATGATGTGCTTATATATTATGGTCATTGTGTTAGTTATTTCATTTCACCTTTGGTAGTGTTAATAATTTGTGTGTCAATCTACAAATTCTCATATGGTGTTTTTGTGTTTTTGACAATAAAATCTTAGTACTCATCATTAGTGCGAGCTCATATTCAAAACATACTCTTGATTCCCTCATACTCTTCCCATTATATTTTCTTGGAGGTATAACTTTAGTGAAACTCAGTGTATAATGATATAACTATGGTAGAGTCACTTGGTCCAATGACCAATACATTGAGCTCATTTTAGACCTAAAGGCTTCCCTTTTCTACCTTACCCTTCCCTCTCTTTTGCATTTGTTCTTTGGGATTTAAATACCTTTTCTCCTTCTGCTTAGAAATAATAAAACCAATACTCAAATACTGATAAGAATATTTGACTTGGGTGTAATACATTAGATTAAAATTTAGGTGGTCATAGTGCATCTCTTCGAGAATATTCACGTAGACTCCATTTGTGAATTAAAATACTTACAGTCATGCCCTGAGTGTTGGAACATAACTATCTACTGAGAGGGGGGTGAATCAATATATTGATTAAAATTAGTCCTTTAATATTTATTAATGCAATTTCAAAAGGATATGTAGAGATCACATACACATATATGCATACCACTATATGTACATGGAAAACCCAATATGGGAAAAACCACCATAAGAATAGATGATAGAATCTACTATTCTAATCTAGCTCACAATTGATAACCTTACTAGTTATAATGTTTAAGGGCACTAACCCCAACGAGACACCAATCCCATGATTTAAGAGCACCTACCCTAACTAAACATCAACTTAGCTCTTGTAATAGAACATACCAATTAGATCTATTATGGAGCTACAACTCTAGATTATATAATTGATTCATAAATTAATCTAGTTCTATATTACATACTTATTCTATAATTATTCATACTTTGCTCTACATTTCTATTCCTCTCTACCTCTCTGCTCCTCAACTCAACTCTACATATTCAATTTTTTCAACACATAGTGCATTTTATAGATGATGTATATATGCATTAATGTATGTCTCACATATTATCTATGTTCACACTTGGTTTTCAACACATCACACTCCTATAAGTTTCTTACTTCTTAAGTTCATGTACCACCACCATAATTCTCTATCTTTTACTATATCTAGTAGATATGAAGATCTAGTTTTGATGCACATGCCATATGACACAGTTTAGATCTATTATAATGATCTATATCATTATTTGTGTCATATAACGTATCTTTCTTATATGTTCCATCACTTCATCATTGAGATGAATTTATTTTAAATACTGACCAATGATCTTAAGTTTTGTGCCATGATCCAATGATCCTCAATCAAATGTCTCAACTTTAAAAAGCAATCATTATATCAATCTATGATAGACTCACATGCTTGATTATATCTTTACAAGATTTGTAACTTTAACACATCAACATTTAAAGCACATCCATTTATATTTTGATCTAAGCTCTTACATGCCATTAGATCTTAAAATTAGCATGGACTTTAACTCTGTATATTATTAAACATTAGACAATCTGACCTCTTTGACTCCATGCAATCCATTGATATTCATTACATGATCACACACTCATCATTATATCCTATGACTGATTAATATGCTCATTAGTTCTCTATTTGACAAGCTTCCATGAGTGTGACACTTGACACCTTCACATGCCTTTTGCACATTACTATTAGTGCCCACACTTGTGACACTTATAACTCTTGTGTACCTTCTATACATTGTCAGTCCCTATGCTTGTGACACTTGGAACTAACAAATTAATTTTGAGCACTTTAATATTAGTCCTCATTCTTTTAACACTTGGCACTAGCACGTGCCTTCTAAATTTTTTTATATCAATCCTTATGCTTGTGATACTTGGCACTAAAACATTCACTTTCAAGAAAATTTTGAATATTAAATTTGTTATGCATTGTTTGATCTTCATTGTATGATTCAACACTAGTCATTGATCAAGATCAGACAGGTGTTAAGTTAAGGACTTAGGAAATATTGAAGTCTTTGATCACTAATCCAATCCAGTAATTGTTAGGTCGAAGGGGCAAATTTCACAATGATGAGGAAGGCTTAAGTTATAACTTAAGTGACCAGTTATTACCTATATCTAGTCAACATGAAAATATAAATCCCTATGAATACCATGACTAAAAACCTTAGGGTTTTAGTGAGAAAACCTAAAAATTTTTGAGATGAAAGATAAATCATTTATGGGCTCATTTATCCTCATATGAAACTATGGACTATATATATGAGATGCTCTTAAAAAACCCATAACAGATCTTCTATCAATTTCTCTAAAAGTGTCCAAAAATTTTCTTTATAAAATCATGACAACATTATATGATAATATTTCAACTTATACTATGCAATTATAAAACATGCTCCTCTCACCATCAAACTTGTCTAATGCTCTAACATCTATGAAATCCATAATTCCAACAATTTCCATTTTGACATCAAATGACATTCATATTTCCAATAATCTCCCCTTTGTCATTGATGGTAAAATAAATACTTTGATCTTATAATGCATGCTTTATTCCTTCTCTTTCATTGACTCTACTTGCATTGCTTACACTGGCTTTTGATTAACATGAGATGAAGTTATTCATTCCAAAATTTCTCCCCCTTAGGCAATGGAACACTTGCCTAAACACACCTTGGACACGTGCTAAAACATAACTGAATATGTGGTCTAGATAAACATAAAGCATTAGGAAAAATTTAATAAAGAGCATTTGCACTTTTTCTCCCCCTTTAAGATCAATGGCAAAGGGAATCCAACTTTCTCACTATTTGTCAAAAATTTTATCTCCCTTTATCAAATAAAGGAGTTTGTTCAATAGTATAAAACCATCAAATCATTAGAAATTTTTAAAATTATGCATACCTAAGTTACCTTTTCTCTCTTATTTCAGGTAATAACAAAGCTTATATGATCCTCCCCCTAAACTCATGCCCTATCACTAGGATCTAGTGATGTGATGTAGGATCCACCACTCCCAAATTCTATCTCATATACTCAAATAATTTCTTGGGAAGAGGTTTGGTGAATATGTTTGTAATTTGATCCTATATTGGCACATATTCCATTATAACCTCTTGATCTGAAACCTTTTCTCTTAAAAAGTGATGATTGATATGTGTTTAGTTCTAGAGTGCATACTACATTCTTTGATATGTTAATAACACTTTAATTGTCACAAAGAATAAAGATAGGTGATTTGGATTCTACCTTTATGTCTTTGAGTGTTTGCTTCATCCACAAGACTTGAGTACAACATGCCACTACTGTAACATATTCTACTTCTACTATATAAAGAGTAATTGACTCTTGCTTTTTACTCAACCATGAAACAAGTTTATTTCTAAGGAAAATTGCACCACCACTAGTGCTTCTTCTATCATCCATAGTTCTTACCCAATCATCATCTGTATATGATGTCAAAGTGAAATTTTCATCTTTAGGATACCATAAGACATAGTTAATTGTACTCTTGATATATCTAAAGATTCTTTTTACTACATTTACATGTGACTCTTTAAGATCAGCTTGAAATCTTGCAACCATGCACACTGCTTGTATGATATCTAGTCTTGATGTAGTTAGGTATAACAAGCTACCTATAATTGATCTATACAAAGTCTAATTTCCATCAAGGGACTCACTTTTTTCACTCAAATTACATCCAATAATCATGGGAGTACCTCATGTTTTGCTATCTTCCATTCCAAACTTTTTGAGCATTTCCTTAACATACTTGGTTTGGGATATAAATATCCCTTAATTAGTTTGTGCTATTTTTAGACCAAGGAAGAAAGAAAGTTATCCAAACATAGACATCTCAAACTAATTTTCCTTTTGATTACAAAATTATTTTCACATTATGTTTTTTGTACCACCAAAATTGATATCATATACATATACAACAATAATTAACATATGCTCACCTTTTGATTTGAAGTATAGATTGTTGTCTCCACATCTTTTATTGAATCCTTATGTTTTCAAGTGTGGGTATAATATTGAATACCATGTTCTATGTACCTTATTTAGACCATTCAAATATTTCTTCAATCTTAAAACATAATCTTCTTCTTCTCACAACTGAAAACCTTCGAGTTGTTCTATGTAGACTTCCCCTTATAGGTTCCCATTCAAGAAAGCATACTTAACATCCATTTGATAGAATTTGATTTTTTTTTAAAAATAGATAATGCTATAAAAATTCTTATGGCTTCTAATCTAGCAAATCAAGCAATTTTTTCCTCAAAATATATGCCTTTAATTTGTGCATATCCTTTGCGCACCAATTTGTCCTTATTCATTATAATAGTTATATCCTCATTACGTTAGTTTCTAAAGACCCACTTTGTACCTATTACATTCTTTTTTGAAGGTATTGGAACTAATTCCCAAGTATTTTTCTTCTCAATTTGGATTAGTTCTTATTCTATGGATTTTAACCAATTCCCATCCTTTCTAGCTTCAACATAGTTCTTAGGCTCAATTTCATATATTAGAGAAAAACTTACTTGCTTCCTGTTCATTAAAACTCTTCTCCTTGTCTACACTCCATTTTTATTTCCAATGATATGCTATATAGGATGATCCTTTTGAACAAATATTACAAGTGCATTTTCTTTTACTTCCTCAAGCTCTTCATTAGCCATTTCCTCTCTAGACTCTGATTCTTATTCATATATGTCTTTATCAAGTTTAACATGTTTCAATCCTTCATCAACTTTGACATTGATAATCTATACAATTTTTTGTAGCCTTTTGTTTTAATATATGTATGTTTTACTTTGGGTGGAATAACCAAGAAATATTCCTTCATCACATCTTGTTTCAAAGATTCCCAATTTGTCTTCTTTTCTCATGATGTAGCATTTGCTTCTAAATACTGTAAACTACTTATCAGATGTAGGTTTTCCATACCATAGTTCATAGGGATTTTATTACTTTTTACCCTTAGTTTAACTCTATCCAAGATATATTCTATTATTTATACTGCTTCTCTCTAGTATCCATTAGGTAACTTGGCCTCTTTTAGCATTGTTCTAGCCATCTCCTTGACTATTCTATTCTTTCTTTCCAAAAATCCATTGTATTGTGGAGTCCTTGTTGTAGATTATTTCCTTTTGATTCCATGCTTCTCAAAATACTCTATGAACTCATTTGTGGTGAATTTTCCACCTCTATCAGATCTTAAGCATTTGATTTTTAATTTAATTTCATTTTCTACCGTAGAACTAAAGATCTTGAATTTTTCAAATGTCTAAGACTTGTCCCTCAACAAGGTTACCCATGTCATTATTGAGTAATCATATACTATCATTATGAAGTAACTTTCTCCTTTGGATCCTCTTGTCTTAGTAGGACCACAAAGATTGATATGAACTAACTCTAAAGGCTTTGTACTTGCATACTCCTTTGTTTGAAATCTGAACCTTGTTTGCTTGCCTTGTTGACATTCCTTAAAAGTAGTGTCTACAAGTGTGGTTATCCTAGGCATATGTCTAGAACACTTATTTGATCTCACCTTAACTAGGTTATCAAAATTGACATGACCCATTATTATATGCCATAACCAACTCTCATCAACCTTTCCTATCAAGAAACTATTACCATTCACTTCACTAAGATTATAGATATTGCTTTCAGTTATTTTACATTATACAAATAGTCTTATATATTTCCTTATCTTACCACCTTCTACATTAAATGTGACCTTATACCCATTGTCACACATTTGGCTTAAATTTAGCAAATTGTGTTTCAATCCTTCAGCATAAAAGACATCATGTGTAGGAAATTTTCCATCTATGTTCAAGGTTCCTTTACCATGGATATTTATTCTAGTATTATCTCCTAGGCTAATACATCATTCCTTACATTTGCTCAATTTTATGAACTTTCTCTTGTTACCAGTCGTGTTTTGAGCAACCACTATCTATTACCCATAATTTTTTTGCCTTAGCATGGAGTGTATCTTGAATAATCATGGATTGTGCAACTTTATAATATTTCACTTTCCACACATATTTAGGTTTCTTATTTGGCTTATTTTCCCCCTTTTTAGAGACTTGTAAACCTTTGTTCACACTAGGAGGCATGTCTTTCTTTTCTCTTTATATTTTTGGTCTTACAAAGCTTGTTATACATTGTTTAGCTATGTGACCAAAATTATTACAATTATAGGATATTACATTTGTATCTAACAAGGGCAAAAATAAATTTATGCTCACAAAGTTTTTTCTCATTTTAGGTATAAGACTACATTCACTAGACCTATAACCTAACTGATTATAGGTATAAAAATGAGGAATACTTGGTCATAACATTTCTTTGTGTAGGATGAGGAGATCTTCTTAACACTAGATTCTTCAAGTCTCTCACCCTTATGTAACCATCTAAATCATCTACCTTTGTGTTTTAAATCTACCTTGAGTTTGCAAACATTGACTCATTATTCTTCTTCTTTTCTTTAGGCTTTTTTCTCCTTCAGCTTCCTTCACATTAGTTATGCTTGTGTCTTTCTTTGCATCTCTAGATGCATTCTTGCAAGGTTTTTTGTTTTTTGTTCCTGATTCTCCTTCTACATTTATTTTGTCAAATAAGTTTTCAAATGTATTGGTTATGGGACTTTTCCCTTTTTTAAAACTAAGACTAGTTCTTTCTTTTGATGGCCTTTGAGATTTTATTAACTCATCAAGAATTTTTGAACCTCCTATCAGCTTCAATTTTTTGTCCATTTTTTCTTTAGATTTTTCAAGTTCTTTCCTCAAAGCCATGAACCCTTCTTCTAACTTCATGCATTCATTAGATTTAGACTGTAGTTCACACTTGACTACATCTTCTATTTTTAAACCTCTTTAACTTGTGTCTTTAGTCTAAATACCATCTGATCAAAATTTTCAAGACTTTTGGATACATTTTCAATCTCATTTTGTGCTTGCTTCTTCTGCTTTGAATTCTCTTTTATTATCTTTTCAATTTCATTTAGAGAATAAATCCTCTAGATCCACTTCTCCTTCCTCTTCTTCTTTTGAGTTTTTAACTTCTTCTATTTCTTGATCCACAGAGTCTGACTATAATCTCATGAACTGGGATTCATTTCCCTCAACTACAAAGACACAATCATGGTCGTCATCTAAGCTATCAAATTCATCCAAAGAATCATTGTGTTCTTTTATGTACAGTCCCTTATTTTTTTTGAAGAAGTTCTTCTTCTTGGATTAGTGGGGTTTCATATTTTTACTATCCTCTTTTTAATTAGAATTATCTTTTTTGCAATAAGGGAATTTAGTAGCAAAATGTCTTATCTTACCATAGTTAAATAATTTAAATGGTAACTTACCTTTGTACTTTCTAGATCCTCTTCTTAATTTTTTGACAAAGTTAGCTTCTTCTTCATCAGTCTCCTCAAATCTATATATAGGTGTTTCTGATTTTACTTGTTTGGATGCTTTGAATGCAACATCTTTATTGAAAGTATTTGCTTCTCCCATTCTCATCTCATAAGATATGAAGGTCTATGCAACTCATCTACAATGAGCTTATATCGATCTCTTGATTCCTTTATTGAAGAGATTTTAGATTCATACCTTGATGGTAGAGATCTTAGGACCTTTTTGATGATGACAAAATCTTTCATCTTGTCTCCAATGCCTCTAATTACATTGACTATTTCATCTACTCTAAGAAGGTAGTCTAAAATTTTCTCTTCTTCATTCATTTTAAGACTTTCACACTTGCCTTTTTATGTTTGTATCTTGGCCTACTTTACCTTATCATCACCTTCATATATGCTCTTAAACTTCTTCCATATATCATGTGAATTTTTACAATGCATCACTTTGACAAACTCTAAGTTAGACAATCCACAAAGGAAATTCTTTACCTTGGCATTTCTCTCATATGCCTTCTTATAATAATGATCAATAGGAGTTGTATCAAGAGATATAGATATATTTAAAATAGACATATATACATCAAACCCTAATGAATATAAATATGCTTCCATTTTAATACTCCAAAATGAATATTTTGATCCATCAAAGAGAGGTTATTTATTTGAGGAAGATCCTTCTTGAGTAGCCATTTGTGTTCACTATCCAAGATCTACCTAAGCTAATTAAGTTTTTTCTAAAGAACCTGGATCTAATATTAATTATTAAAACATAACTATCTATTGAGAGGGGGATGAATTAGTATATTGAGTAAAATCAGTCCTTTAATCCTTTTTAATGAAATTTATAAAGTATATATAGAGATAACACGCACACACACACACACACGCGCGCGCGTGCACACACACACGCACACACACGCACACACACACACACACGCACATGCACATGCACACGCACACGCACACACACACGCACACGCACATGCACGCGCGCGCGCGCGCACACACACACACACACACACACACACACATTCATAACACTAGATGTATGTGGAAATATCAATATGGGAAAAACCACCATGAGAATAGCTACTAGAATCTACTATTCTAATCCAACCTCACAATCAAGAACCTCACTAGTTACAATGTTTAAGGGTACCAACCCTAAGGAGACACCAATCCCATAATTTAAGAGCACCTACTCAAATTAATCACCAAATCCATAACTGAGCATCAACTCATCTCTTCTGATGGCACCTACCAATCAGATTGATTATGGAGCTACAACTCCATCTTAAAAAAATGATTCATAAATTAATCTAGTTTTATGCTATAGACCTATTTTGTAACTCCTCATAATCAACTCTACATTTATCTTCCTCTCTACCTCTTTAATACTCAATTCAACTCTAAATCTTGATTTTTTTCGACACAGAGTGCATTTTTTAGATGATATATATATATGCATTGATCTAGGTCTCACATATTTTATGTGTTAACACTTAGTCATTAACACATCATGCTCCTAAAAGTTTCTTGCTTCTTGAATTCATGCACCACCATGATAATTGTCTATCTTTTACTATATTTATCATATATCAAGATCTATATTTGATGCATATACCATATTACACAATTTAGATTGATCACAATGATTTATATCATTCTCTATGTTGTATAATGCATCTTTCCTATATGTTCCATTACTTGATTGTTGAGATGAATGTATCTTTAAATAATGACCATTGATCTTAAATTTCATGCCATAATATAATGATACTCATTTAAATGTCTCAAATTTAAAATTCAATCATTAGATCAAGCTCTAACAGGCTCACATGCTCCCTTAGATATTTACAATCTTTCAAAAAAATAATTCTTCAACATTTAAAGTGCATCCATTGATATTTTGATCTGAGCTCTTACATGCCATTATATATTCAAAAGTATCGTAGAATTTTCCTTTGTCTATCATTAAACATTAGACACTTTGACCTCTTTGACTTCACACACTCCATTGATCTTCATTACACTCTCACATGCTCATCATTGGATCTTATGATAGATTAATATACTCATTAGATCTATATTTGATAAGATTCTATGAGTATGACACTTAGCACCCTCACATTACTTTTTTTCATTACTATCAATGCTCATGTTTGTGATACTTGGTACTCTCATGTACCTTCTATACATTTTTAGTCTCTATGCTTGTGAAACGTAGTGCTAGTATGTACCTTCTAAGCACGTTACTATCAATCGTTACACTTTTGAAACTTGGCACTAATTCATTCACTCTTAGGTACCTTTGACATATTGACTTTGTTATGAATCATTAGATCTTCATTATATGATTTAACTCTATGCATTGATCAAGCTTAGACAAGTCTTAAATCAAGGACTTAGGAAATATTGAAGTTTTTAATCACTGCTCTAACCTAGTAATTACTAGGTCAAAGGGGTCAGTTTCAAAATTATGAGGATGGATTAAGTTATCACTTAGTGATCAATTCCCACCTATATCTAGTCAACATGAAAATAGAAAATGCATATGAACTCCATGATTAAAAAACTTAGGGTTTTACTAAGAAACCCAAGTAATGTCCAAAAGTAAATATAAATCATTTCTAGGCTAAGTTATCTTCATATAAACTTGTAGACCATATATATGATATACTCTTAAAAAACCCATAATGGATATTCTATCAATTTCTTTATAAATGTCTAGAAATGGTATCTATAAAATTATGACAAAATTATATGATAATATTGTAACTTATACTATACAATTGTAAAACATGCTCTTCTCTCCATCAAACCCATCTTATACTCTGACATTTATGACATCCATAATGCCAAAAATTTCCATTTTGACATCAAATAGCAATCATATTTCCAACACTGGGTTGATCCTAGACTAGTCCTAAAATATAGGATGAAAGTCTATTGTTGTCTCCACCTTTACCTTTTTAAGTAATGCCAAACCTCATGGGCATTTCATGAGAAGGAGAAGATTGGAGCCAAAAATAGCTAGCATTGGAATGAGGGCCATTTAAAATAATTCATAATTATTATTGATTCATTTTATTCATAGTTGAGTTTGGTCTATTGATAAAAATGTGCTAACTACTATTTGATTATGAAGCATCATGGAGACTAGTTCATATGTTATGATGTCTAAGTATTATTGAGGTTGATTAGTGATTTATTTGGTAATTTTAATTATAAAACCTAGGTCTAACCAACCTAGACCTACCATGATTCCTATAATTTCATCTTTGTAACCTATCCCAAATTTATTACCCAAGATGTCTTGGTTAGTTAGCTTAACCATAACATCCCAGGAGTCATCCATGAATTACCCAAGAACCCTGAGATTTGTCTTCCTCATTTCACACCTAGTGTGGGATGAAACATAGAGGAACATATAACATCCTACAAGACCACCTTGAGGTTTCCAAATGTCAAACATGAGGATGTTGTGTGTAGACTTTTCCCTTTTACCTTAAGGGACTATGTATATGATTGGTTCCTCAACCTTCCTAAAGACTCCATCCCAAGTTGGGACCATTTTAGCTCTACTTTCCTCATCCATTTTGGGTAAGTGATAGACCCTAGTATCCTATACTAGCATTTTGCTTACATTAAGAGGGATCCCAGTGAATCCATTAGAAACTTCAATTCTAGGTTTTATAATATATATAAATGGGTAATCATGTTTTATCAACCCAAACCTTAACTAACACTTGAAATGTATAATAATTCACTATACCCTTAGACAACCATGTTCCTAAGGAGGGATGTATCAATAACTAACCTATCCTCATCTTATCTAGGGGGAATAAAATTGGATAGGCAACTAAACCCATAAAGTCACATAATGACCCCCACATTCGGTATGTTACCATAGATGCCTGTATTGATCTTATTTCCCAATGCTACCTATAATTCGCAAATGCTTTCTCCAATCCCTATAATTCATCAAACACCACTGGTTCATCCCACTTTAAACCAATAACTAGGATTCCTAAACCTAGGTAGCCAAGAATTAATTCCCCAAACTCAACATCAAGTAATGTTAAGTTCATCTAAAAATACCTAAACCACACCTCAAGAGTCCATTAAGAATGAGTTAGATTTTATTTAGTAGATGGTATAAAAAATCATCAATGTCTTCCTAGGGATATATATATATATATATAGGTGATTAACTCTAATGCACAAAGTTTTGACAATAATTTCACATATGAAAGACCAAACATAAACTATAATTATCCTCACAACCCCCCAAAACCTTCACCTAATAGGCTACTTGAGATCAATATCTTTGAGATGTCCTTACATAATTGGTGTTGAGTACATAACATGATAGCACATGAGAAACTAAACTGCATAAAGTTTGGTTCTTTTGATATCTTGAAGAAAGATATAGAATTATATGAGGTCATCCCCAATCATCATGAATCCTTTAATTTGGGTAAAGCTCCAAGTACTACTATGGTGTTAGAAACCATGGATTTCTATAGTTAAGAAGAAAATGAGCAAAATAAAGGTATTAGTGAGGTGCAATTATTTTATTACTTCCAAAGGAACAACTATGCCCTTAGGAATAGGCAATAATAATAACCCATTACTACCTCAACACCACCCAATAATGATACAACCCCACTAGACCAAAATGCTAGGAATGATCCCCCACCTTCAAGACCTCAAAAACCTAAGGAGCTTAAGGAAACCATAGCAATATAAAATAAAGGAGGTTATAACATAGTCAAGGATATGAAAAAATCAAGTTTGACATTACCCTTCATGAGCTTACTCAAATCATAGAGTAATAAGATCTCCTCCTAAATTTTTTGACTCAAAATTTGACCCCATAGGCCCAACCAAAATTGAGGGTAGCTCACACCAATGTGATCATTCATAAGAATAAGATGGAGGTCCCTCATTTCATTTTAATCTTCTAGTTATTTTTAAATAATTTCCATAATTTCTTAGTATATTAAAGAGCCTCAACCAATGTGATGCCAACAAACATATATGAAAAATTTGGCTGCCCCCATAAAATCAAACAAGGTAGTGGTCAATTTAGACAAGTTTGAAGTGAAAGTTATAGATGAATTTCTAAACATCCACATATTATTGGAATTTTATCTTATGATTTAACACTTCATAGACATTAAATTGGTGGATATTCTTGAAGCCTATTACATATTTCTTAGTAGAGATTGGTCTAAAGCCTTAAATGGGTATATGGCCACTGATTTCTCCCATATTTTGTTTTCATGGAGAGGAGTAGCCAAAAAAATATTGGTAGATAAATATCTACACATGAGGCATATGATAACTAAATACAACACTAATAATGATAAAATAAAGTTAGATTCCTCAGACCTAGGCATCTACACACTGAACACAAAGCCTACCAAAAACCAAACTAGTCACAACCTATGTCTTCTTGGCCTATGGCCTCTTTATATAGATATATCTCAATCCAAACAAGGTTTTGGATCCAATGTTCTTTTTATAGGCCCATTATGGAGAAAATAACTATCATCATATAGGTTGTAGTTTCCTTGCATGAATAACCTAGTGGAGTATGAGGCTCTCATATTGGGATTAAAATTTGCGTTAAGATTTAAGGAAAACAAACTAAGATTATTTAATGACTATGAAATGGTGGTAAAATATATGAATACTAAGGTTCAATGTAAACTATCATACCTCTGAAGATATAATCATAGAGTTTAGGACCCAATTGAAATGTTTAATGTGATCAATATCATCCTTATTCCCTAGGAGGAAAACCAAGTAGCTAACTCACTAGCATCAATGGTAAAAAACCTAATTCCCTTGTATGACAATGAGTTATAATATTTCTCTATGTAACTCATCTCATGTCCCTCTATCTTGAACAATGAGACAAACTTCTAGGTCTTTGAGGATAACCAATAAATAATCTAGGTCCTCAATAATGAGTGGATATTTGAGGCCCAAATCATAGATTAAAAATATAGAGACAACCCTTGGAATGAGTTGGATAAGGATGGGATCCTAAATATCCATGGGAACTAGATCTCAAAGGTGATGATCTCCTTGAAAATTAACATTTGATGTGTTAGACCCCACATTCTAGTTGAAGAAACCCAAGTTCAATTTATAGAAGTACTAAATCATTAATCTTAGTGCTTTAGATAATCCCCATAATATTAATATGGGTTTTGATGGATAGACCACAAGTTATATTAGTTATAGAAGTTACTAATGAGATATAAGGATGTGATTACATGTGCCTATGGAGACCTTAGGTCTTAGGCCTCAGAGTAATCACTCACACTATCCCCTTGAAACTTAGACAAAAGCAAAGGTCTTTGAACCCAATACTATATCCCTTGATACACAAAGAATTCCATAAGTTACTCTCTGTGGAGATAATTTTCCTAGTTTACCACTCTACTTAGGTGGCTAACCTAGTCTTGGTGTAAAATAAAAATGGAGAAATTTCCTTGTGCATGGAATTATAGAATCTGAATCAGGCCTCAAATAAAGATAATTACCCATGTCCCTCCCTAGATGAGGTAATCCAAATGGTGAGTGGGTCTCAAATGATGTGCTTCTTGGATGGCTTTTCAAGATATACCCAGATCTTGGTCAACCCTAGATATAGAACTAATATAGCTTTCACCTCCAAGTGGGGTACATTATTTTATAAATGGATGCCTTTTGGGATAACTAATGTTGATTACACCCTATAAAGGGTAATAGACTTCAATTTTGAGGTCCTAATAGGTAAATGTATAATAATTTATATGGATGACCTAACTATGTTTTCAAAATACATGTTAGATTATGTGCACCAATAGGAAAGGGTATTTTAAAGATGTAGATTGTATGGAATTAACTTTAACCCAAATAAGAGTGCGTTTGGTGTCACCTAAAGTAAGATTATTAGTTACATTATCATAAAATAAGGTATTTATATCAACCCAGAAAGGGATGATGTAATTTATAAACTGCTTTTACTTGATATCAAGAATGAACTAAAATATTTATTTGATAATATAAACTTTGTACGTAAGTTTATTTATTGAATTACTAAAATAGGGAAGCCCTTAAATGTAATGTTAAAACAAAATGATAAAGTGGAATCAAAAAAATAAATTTAGGATATCAAAGATGCAATCATGAAATCCCCAATCCTCATTATCTTGGACTATATGTAGGAATTTTATATCTGTTGTCTCCCAAAAATAACAGCTATTTTTGGAACAACATTTGAATTATTTTGGTTCTACAGACCAAAATTGTATATTCCATTTTTAAAAATTTGTCTTAGATATTCAGATTTCTCATTTTTAGAGCTTCTCAAAAAATCTACAGACTTTACAAGTCAAGTTCAATTGATTTTACATGTTGATTTCTATGGACTTTGTATTTTAAATTTCTACAGGTAGGTTCATTTATACAGGTTCAAAGACTTCTGTAGGCAGTTTTCAATCAAAAGAATTGATTTTCAACATTTGTTTATTTTTCAGGATTGGTTCAGAGTTTTGGTTCAACTAAAAATCTTCATTGGCAAACATTTGAATACAAAAAGAGACTTGAACCATTGAACCATCGAACCATTAAACCATTTTGGTTCAAAGGTTCAACGGGTTCAAGGTTCAACAAGTTCATGTTAGGTAAGAGTTAAGCACTTAAAAATGGTTCAAAGTTCATTTTATTTAATTGGTTCATTAGCTTCAAAGATTTTTGGCCAAACCATTCAGGTTCAAAGGTTCAACAGGTTCAAGGTTCAATGACAGGTTCAACCAAAAGAACAGTTCAATGGTTCAGTTCAACCAAGTAGTTCAATGCTTTATTTCATTTAGTTGGTTCATTCTTTTAGTTCATCTTTTGGTTCAATGTCTATAGGTTCAACAACAATGGCTCGGCGTGCTTCATTGAACCATTGAACTGGTTCAATAGATTGGTTTAACATATTGGTTCAATCAAATAGTTTAACTGTTAGTTCAAAGGCAAGTTCAACATCTTGGTTCAATGCTTAGTTTATCAGTTTATTTTATTCATTGAACCATTGACTTGAACCATTTTGGTTAAAAGCCTTGGTTCAATCAATTAGTTCAATGTCCAAGTTCATTTCATGGTTCATTGGCTTTTGGTTCAAAAGGACTTGGCGTGCTTCATTGAACTGTTGAACCAGTTCAACTAATGGTTAATCGGCCAAGTTAAAAGGGATAGTTCAATGCTAAAAGGAACTTTTTTGAAGGATGAGTGCCCTTGTGGAGGACACTTAATCAACCAAAATACCCTTCAAATTTTTAAAATAAATCCAAAAACTTGTTCAAAAACTTGACGAAACAAATTTCTGCAGACCTTTTGTCTATGGGAATTTTCCCTAGACTTTTTGTCTGCGGGAATTTTCCGCATGACAAATGTCCACGAAATTACCCACGGGGAGCTTTCAAATCAAATACCTAGGAATAATCCCTGATGAAACATCCACGGGGAACATTTATCTGAAGGATTTGTCTATGGGGACTACCAAAGCACAAAGGGCTGCCGAAGGACCCCAAAGGGCAGGTGCCCTTGCAGGGGATTCTTGGCGGCTGAAATAAAAGACTATTCAAACACAAGGTAAGTCTAAGCTAACTAGGTAAGGCTAAAAGTCAAAAGAAGACCAAGGAGTGATGCCCATAAAGATGTCAAATTCAACATAGCTGACTAACCATTGGAAGCATATTGACGGGCATGTAAGCATCAATTTTAAAGGCTGTGAAATAACCATTGATCCTTTGATCCATAGACCTAAATTCATTTCCAAAATTTAAGATAAAAACTAGCTAAAAGCGAGGAAAGATAGAATAATGGATGAATCCAGGACCCAATTCAATCAATCTAGAAAGGAGGAATGATGAAGACAAGATCAGACTGATAGCTAGATATTGAAAGTTGTAATCTTTCAATTACGTAGCTTATTCATCTACATTGAAAATATCAAATGGGTAAAAGGCCCCAAAGTTCTAGCTGGTCTTCCTAACATTTCCCAATGCATCATGATGTATTACTGTTCCTGAGTCCTTCTTGAAGTGGCTATATAAGGGACTTTCTTTCATTGTAAAGAGGATTTTATTTTTGACAAACTAAATGAAACTCTGTCAAAATTGAGAGGCATCATTGAGACTTTATGCTCATTCTGTTGATCATATTCTGTTAATGAAAACAAGGGACTTTTTTAGACTTTGTGCTATGATATCTTTTCTATTTCATTAATTTAATAAGTGGGATTAGTAAATTAGTCAAGAAGGCATCCTGAAGAATCAACTGTGGAGCGACTTTGTGCCCCCATAACTACCTTCAGTGTGTTTCCTTTTTCATTGCTATGTAAAGGACTTTGAAAAGACTTTGAGCTCTCATTACCCTTCATATATTACTCTTGAGCATTTCATAATAGAGACTTTGTGTTCTATTTTTGATTTTTTGGTTATCATACTTCAGTTATATTCTACTTTTATTTCTAGGGATATTTCGGTGGCTGACTAAATAGTTTTTCCTAAAAGAAGAGGAGATCTGTCTATCATTCCTTGAGTTTTTCCTTTGTTTTATATACATCATCTCTAAAAAAAGAGAGATGGATGCCTGGTCTTACCCTTGAGTATTATTTTTTGATTATACATATATATAGCATATCCACAGGGAACCTCCCGTTGATGAGAGGAGAGAGCAGTCTCCTTTTGATGTGATAAACTTACACATTAGGATGACTAATCTTCTTGATTTGGCTGATAAGACCTATTTTGTTTACCAGTATGCTGATAGACAAAATATTCAACCAACAATTTTTGGCAACTCTGCTGGGGAAACCCATTATCCATTTATAGTCTATCTATTCCATTCACCTTCACACCACGAGAAAAGAATGCACAGTTTAAAGCCTGAAGCTTTAATTGAAGCAAAGTCAAATCTTTTCCATTTTTGTTTCACAATCTGGCAGATTCAAGGTATACATGAAGCCAAAGGGCTAAAGGTGTCATTGATCCTATATTCGAGTTGGTATAGCAAAGTGATTTTTATCTATTCCCTTCACCATCTCATCTACAATGAACCAAGAGCTTTCCTCCTACTAAAGCTAGATCTCCATTACTAGACAAAGTATCTACTTCTACTATTGATAAAGCTATGCCTATAATTACCCCATTGAGATTTGTTATCCCTCCTTTTTAGAACCCTATAATGGCAGTTCAAGGCCCTTGGGGTAATGCTTTTGGCCCTCTCAATCTCACTCCTCCTCTGCATGAGCTTCCACATAGTTCTAGGAAGAATTTTCCTAAATTCTACGGTGATGGCAAAGTTCATCCTGATGAACACATTGCAGCATTTAGTATAGCTTGTGGAGTAATCGGAGTAGAGTTTGAAGATGTATTAGTCAGACTTTTTGTTGAAACACTACAAGGTCCTACTATAGATTGGTTTTACCATTTACAAGCTTGATCTGTGACCGATTGGAATACCTTGAAATCTAAGTTTGAAGCCAGATTTAAACTTGTGAAAGATGCACATACACTTCTAGCTCAACTTACACAAATGAAAAAAGAGCCACATGAGCCTATGAGAGACTTCATAGTCAAATTTGACAAGTTGACAAATAGAATTCCTATGATTTCCAGACCTACAGCTAAAAATCTCAAATGCTTTTTCATTAATTCTCAACTACCTAAAGTTAGTTTTCTCTTGAGATGTGCTGGCCAAATAGATCTCGCTATAGCTCAACTTTTGGCCACTAAAGTAGAAGATGATCTCATCTTAGCAGAGAAAATAAGAAGAGATCCCAATAAAAATATAGCTTCACCATCTTCTAAATTTGCATCTATAAAAACCACAAATCCAATGGTGTAGAAATTAGCAAATGAGCTCCTTGTCCTCAAAAAGAAAATGGCTCAAGGAATGTCTTCTGCTCCTACATACAGAAAGACATTCCCAAATCAATCATATCAGGGCAATGTTGCCAAAAATCAAGGACAAAAAAATTGCCTTCCTCCTCCACAAGGAAAACTTGCCTTGGAAGCTCCTTCAACTAATTCAACAATGGGATATCTTGAGACAGAATCAAAATTTTCTTATCAACCTGAATTAAATCAAGAAAATGATGCTAATATCATTGAAGATAGTCAAGAAGAATTAGCTAGTGACTCCCACATTAGTTTCTTGAATTATCAAGATGAACCCAAAAGCAAAGGAGAAGCTTTAGATGGATCATATGCAGTGTTTACTAGGTCTAAGAATCAATCAGCCCAGTAGGCTGATAAAGAAAATATAGAAGAACAACCACAACCAATAGTCACAATTGTCAAGTGTGGGACAGCTATGCCCTTTCAACCAAAAGATCTGGTCATTACTCAAAAGGTAAATACATCTGTTGTGCCTTCCCCTTCTACTTCTAATTCACAAACTAGCCCACCTCCCATCCCTTTGAAAAATCAAAAAGCTAAAGTACCTATCCTATACCTAGCTCAATTCAACCATTTGACATAATTGATCATGTCAAAAAGACAAAAATATAGATGTCTGAATTTGAGTACTTGTAGTCCAATCTAGATCAACTGAACAAGCTAGTCCAATATGTTAAAAATCAAATCATCCTTGCAGGATAAAAGGCCAATAAAGTAACTTTTGATTCTTCAATGAATACGCATATTCTAAATAATCTAAATATTACTCCTCTAATTGCTCTTGGAAAAATAGAACCCTTCTATGTTTCTCTATTAATCAATGGCCACAAGCTGAATAATTGTATAATAGACTCAGGCACATTTGACAATGTCATGCCTGCCAAAGTCACTGAGTCTCTTGGTCTCACATTCACCAAGACATTTGGTAGATGTTTCTCCATGGAGAACAAGCAAGTGCCATTACTAGGGCAAATCAAATATGCCCAATTTGCATTCACAGCCTTTCCGAACAAGAGGATTAAAATGACGATATTAGTAGCTGACGTCCCAGCATCTTATGGTATTTTACTTGGATGGAATTTTTGTAAGGACGTGGGAGGAGAACTAAACATGTTTCTATCTAAGGCAAGGATCCCTATCCAAGGCATGATGAAGATATTACTTCTTGAAAAGGAAGCAAAGTATGTAGTTACCAAGACATCAGCTCCTAAAGCTCAAATCCTCTTTGAATCCGTAGGTATGGGTAATTACTTTTTATATACAGATCATGAACACAGACCCTCCATCTCTAATGAGGTAAAGTCTAAAGTAAAGCCAGTATCTAATGAGATTTGGACTCTAAAATTTAATGATAGTTGTTCCTCTACTGGTTTTGGAGCTAGAATTGTCTTGATATATCTTCAAGGAGATATGTTCCCTTCATCCTATAAGTTACAATTCAAAAACACAAATAATACCCCTAAATATGAATCACTGTTGCTGGGCATGAAGGCTATTCAAGAAAGAGGCGTCAAGTTTCTTCATGCTAAAGGGGATGACAAATTAGTAGTCTGTCAAGTGAGAAATATGTATCAGACCAAGAATGAGAGGTTGCACCATTACCATAATCTTGTTTGGGACCAACTTGAAAGATTTGATGCTTTCAACATTTCTTCCATTCCAAGAGAATCTAATGATAGAGATGATACACTCGCTCTTTCAAGAACTCTTTTAGTTCCTCATTCTGATTTTAAAGAAGCCAAATATACCATTGAGTTGGTCTATAGGCTGAGTGTTCCTGACAATGCTGAAAATTGGTAAATTTTTAATGATGATAATCAAATCATTGCCTTCTTAGAACAAAAAGACATTTTTGAACAACTATATTTTGAAAGCAGCAAATCTTATAAGTCTAAATCTATTTCTAAACCTAGTTCAAATGTAAATGAAGAGTTTCCACAACTGAAAGGAAAAAAAAATCCTAAAGGCCTAGTTTCTCTTGAGAAGCTATTCGACAGGTATGATAGATTCATCAAGCAACAATAGACAGATTCAAATTTCTCTCAAGGATTTGACCAAGTGAATTTGACCAACAAAGAAAATCCAAAAATGGTCAACATTCGTAAGTGTTGTACACCTGAATAAAAATTCAAATTCACTTCTTTGCTCTGTCAATACATTGATGTCTTGGCATATTCATACAAAGGTCTGAAGTCTCTTAGACCTGATGAAATCTGCCATCATATTCCTCTCAAGGCTGATTCAAAGCCTTACAAATAGAAATCCAGACAATACAATCCAAAAATTTTAGGTAGGATTATGTCTGAGATTCAAAAAATGTTAAATGCTAGAATTATTTTTCCAATCCATCATTCTACATGCATTTCAAATATAGTTCTCATAAGGAATAAAAATGGTGAAATCTACATTTGTGTAGATTTTTGAAATCTGAACCAGTCATCTCTGAAAGACAATTATCCTTTGCTAATCATTGACCAAGTGATTCAAATAGTAATAAGGTCAGAAATGTTATCAATGCTGGATGGCTTTTCAAGCTATAACCAAGTTGAAGTTGTTGAAGTTGACCAACACAAGACTGCATTCATCACGCCTTGGGGCACATTAGCATATAAAAGAATGCCTTTTGGCTTAATAAACGGTGGTGCTACCTTCCAGAGAGCTATGGACATGGCTTTCAAAGACAAAATTGGAAAATTCATAGTTGTATATCTTAATGATTTAATTGTCTTTTCAAAGTGTCGATCTGATCATGTATGACACTTGCAACAAGTGTTGGAATGCTGCTGACAGAATGGTATTTCTTTGAATCCTAAAAAGTCTATTTTTGGAGTGACAGAAGGGAAACTCATTGGACACATTGTGTCCAAAAAAGGCATAAAGATTGACTCAAACAGAGTCAAGTCTATTCAAGATCTAAATTTGCCTACAAGTAAGAATGTTGTTCACTCTTTCTTTAGAAAAGTGAATTTTTTACGAGGATTCATCCCTAAATTTGCTGAGAAGACAAGACACATTGTAAACATGATGAAAGGAAGGACTACCTTTAGCTGGACCAAAGAAGGCAAAGCAGCTTTTCAAGATATCAAGGTCGCTATTGCTCACACCCCTACCTTGGTCTGTCTAGATTACCACAGAGATTCATTATATACAGCTATGCATCTGAGCATACTCTTTCAACGATTCTTGTCCAACAAGACAAAAAAGGTATGAAATCCCCTATTTCTTTCATGAGATACCCTCTAAAAACTCATGAAATGAAATATTCGAATATAGAAAAGCACACCTATGCCTTGATAAAATTAGTCAAACACTTTCACTTCTATATTTTGAATTCACATACTACTACCTTAGTTCCTAATAGTACAATTAAATCTATATTAACTCAGCAAGATTTTAGCACAAAGAGAGGTAATTGGATTGCAAAAGTCTAAGACTTTGATCTAGATATCAAGCCAACAACGCCAGTCAGAGGTAAAGGCCTTTGTTAATTAATGGTTGACAATAAGCCAGAAGATACATAGCGTGAAGAAGCTGAAGTAGACAATATGCCAACAGTCCTTTTTGTTTCTACTACCAATGAATGGTATTAAGATATTGCCTATTTTATGACTTATGGAGAATGTCTTGCTCATTTGTCTTACAAAGAGAGGAGAACTATCAGGTTGAAAGATACCAATTTCATCCTTTGGGATAACAGCCTATATAAAAGAAGCATATATGGAGTTTTCATTCACTGTGTAGATAAAGAATAGTAGACCTAGCTCTTGAAATCTTTCCACAATTTAGCATGTGGAGAACATTTTTTTGCCCCTCTGACTGCTCACAAAATTTTGTGAGCCAGGTATTATTGGCTTACTCTTTTCCAATATGCACATAAGTGGGTAGAAAATGTGAATTTTGCCAACAATTTGTTGCAAAACCCAAGTTGGTTGCTCTGTCTCTTAATCCAGTAATCATAGAGGAACCTTTCCAGTAGTGGGGACTCAATTTTATTGGGACAATAAATCCATCTTCAAGTGATGGACATGATTATGTCCTTACAGCAATTGATTATTTCACTAAGTGGGTAGAAGCAATCCTGACAAAGCATGCTACTTCAAAAGTTGTATGCAACTTCTTGAAAGAGAATATCATTTCCAAATTTAGATTTCCACTCAAGATTGTTATTAATAATGCAACTTGTTTCACCTCTCAAAAAATTGCACAATTTTGTTTTTATTATGGAATTACGCTCCCCCATTTTTCTAATTATTTTCCACAATTGAATGGACAAGCTGAGTCTAGGAATAAAAATTTGATAACTATTATCAAGAAGCTTGCAGATGAGAATCAAAGGACATGGCATATAGCATTGGTGGACGCTCTGTGGGCTGACAGGATCATGCCAAAAAGGGCAATTGGTATGTCTCCTTTTCAACTTCTCTACGAGATTAACGCTAAGATACCAATCACCTTAGAGTTACCAGCATTAAAATTGGTGAAGGCCATTAAAGATCAAACATATGAGAGTTCTCTTGACAAAAGAATCATGTGCCTGACTCAGCTAGAAGAACAAAGAACCATGGTGGTGGACAAAATTGTTGTTCATCAAAATCTAATAAAGAAACTTTTTGATCGGAAGGCTAGAAATCATGATTTCCAAATTGGGGATAAAGTTTTGTTGTGGGACAAAAGAAGAGAGCCCAAAGGGATGCATGGAAAGTCTGACTCCCTTTGGAGAGGCCCATTCATAATTCATCAGCAATTGGGTGAAAACAAATTTTTATTGAAATACCAAGATGGCATGCTATTTTCTCTACCCCATAATGGGTAGCATCTGAAACACTTCAATTCTTGAAGTATCAGATCATTGCCTCTATATATATGTATAGTTTTAAATTTTGTTTTGTTTTGTTTGTTTTCATTTTTGATGTCTTTCATTTCTCGAAAGCATGACTCCACAACCCAATGGCATACTTGAAGACAATAAAGATTCTAAATTCTACTCCTTTCAATTCATTTTGCAATTGACAGAAGTTCCCCAACTGGAGCTAGCTCTTGTCTCCCAAAAGTAACAGCTATTTTTGGAACAACATTTGAATTATTTTGGTTTTACAGACCAAAATTGTATCTTTCATTTTTAAAAATTTGTCTTAGATATTCAGGTTTCTCATTTTCAGAGCTTCGCAGAAAATCTATAGAATTTACAAGTCAAGTTCAATGGATTTTACATGTTGATTTCTACGGACATTGTATTTTTAGTTTCTATAGGCAGGTTCATTTATACAGGTTCAAAGACTTATGTAGGCAGTTTTCAGTCAAAATAATTGATTTTCAACATTTGTTTATTTTTTGGGATTGGTTCAGAGTTTTGGTTCAATTGAAAATCTTCATCGGCAAACATATGAATATAAAAAGAGACTTGAACCATTGAACCGTCTAACCATTGAACCATTTTGATTTAAAGGTTCAACGAGTTCAAGGTTCAACAAGTTCATGTTTGGTAAGATTTAAGTGCTTCAAAATGGTTCAAAGTTCAATCGCTTCAATTGGTTCATAAGCTTCAAATACATTTGGCCAAATCATTCAATTGAACTATTGAACCATTTTGGTTTAAAGGTTTAATGGGTTTAAGGTTCAATGACAGGTTCAACCAAAAGAACAGTTCAATGGTTCAGTTCAACCAAGTAGTTCAACACTTTATTTCACTTAGTTGGTTCATTATTTTAGTTCATCTTTTGGTTCAACATCTACAGGTTCAAAAACAAAGGCTCGGCATGCTTCATTAAACCATTGAACCAGTTCAATAGATTGGTTCAACAGACTGGTTCGATTAAATGGTCCAACTATTAGTTCAAAGGTAAGTTCAACATCTTGGCTCAATGCTTAGTTTATCCATTTATTTTATTCATTGAACCACTGACTTGAACCATTTTGGTTCAAAGCCTTGGTTCAATCAATTGGCTCAACATCCAAGTTCATTGCATGGTTCATTGGCTTTTGGTTCAAAAGGACTTGGCATGCTTCATTGAATTATTGAACCAGTTCAACTAATGGTTCATCAGCCAAGTTCAAAGGGATAGTTTAATGCTGAAAGGAACTTTTTCAAAGGACAAGTGCCCTTGTGGAGGACACTTAATCGACCAAAATACCCTTCAAATTTTTAAAAGAAATCCAAAGACTTGTTCAAAAACTTGATGGAACAATTTTTTGTGGACTTTTTGTCCATGGGAATTTTCCCCAGACTTTTTATTCGCGGGAATTTTCCCTAGACTTATTGTTCACAAGAATTTTATGTGGGACAAATGTCCATAGAATTACCTGTGGGGAGCTTTCAAATCAAATACCCAGGAATAATCCTCAGAGAAACATCCGTGGGGAACATTTATCTGAAGGATTTTTCCGTGGGGACTGCCAAAGCACAAAGGGCTACCGAAGGACCCCCAAAGGGTAGGTGTCCTTATGGGTGATTCTTGGTAGCTAAAATAAAAGACTTTTCAAATGCAAGGTAAGTCTAAGCTGACTGGGTAAGGCTGAAATTCAAAAGAATACCAAGGAGTGACACCCACAAAGACGTCAAATTCAGCATAGCTGACTAACTGTTGGAAGCATATTGACGGGCATGTAAACATCAATTTTAAAGGTAGTGAAATAGCCGTTGATCCTTTAATCCATAGACCTGAATGCATTTCCAAAATTTAAGATAAAAACTAGATGAAAGTGAGGAAAGACAGAATAATGGATGAATCCAGGACCCAATTCAATCAATCTAGAGAGGAGGACCGATGAAGACAAGATCAGACCGATAGCTGGATATTGAAAGTTGTAATCTTTCAATTGTGTAGCTTGTTCATCTACATTGAAAAGATCAAATGGGTAAAAGGCCCTAAAGTTCCAGCTGGTCTTCCTAACATTTCCCAATGCATCATGATGTATTACTATTCCCGTGTCCTTCTTGAAGTGGCTATATAAGGGACTTTCTTTTATTGTAAAGAGGCTCTTCTTTTTGATAAACTGAATGAAACTCTGCCAAAATTGAGAGGCATCATTGAGACTTTATGCTCATTCTGTTGATCATATTTTGTTAATGAAAACAAGGGACTTTTTTAGACATTATGATGTGATATCTTTTCTATTTCATTAATTTAATAAGTGGGATTAGTAAATTAGTCAAGAGGGCATCTTGAAGAATCAATTGTGGAGCGAATTTGTGCCCCCATAGCTACCTTCAGTGTGTTTGCTTTTTCATTGCTATGTAAAGGAATTTGAAAAGACTTTGAGATTTCATTGCCCTTCCTATATTACTCTTGAGCATTTCATAATAGAGACTTTGTGTTCTATTTTTGATTTGTTGGTTATCATACTTTAGTTATAATCTACTTTTATTTCTAGGGATATTCTGGTGGCTGACTGAGTAGCTTTTCCTGAAAGAAGAGGAGATCTGTCTATCATTCCTTGAGTTTTTCTTTTGTTTTATATACATCATCTCTGAAAAAAGAGAGATGGATGCCTGGTCTTACCCTTGAGTATTATTTTTTGTTTATACATATATATAGCATATCCACAGGGAACCTCCCCTTGATGAGAGGAGAGAGAAGTCTCCTTTTGATGTGATAAACTTACACATTAGGATGACTAATCTTCTTGATTTGGCTAATAAGACCTATTTTTTTTACCAGTATACTGATAGACAAAATATTCAACCAAAAATTTTTGGCAACTCCGCTGGGGAAACCCATTATCCATTTATAGTCTATCCATTCCATTCACCTTCACACCATGAGAAAAGAATGCACAGTTTAAAGCCTCAAGCTTTAATTGAAGCAAATTCAAATCTTTTTCATTTTTGTTTTACAATCTGGCAGATTCAAGGTATACACAAAGCCAAAGGGCTAAAGGTGTCATTGATCCTATGTTCGAGTTGGTATATCAAAGTGATTTTGATCTGTTCCCTTCACCATCTCATCTACAATGAACCAAGAGCTTTCCTCCTACTAAAGCCAGATCTCCATTACCAGACAAAGTATCTACTTCTACTATTGATAAAGCTATTCCTATAATTACCCCATTGAGATTTGTTATCCCTCCTTTTTAGAACCCTATAATGGTAGTTCAAGGCCCTTGGGGTAATGCTTTTGGCCCTCTCAATCTTACTCCTCCTCTACATGAGCTTCCACATAGTTCTAGGAAGAATTTCCCTAAATTCTACGGTGATGGAAAAGTTCATCCTAATGAACACATTGCAACATTTAGTATAGCTTGTGGAGTAATCAGAGTAGAGTTTGAAGATGTAGTAGTCAGACTTTTTGTTGAAACACTACAAGGTCCTACTACAGATTGGTTTTACCATTTACAAGCTCGATCTGTGACCGATTGGAATACCTTTAAAGCTAAGTTTGAAGCCATATTTAAACTTGCAACAGATGCACATACACTTGTAGCTCAACTTACACAAATGAAAAAAGAGCTGCATGAGCCTATGAGAGACTTCATAGTTAAATTTGACAAGTTGAGAAATAGAATTCCTATGATTTCCAAACCTATAGCTAAAAATCTCAAATGCTTTTTCATTAATTCTCAGCTACCTAAAGTCAGTTTTCTCTTGAGATGTGCTATCCAAATAGATCTCGCTACAGCTCAACTTTTGGCCACTAAATTAGAAGATGATCTCATCTTAGCAGGGAAAATAAGAATAGATCCCAATAAAAATAGAGCTTCATCATCTTCTAAATTTGCATTTATAAACACCACAAATCCAATGGTGTAGAAATTAACAAATGAGCTCCTTGTCCTCAAAAAGCAAATGGCTCAAGGAATGTCTTCTACTCTTACATACAGAAATACATTCCCAAATCAATCATATCAGAGCAATGTTGCCAAAAATCAAGGACAAAAAAATTGCCTTCCTCCTCCACAAGGAAAACTTGCCTTGGAAGCTCCTTCAACTAATTCAGTAATGGGATATCTTGAGACAGAATCAAAATTTTCTTATCAGCCTGAATTAAATCAAGAAAATGATGTTGATATCATTGAAGACAGTCAAAAAGAATCAGCTAGTGACTCGCACATTAGTTTCTTGAATTATCAAGATGAACCCAAAAGCAAAGAAGAAGCTTTAGATGGATCATATGCAGTGTTTACTAGGTCTAAGAATCAATCAGCCCAGTAGGCTGATAAAGAAAACATAAAATAACAACCACAGCCAACAGTCACAAATTTGAAGTGTGGGATAGCTATGCCCTTTCAACCAAAAGATCTGGTCATTACTCAAAAGGTAAATACATCTGTTGTGCCCTCCCCTTCTACTTCTAATTCACAAACCAGCCCACCTCCCATCCCTTTGAAAAATCAAAAAGCTAAAGTACCTTTCCTATACCTAGCTCGATTCAACCATTTGACATAATTGATCATGTCAAAAAGACAAAAATACAGATGCCTAAATTTGAGTACTTTCAGTCCAATCCAGATCAACTGAAAAAGCTAGTCCAATATGTTAAAAATTAGATCATCCTTATAGGATAAAAGGCCAATAAAGTAACTTTTGATTCCTCAATGAATACGCCTGTTCTAAATAATCTAAATATTACTCCTCTAACTTCTCTTGGAAAAATAGAACCCTTCTATGTTTCTCTATTAATCAATGGCCACAAGCTGAATAATTGTATAATAGACTCAGGCACATCTGACAATGCCATGCCTGCCAAAGTCACTGAGTCTCTTGGTCTCACATTCACCAAGACATTTGGTAGATGTTTCTCCATGGAGAACAAGCAAGTGCCATTACTAGGGCAAATCAAATATGCCCAATTTGCATTCACAACCTTTCTAGATAAGAGAATTAAAATGACTATATTAGTAGTTGACGTCCCAACATCTTATAGTATTTTACTTGGATGGAATTTCTATGAGGATGTGGGAGGAGAACTAAACATGGATCTATCTGAGGTAAGGATCCCTATCCAAGGCATGATGAAGAGATTACTTCTTGAAAGGGAAGCAAAGTATGTAGTTACCAAGACATCAGCTCCTAAAGCTCAAATCCTCTTTGAATCCGTAGGTATGGGTAATTACTTTTTATATACAGATCATGAAGAAAGACCCTCCATCTTTGATGAGGTAAAGTCTGAAGTAAATCCAGTATCTAATGAGATTTGGACTCTAGAATTTAACGATAGTTGTTCCTCTACTGGTTTTGGAGCTAGAATTGTCTTGATATATCCTCAAGGAGATATGTTCCCTTCATCCTATAAGTTACAATTCAGAAACACAAATAATACACCTAAATATGAATCATTGTTGCTGGGCATGAAGGCTATTCAAGAAAGAGGCGTCAAGTTTTTTCATGCTAAAGGGGATGCCAAATTAGTAGTATGTCAAGTGAGAAATTCATATCAGACCAACAATGAGAGGCTGCGCCATTACCATATTCTTGTTTGGGACCAAATTGAAAGCTTTGATGCTTTCAACATTTCTTCCATTCCAAGAGAATCCAATGATAGAGCTGATGCACTCACTATTTCAAGAACTCTTTTAGTTCCTCATTCTGATTTTAAAGAAGCCAAATATACCATTGAGTTGCTCTATAGGCTGAGTGTTCTTGACAATGTTGATAATTGGTAAATTTTTTATGATGATAATCAAATCATTGCCTTCTTAGAACAAAAAGACATTTTTGAACAACTGTATTTTGAAGGCAGCAAATCTTAGAAGTCTAAATTTGTTTCTAAACCTAGTTCAAATGTAAATGAAGAGTTTCCACAACTGAAAGGAAAAAAAATTCTTAAAGGCCTGGTTTCTCTTGAGAAGCTATTTGACAAGCATGATAGATTCATCAAGCAACAACAGACAGATTCAAATTTATCTTAGGGATTTGACCAAGTGAATCTGACCAACAAAGAAAATCCAAAAATGGTCAACATTGGTAAGTGTTGTACTCCTAAAGAAAAATTCAAATTCACTTCTTTGCTCTGTCAATACATTGATGTCTTGGCATATTCATAGAAAGGTTTGAAGTCTCTCAGACCTGATGAAATCTACCATCATATTCCTCTCAAGGCTGATTCAAAGCCTTACAAACAGAAATCCAGACAATACAATCCAAAAATTTTAGGTATGATTATGTCTGAGATTCAAAAAATGTTAAATGCTAGAATTATTTTTCCAATCCATCATTCTACATGCATTTCAAATACAGTTCCTGTAAGGAAGAAAAATGGTGAAATCTACATTTGTGTAGATTTTTGAAATCTGAACCAGTCATCTCTGAAAGACAATTATCCTTTGCCAATCATTGACCAAGTGATTCAAATAGTAATAAGGTCAGAAATGTTATCAATGCTGGATGGCTTTTCAAGCTATAACCAAGTTGAAGTTGTTGAAGTTGACCAACACAAGACTGCATTCATCACGCCTTGGGGCACATTAGCATATAAAAGAATGCCTTTTGGCTTAATAAACGGTGGTGCTACCTTCCAGAGAGCTATGGACATGGCTTTCAAAGACAAAATTGGAAAATTCATAGATTATATTTTGATGATTTAATTATCTTTTCAAAGCATCGATCTGATCATGTATGACACTTGCAACAAGTGTTGGAACACTTTAGACAGAATGGTATTTCTTTGAATCCTAAAAAGTCTATTTTTGGAGTGACAGAAGGGAAACTCCTTGGACACATTGTGTCCAAAAAAGGCATAAAGATTGACTCAAACAGAGTCAAGTCTATTCAAGAGCTAAATTTGCCTACAAGTAAGAATGTTGTTCACTTTTTCTTTAGAAAAGTGAATTTCTTATGAAGATTCATCCCTAAATTTGTTGAGAAGACAAGACACATTGTAAACATGATGAATGGAAAGACTACCTTTAGCTGGACCAAAGAAGGCAAAGCAGCTTTTCAAGATATCAAGGTCGCTATTGCTCACACCCCTACCTTGGTCTGTCTAGATTACCACAGAGATTCATTATATACAGCTATGCATCTGAGCATACTCTTTCAATGATTCTTGTCCAACAAGACAAAAAAGGTATGAAATCCCCTATTTCTTTCATGAGCTACCCTCTAAAAACTCATGAAATGAAATATTTGAATATAGAAAAGCACACCTATGCCTTGATAAAAGTAGTCAAACACTTTCACTTCTATATTCTGAAATCACATACTACTACCTTAGTTCCTAATAGTACAATTAAATCTATATTAACTCAGTAGGAGTTTTGCACAAAGAGATGTAATTGGATTGCAAAAATCTAAGACTTTGATCTAGATATCAAGCCAACAAAGCTGGTCAGAGGTAAAGGCCTTTGTCAATTAATGGTTGACAATAAGTCATAAGATACACAGCGTGAAGAATCTGAAGTAGACAATATGCCAATAGTCCCTTTTGTTTCTACTACCAATGAATGGTATTCAGATATTGCCTATTTTATGACTTATGGAGAATGTCCTGCTCATTTGTCTTACAAAGAGAGGAGAACTATTAGGTTGAAAGCTACCAATTTCATCCTTTGGGATAATAGCCTATATAAAAGAAGCATATATGGAGTTTTCATTCACTGTGTAGATAAAGAATAGTAGACCTAGCTCTTGAAATCTTTCCACAATTTAGCATGTGGAGAACATTTTTCTGCCCCTGTGACTGCTCATAAAATTTTGCGAGCCAAGTATTATTGGCTGACTCTTTTCCATTATGCACATAAGTGGGTAAGGAAATGTGAACTTTGCCAACAATTTGTTGCAAAACCCAATTTGGTTGCTCTGTCTCTCAAGCCAGTAATCATAGAGGAACCTTTCTAGCAGTGGGGACTTAATTTTATTGGGATAATAAATCCATCTTCAAGTGCTGGACATGATTATGTCCTTATAGCAATTGATTATTTCACTAAGTGGGTAGAAGCAATCCCGACAAAGCATGCTACTTCAAAAGTTGTATGCAACTTATTGAAAGAGAATATCATTTCGAAATTTGGATTTCCACTCAAGATTGTTACTGATAATGTAGCTTGTTTCACCTCTCAAAAAATCACACAATTTTATTTTTATTATGGAATTACGCTCCCTCATTCTTCTTATTATTTTCCACAAGGGAATGGACAAGCTGAGTCCAGCAATAAAAATTTGATAAATATTATCAAGAAGCTTGCAAATGAGAATTAAAGGACATGGCATATAGCATTGGTGGATGCTATGTGGGTTGACAGGATCATGCCAAAAGGGCAATTGGTATGTCTCCTTTTCAATTTTTCTATGAGATTAACGTTGAGATACCAATCACCTTAGAGTTATCAGCATTAAAATTGGTGAAGGCCATTGAAGATCAAACATATGAGAGTTCTCTTGATAAAAGAATCCTGTTCCTAACTCAGCTAGAAGAACAAAGAACCACGGTGGTGGACATAATTGTTGTTCATCAAAATCTGATAAAGAAACTTTTTGATCAAAAGGCTAGAAATCATGATTTCTAGATTGGGGATAAAGTTTTGCTGTGGGACAAAAGAAGAGAGCCAAAAGGGATGCATGGAAAGTTTGACTCCCTTTGGAGAGGCCCATTCATAATTCATCAGCAATTGGGTGAAAACAACTTTTTGTTGAAATACCAAGATGGCACGCTCTTTTCTCTACCCCATAATGGGTAGCATCTGAAACACTTCAATTCTTGAAGTATCAGATCATTGCCTCTGTATATATGTATAGTTTTAAATTTTGTTTTGTTTTGTTTTTTTTTCATTTTTGATGTCTTTCATTTCTGGAAAGCATGACTCCAAAACCCAATGGCATACTTGAAGACACTGAAGATTCTAAATTCTACTCCTTTTAATTCATTTTGCAATTGACAGAAGTTCCCCAACTAGAGCCAGCTCTTGTCTCCCAAAAGTAACAGCTATTTTTGGAACAACATTTGAATTATTTTGGTTCTACAGACCATAATTGTATCTTCCATATTTAAAAATTTGTCTTAGATATTCAAGTTTCTCATTTTCAGAGCTTCATAGAAAATCTATAGACTTTACAAGTCAAGTTCAATGGATTTTACATGTTGATTTCTACAGACTTTGTATTTTTAGTTTCTATAGTTAGGTTCATTTATATAGGTTCAAAGACTTATGCAGGCAGTTTTTAGTCAAAATAATTAATTTTCAACATTTGTTTATTTTTTGGGATTGGTTCAGAGTTTTGGTTCAACTAAAAATCTTCATCGGCAAACATCTGAATATAAAAAGAGACTTGAACCATTGAACCGTCGAACCATTGAACCATTTTGGTTCAAAAGTTCAACGGGTTCAAGGTTCAACAAGTTCATGTTCGGTAAGAATTGAGCACTTCAAAATGGTTCAAAGTTCATTCGCTTCAATTGGTTCATAAGCTTCAAAGACATTCTGCCAAATCATTCAATTGAACCATTGAACCATTTTGGTTCAAAGGTTCAATGGGTTTAAGGTTCAATGACAGGTTCAACCAAAAGAACAGTTCAATGGTTCAGTTCAACCAAGCAGTTCAACACTTTATTTCACTTAGTTGGTTCATTACGTTAGTTCATCTTTTGGTTCAACATCTACAGGTTCAACAACAAAGGCTCAGTGTGCTTCATTAAACCATTGAACCGGTTCAATAGATTGGTTCAACAGATTGGTTCGATCAAATGGTTCAACTGTTAGTTCAAAGGCAAGTTCAACATCTTGGTTCAATGCTTAGTTTATCAATTTATTTTATTCATTGAACCATTTACTTGAACCATTTTGGTTCAAAGCCTTGGTTCAATCAATTGGATCAACATCCAAGTTCATTGCATGGTTCATTGGCTTTTGGTTCAAAAGGACTTGGCATGCTTCATTGAATTGTTGAACCAGTTCAACTAATGGTTCATCAACCAAGTTTAAAGGGACAGTTCAATGCTGAAAGGAACTTTTTCAAAGGACAAGTGCCCTTGCGAAGGACACTTAATCGACCAAAATACCCTTCAAATTTTTAAAATAAATCCAAATACTTGTTCAAAAACTTGATGGAACAAATTTCTATGGAATTTTTGTCCATGGGAATTTTCACCAGACTTTTTATTCGCGGGAATTTTCCCTAGACGTTTTGTCTGCGAAAATTTTCTATGGGACAAATGTCCATAGAATTACCTTCCGGGAGCTTTCAAATCAAATACCTTGGAATAATCCTTGGGGAAACATCTGTGGGGAACATTTATCTGAAGGATTTGTCTGTGGGGACTGCCAAAGCACAAAGGGCTACCGAAGGACCCCAAAGGGTAGGTGTCCTTGTGGGGGATTCTTGGCAGCTGAAATAAAAGACTATTCAAATGCAAGGTAAGTCTAAGCCGACTGGGTAAGGCTGAAATTCAAAAGAATACCAAGGAGTGACGCCCACAAAGATGTCAAATTCAGCATAGCTGACTAACCATTGGAAGCATATTGACGGGCATGTAAACATCAATTTTAAAAGCAGTGAAATAGCCGTTAATCCTTTGATCCACAGACCTGAATGCATTTCCAAAATTCAAGACAAAAACTAGATGAAAGTGAGGAAAAATAGAATAATGGATGAATCCAGGACCCAATTCAATCAATCTAGAAAGGAGGACCGATGAAGACAAGATCAGACCGATAGATGGATATTGAAAGTTGTAATCTTTCAATTGTGTAGCTTGTTCATCTGCATTGAAAAGATCAAATGGGTAAAAGGCCCCAAAGTTCTAGCTGGTCTTCCTAACATTTCCCAATGCATCATGATGTATTACTATTCCCGTGTCCTTCTTGAAGTGGCTATATAAGGGACTTTCTTTTATTGTAAAGAGGCTCTTCTTTTTGACAAACTGAATGAAACTCTGCCAAAATTGAGAGGCATCACTAAGAATTTATGCTCATTCTGTTGATCATATTCTGTTAATGAAAACAAGGGACTTTTTCAGACATTATGCTGTGATATCTTTTCTATTTCATTAATTTAATAAGTGGGATTAGTAAATTAGTCAAGAGGGCATCCTGAAGAATCAACTGTGGAGCGACTTTGTACCCCCATAGCTACCTTTAGTGTGTTTGCTTTGAGCTTTCATTTCCCTTAGTATATTACTCTTGAGCATTTCATGATAGAGACTTTGTGTTCTATTTTTTGATTTGCTAGTTATCATACTTCAATTATATTCTACTTTTATTTCCAGGGATATTCTGGTGGCTGACTGAATAGTTTTTCCTAAAAGAAGAGGAGATCTGTCTGTCATTCCCTAAGTTTTTCCTTTATTTTATATACATCATCTCTGAAAAAAGAGAGATGGATGCCTGGTCTTACCCTTGAGTATTATTTTCTGTTTATATATATATATATATATATATATATATATATATATATATATATATATATATATATATATATATATATATATATATATATAGCGCATATCCACAGGGAACCTCCCCTTGATGAGAGGAGAGAGGAGTCTCCTTTTGATGTGATAAACTTACACATTAGGATGACTAATCTTCTTGCTTTCGTTGATAAGACCTATTTTATTTACTATTACACTGATAGACAAAATATTCAACCAACAATATCTATCTGTTTACTTCAAATTACACCATTATTTCTTAACTCACCCAAAGGTTAGAAGGAGAAGAACACCTAGTGGCTTTTATGAAAATTAATCTTAAAGATTTTAATCTTAGATATTCTACCCTAGATAAGAATGTTTATTCCCTAGTCAAAGAAGTGAATAAATTTATGCATTACATCCTCTAAAATAGATTACATGATGTTGTATCAGTACCAGATATAAATAAAATGCTAGGACATGATGAGCTAGGTAAAAGAAGAGGCTAATGGATGAACAAACTACAAGATTATGACTTGGAAATAAGGTTGGCTAAACTTTCTAGAGGATAATGCCTTACTCAAATGATAATAGAGATAGACGCAAGGATAATGTTGTATTAAGTGGACCAATAAAGGGTAATATAGTCATATTAATACACCTTAGTCATGCATTTTTTATTATATGGAAACGCACCCCTAAGACTTAACACACACAAATAAGAGCCCTCCAATTTAAGACCATATAATATATGTTGAAGAAGGGATTTATCTTCAGATGAAACCACCAAGGAATATACCTCTAATGTGTATCACAAAAAAATGCCAAAGAGATAAAGCCAAGTTTTTATGAAAAATGTGAGTTGACCACCTTGTAGTAAATGCCATAGCCCACAAAGTTCTTTAAGTAGGTTACTATTGGCTCAAACTATTCAGATATGTTCATGTTCACATTTAATTTTTCCACTAGTGTCATACCTTATATAAGAGAGAAATGTATGAAATAATGGCATTATAACTTGTTGTAGAGTCTTATCTATTTTCATAATAGGGAGTAGATTTTGTAGGGGTCATTAACCCTAATTCATCCACCAATCATAATTTCATTCTCATGGGCCTGTTTTACTATACCATATGGTCTAAGGAAGTTTCAACCAAAAGAAACACTACTACCAAAGTCATCAAATTCCTTGAGAACACCATAACCATACATTTTAAGGCCCCCATTTCTTTAGTATCTGATAATGGCCCTATCTTTCAATTTATAGAATTTACAAAATGGGCTTAAGAAAATTGGATCACACTAAAGTTCTCATCCAATAACTATCCACAAGGGATTGTATTGGCATATCCCACCAATAAGGACTTGATTGACTCCATTAAGAAACCAACTAGAGAAAATCCTTGAGAATGAGACTCATTGCTAAAGTTCACCTTATGGGTATACCACACTAGGTATAAATAATCCCTCAATATCTCTCTTTTACTTATAGTTTATGGATTGAAACTAATCATGTCAGTCATGCTCAATTTAATGAATTATAAGTTCATTAAATATTTCATGGAACCAAATGATAAAGTAAATTTTAGTTTCCTTGGATTGATTAAATTATAAGAATCCCTAGATGAAGCTCTGTTGAACTTTATCAAACATCAAGATAAAATCAAAAGGTGGTTTGACAAGAGGTAAAATATCAAAATCTTTAGAATATCTAACCTAGTCCTAATGTGGGACAAGGACCATGAAAATAAAGGCCAAAATTTAAAATTTTAACCCCTCTAAATTTCATTCCTTTTATATCTAACCCTTATTAGTAACTACTTCAGTTGGTGGCCAAAACTTGAAAGGATTGTTGAGAACAGGAAGACCCATGTTCAAGTCTTCAATCTAAGCAATTCTAGCATAGTAATAGAATATTTTGGCATCCCATATTTAAGAGAAAAATGATTCTAATATAAATAGGTGAATTTTATAATATCTTATACCAATTATATCCACCAAAATTTACTTAAAATAATGACTGAAGAAGATACTAAATTATTTGAGTAAATCAAAGAAAAGATAGATATTCAGAACTTCCTCATTATCCATTCACCCTTGGCTTGCTCATGAACCCTCAATGGATAAGACTAATAAATGATGATCTTTTCATGGGAATATTGGAAAATAATAAAGAAAGCATTCAAAATATAAATTTTGAGTCTACCTCCAAAAGGATATATAGGTGATCTCCACCATAGGCTTTCCACCCTGGCTAGTAGTGGAATGAGGCCATGAATAAGACTAGAGGTATCTCTATCAGGGCTAGGGATGCCCATCTAGAATAAGAGAAACACCCTAGACATTCCACCTAAGCCATCAATCCAAAAATTCCCCTGATGAAGCTTGATAACCAATCCAACATTAATTACATGAATAAATTTAGGAATGAAAATGAAAATCATTTTTTATATAAACTGGTGGCCATCTATAGGGTGGAATCTCAATATGCTACTTGATATTTTGAGACTTTAGTGCCTCATATTTTCTACTATCAATAAATATCCATCTTACAATCTCTATGTTGAGAAAGGAAAGGATAATAAATTGATCAAGTTATAAATTTTTGTCATCACTTTCCCCATAGAAGTTACCATTTGTTGTGGCCAACACTAACACCCTTTTCTTAGAAATGGGGGATCATTTTAAAAATATCATGAACCAAATATGTAGGGTCTTTTCTTTCATTTTCATTGGTACTATAAAATTAAATCATTGGAATTTACATCTCTCTAATTTCTCTAAGAAATAATAAGCCTCTTTTATTTTATAACTGAGTATTTTTTATTTTATGAATCATGGCACTAATGCTGCAAGCTAGCTTTTATCGGAATCTCTAAGAGTCTCATTCCCAAGCCAATAAACCTATCATTATTCATGATAAAGTGAAATATCAATAAATTATGTAAGTTTTAATATATTATATTCACTTTCATTTTATTACTTAGTCTTTTATTTTGGTGTATTTCACAATGCCCAAGAGAGCCTAGCCAAATGGGAAAGTGCCACATTGTTGAAAGTCAAAATGGCCAATCCCCAAGACCTATCAAAGATGTTAGAGCCTAAGAGAGCTAAGATGAATTGGAAGGTACCATATTGTCAAAAGTAAAAATGGCCAATCCCCCAGACCTATGATATATATTAGATCCTAAGAGAGATTGGCCAAATGGGAAGGCACTATGTCACTAAAATTTAGAATGGCTAGTCCCCTAGACTTATCAGAGATGTCAAATACTGAGACAACCTAACCAAATTAAAAGTGTCCACATCTCAATGAGTTAGATCATCTAGTATCTTAAACCTATCAAATATGTTAGATCCCAGGACAGTTCAACTAAATGACAAGGCACCACATTGTTAGGTGTCAAAGTGATCAGTCCCCCAGACCTATTAGAAATTTTATATCTTAGGAGAGCCCAACTAAATGCAAAGGGTCCAAATTTACAAATAAAAAGGCACCATTTTATAACAATTTAGAGTGTACAAACCCCCAAACTTGTCAGAGATGGTAGATCCTAGGAGATCCGAACTGAATGGGAAGGTACCACATCATAATAAGTTAGAGTGACCAATCCCTAGACCTATCAAAGATTTCAAATCAAGGATATCCTTGCCAAATGTGAAGGTGCCACATCATCAAGTGTTATAGTGGCCAGTCCCCTAGACCTATGATAAATTTCAAAGCCTAAGAGATCCCATTCAAATGGGAAGATGCCATGTCACTAAAATTTAGAATGGCTAGTTTCTTAGACCTATTAGAGAGGTTAGATCCTGGGAGAGCCTAAATGAATGAGAAGGTACCACATAAAAATGTGTTAAAGATCAAAATCCACTAGATATATCATAGATGTCATAGCCTAATAAATCCTATTTAAATAAAAAATCATCATGTTGCCTAATATATAGATGAACTAGTAGCCACCTAAGGCCCCAATAAGGTCAAAATGAGGTATGGTTGAGACCAAGAACCAAATAAGATGTGCCACATGTCCTAGGTGACACATCACTCATCCTAAAGGAATTATGTGGAGTGTAGAGACATGCCAAGGTGCCAACCATTATTGAGAATTATAATGAATAGATGAAACATGTCAAAAAGTAGATGTTAATGGTGAATCCTCTAATAGATATGATCATGTGCCTATTATGTATTGGGTATTAATAGACTAGGAAGCTAGACCTGATTAGAAAGTTTTAAAACATCCCATCACTAGTTTTATATCTAGTTGGTGGTGGAGGATCATGGGATCCAAATTCAATTATAGATTTATAAATAAAGGGAAAAAATCTAGCCACTAACTCATATTTGAATTCACAATAAGTGAGTCACCAAACACCATTAACACAAGGGAGTTGTAGACATGCATTTATAATAGCCTAAGAGAAGCTCACTAATAGTTATGTTTACTTTAAATAAATATCTATCTTATTAATTTAAAATTATATAGAACCCTTGTATTCTATGTCTTATACACTCAAAGCTTCTTAATTAACCCTATATCTAGCTATAATGGCTACATCATCCTCAAAACCAAAGTTCATACCTAAATATAGGGACACCACATTCCTGATTGGCTTAACCAAGTTTAATCACTACAATGATTTATTTAAAGTGGTCGAGTAAATAATAAGGGATTCAAGCTTAGATTATGACCAAAAAGCATAATATCAAGATTTTATTAGATCCTATAAGATGTGTGTACTCCATAGATCAATAAAAAAACCATAGGTCTTCCCTTGCATAGACCTATTAAGCGATGTCCTTCACAATGCCATCCATGTGCAAGATAGGATCAATGACTAGGTATGCTCACCTAACAATTGGCACCATATTATTGATATATTTGGGAATACCTTCAATTCATACTACTTCCTCTCATACTACACTTTATCTTAAGATGCAATAGTGGTAATGGTCTAGATAGATATCTACCATATATATGATGTCTTCCATGACTAGACTGAGAACCTAAATTCTATGTGGGTTAATAAGGAGGATATCAATGCCTACATAGTTCACATCATTCAAGAGGAAGTCCAGGTAGGTATAATTATACTAAATTAGTTTTTTATGGGATAAGACTATCAACACATCAATTCATTATGGGTGCCTCTCCTACACATAATCCCAACTCACCTAGAGGTATTAAACATGGGAGGATTAATAAACTTCAAGTTTTTCCATGACATGAAAAATTATTGAATCAAGAGAAACTTATACATTATGAGCTATCTATTAGACATATTTTATGAGATTCTCTCTTTCAGGCCTTTAGCCTTTGTTGTGTAGGTTCCTGGGGGCTCAATGGTCCATGTGATATTCTATTAGTTGTATGGCCTCTAGTTCCAATATCATGTCTAGAACATATGAGATCAATTTTACCCATTGGTTCTAATAATCCATCAATGTATCTTTGATTCCCTAACTCTCAAAGGCAATCAAGGATTCCATCATAGCCATTAGGGACTACTAGCTATATAAGGATAACACTATGATCTTGATAATGGGTTTCCTCAAAGACCCCCTCTACTTACCATATTATGTTCCTAACTACCTATCATTATAAGAGGTCACCTATCAACTAGTGGAATCCATCTTTAATTTATATGTACAAAATCAATATAATATGTGCCTGTAACTTATAATCATCATAAGGAACCACATCTACAATACCTTCTATTCCATTCAAAATATGATGGCCCAGTGAGAATCATTCACCTTTTAAAATATATATATTCAATAGTGGGATGATAAATGGGTAATTTGAGCTCACTTGGTGTAATTCTCAACCCATCTCAACATCCACTATGGTCATCATGCCAAAAATGATGATGAGATTTATATAAATGCCATCAACGACCAAGAGGTACTATTCTAGATCACACCCAATAATAAGAAGGTAAAGAATAATCAAATGGGCCCTTATGTGCCTCTTATAACTCCTACTTGGACTATATAAGTTACAACTCTTATATCCTCAGCCATCTCTTGTAAGATACTAAAAGGCATCTTACCACCTTTTCCTCATCTAGGTCTAAGTCTAACTCTTGTTCTTTATGTCTAGGATCCACCACCACCTCCTGCAGTCTCTCCTCATGATTTGGATCCTCTTCTACCTCCTCATATTTCTCCTCACACTTTGCCTCTACCTCTACCTCCTCTAAAATCTTCATTAACCAATATGTGGCAAATCTAGTCCTAGACTACTCAATGCCAAGTAGCCTAGGCATAACTTGCTTAGCCATCAACACCTCATCCTTGGGCCACAAAAACCCTAAGATTTGATATGGATGGTATTATAAGATAAATAAATGATTATTTATCCTAATATATAACCATCTAGGTTCATATTATCACACCTCCATCTCCTCCCATTTCCCTTCTACCCCTCACTCATGTTACTTTCCAACTCCTAATTTCAATAGCCACTAGTTCTGCTCTGACCCCATAAATAAATCCAGTGGTGCATCATATATTTATCATTATTCCACCTCTATCTTTCACCCATGTACCTTTGACATTATTCCTTTCGAGCATCCTTACCACTTTGTTCCCTATTTCTCCTTTTATCTCATAACCTGGAGTCCTCTTAGTGCCTCCCTTAGGTATGGATTTAATAGAAAGTGTGACCAAAATTTTTAAGAGCATACCAATTATATAAAGGACCCTCTCAATAACTAATATAGTTAGTCTAATAAAACCCTCAATATTTTTAAGTCCTTGAGTATTGGCCCTTATGGCTCCTTTCATCCCAATCAGACCATCTACTCCAGCATCTAGATCCAACTTGAGTAAGAGGCTAAAGGAGAAATAGAAGGTGATCCACACTTCAACTCTAGCCTAAATACATTATACTCTAATTTAACCTCTTATAAAGGCCTTAAGATCCCTTATTACCCTAACAAAAACATCTTAATGCCTAGCTCATCAGCCTTGATGTAGTTTATATTGAACTCATGCAACTGTAAGATCACTCCTACACATCATTACCCTAGAAATAGTAAAGTCATCAAAAAAAAAATTATGCACAAGTAGTCTCCATTATTTCCTCAAGTGAATAATAAAATATATATCCATTCTCTCTTCTACCAGACATAGAGAAGTAATAGGAGTGACTATTAAATATGCTTAAAGGTTGTTATGCACAACAAATAATTTGTTGTGTGAAATAAATATTAGTTGATATGGAATATTTGCATCCATAAAATAGGTGTAAAAATATTTGACACATAACAAATAATTAATTGACTCATAATTAAGATTAATTCCATGAATGAGTTTTAATGCCACCTCCAACACCCTTCATTAAGCATAAAATAGGGAGTAGGAAAAGAAAAATCAAAGAGATTGAATAGGTCCCAACAATAAGGCTTGATTTGGTACCCATGTACAAAATCACAATCAAATATAAAGTGTCCCTATGGTAACCAATCCATCTTACTAGAATACAAGGATGATGAATCATTCTAACCACCAAGTCAAATAGGAGTTGGTACTCTGTATGAGGCTAACTCTATAAAAAACACTAATCTCAAAACACTATAAAAAAGAGTCACCAAGGATGAAATGTATCACCACAAAGTGCCCAAAAACCAATAATAATAGCTAAAGTCGATAAGGCAAAAAACATATGTTGAAAGGTGTCCCAAGAAAGTAAATGACTCAATAGTTAAACATAATGCTAAAGAGGTGCACTGGATGGAACAAATGCCATAAAATAAAAATGCACTTAGTAGACTTGAAAGTTTCAATGGAGCTCAAATTTGCACTAGTGGTTTAGATCCACTGCTCAATCACAAAAAACAACTAACACTAGAATACACTAGAATAGATCTCATGAAAAGAAACTATCAAAGATGTTTATAGTGAAAAATGGTTAACCAAATGAATTTAATCTACTACTAGAAGATGCAGTACACCAAGGGTTAGTGAGGAACATGATAATTGAAGAAGTAGGATCTATACCATACCCCCCATACTATTGACTAGGTGAATGATGCAAAAAAGGTCTGTATGAGTGGATTGAATCCACTAATCAAATGTTGACATGATAACACTATATTCACCATAATAGCTACTCTTTAGAAGGAGATCATGATCCACAACAAATCTAAAGGATACTATCAATGATAAAAAAAATGCCAAAGATACATAACAAATATCTCTCAAGAAAATGGCTTTGGTGGTGATGGGATAGTCAAAAAATAAATATTAAGTGATCAACATGGAGCATACAAACATGAATAAAAATACTCCACAACTCTAAGTATGACACAAATAAAGATCTCATACAACAAAAAACACTAGATGATGCATAAAACCTATAATGCTATCAATATATAGAATATGCAATCAAGAACAAGAGAGTTTTAACTAAAATAAGGGAACATTGTGTGACATAAAACCCTACTCAAGAATGTAGGATGTTTTACTCAATCAAAAATGTGTTTGTGAGTACCAAAGTGGCACAAAAAAATGCACATTAAAAAATGGGACATTAGACTCTATCGATAATGTGTCCATGAGTGTAAAGTGTGATGATAAGGAAAATAATGAGGTCCAAGAGGAAACAAGTGTAATAAAAATGACCTCCAAAAAAATGAAGGTAAGGAGGAGAAAGAATATGTTTGTTTTATCTGTGAGGGGTTCTGACCTTCTGCTAGATCGGACCTCACCTTCTATCTTCAACAAATGAAATAAAAGGTAAAATAATGTTTACCCTTTACAATAATGTTGTACCACATTTAATATGCACTCACTATAAATATGTCTCTCCTTAAATAATTACCATAAAAAAGAAATGAAGCAGAAAAAATACATGCCTCTTTAATAATTTATCATCACCTTTTTACTACCTCAAAAAATAAATGGAGGTCCAGAAAGAATCCCCTTATAGAAGTATTTTAATGGAAAACACACTAACCACTTCAGATAGATACCATTTCAAACCTCATAAGGTAAAAAATTATATTTGAATTTTATATGAACCCCTTTTTGATGTTAAAATAATTTAAAAAATTACCATTTAGGTGTGAGTTTGGTGGCATTGTATCAGTAGCAAAGATGCCCACTAATAGGTTTTGGCAGTAATAATTTAATCCAATCTTGGCTTTGGATGGTAGTGGCAAGACTAAATTTATTTCTAATCAAATTATTTGCACAGTAGTTATAGGATTAGATGCCAAAGCTTAACAGTAGCACAAGCAGGAGGGGAAAGAAAAATAGCAAACATCACCAACAAAATGAGTGGCCATGATGTTAGATATTTCTCCACCACCAAAAAAGGGTCCACTCAAAATCATCTTTAATGTATATCCCAAGACCAAATATTAATCCTATATCATATCCAAATATAAATTCTCACACATCCATAAACATTTCTAAGACAATCAAACTGTAGGTATGTTTATCATAAATAAGGTTTGTTTCTACCACAGAATAAAGCCCCCACTAATAGATTCATCCTCATCAAAAAACATTTTCTCAACAATAAAAAAATACATGAAGAATCACAATCACCATGGTGATCAAAAGGTCAATCACAAAGGGCAAGAGTGCATTGGCCAACATTACGCTAATAAAAGTAATAATTCTCAATACACAAAGAACCAAGTTGTGGCTAAAAGAGCACCCAAATATGACCAAGGGCTTGTCTCTAGGTCATTACGTCAGTAAAAAAATTAAGATTATAGAATGTGTGATGACCAAAGAGCTTATTTTATGGTCTATAGTACACATACACAACCCTCCCTATCTCTTAGTTGTAAGATTTGTGACTAGAAATAGAAGCATGCAGATGCATGTGAATGAAAAGTCTATCTTTATCGATAAAGGGAATAGGGGCACTCAATATGTGTGAAGGTCTTAGACTTAAGTTATTTCACCAATGCAATCAGTGAGGGATGGTGGCATTGAGGCATGGAGGAGAAACTATGGCCAATCCACCAATAACTTCAATAATAGCTGATGATTGGGGTTTAAGTGAGATGTGGAAAATATAACACAAACAAGTGAGTTGTAGGATTGGCACTACCTAATAAAATATTGGGTTAGAGCCAAAAAATATCCTCACTAAGAAAAAAGGATTCCCTTTCTAAAAATAACCATCTAATAATATTTTAGCAGCTTGTAGAAGCATTTCCATGCATTATCATCTACAAAACATATCATTACATTATTAGAATTAGGAAGCTAGTGAAGTCTTTCCTTGAGCAATAGGATGCCATTCTCAAAGTATGGTAAGAACCTATCACTAAAATATAACCTTTATTGTAATGCATGAATATCAAATATGACCATACTTATTGGGCCACCCCTAAAAAGGGTATGATGGATAATATTAGTTCCAATGTAAATCAAGAAACTGAGGAAAGAATGACAAAATAGGAGTAAAAGATGCTATAAAAATCCATGACAGTGCATATATAATAGAGAGTAGTCTAATTCTAATGAAATCAAATAATGTGTCCAAGGTTTAAATCATGTTCAATGTATAAATCCTTTGTGCATAATTATTAAGGGTAACAAAAGTGGATCTAGGCCAAACAATTACTTTAAAGCAAATAAAAATCTATTTGGAATATTATTCAAGAAAAACTAAATCTAAATGAAAAAACATGTTGAGTAATGGCTAATAAGAAGGCTCTGATACCATGATAGAGTTCATATGGACCTCATGTAGCTGCAAGATCACTCCTGCACACCACAACCATAAATATAGCAAAGCCATCAAACAAATATTATGTACAAGTAGTTTCCATTATTTCCTCAAGTGAATAATACAATCCATAATCATTTTCTCTTCCACTAGATATGAAGAAGTAAAAGTAATTCCTATTGAATAGGTATAAAGGTTGTTATGCACAACAAATAATTTATTGTGTAAAACAAATATTATTTGATATGGAATATTTTCATGCACAAATAGGTGTACAAATATTTGACACATAACAACTAATTAATTGACTCCTAATTAATTTTAATTCCATGATTGAATTTTAATGCTCACTCTAACAAGCCCCTCTTTCCATCACCTAAGGTGCCATGGGACTCACCTTAAACTAGACTATCTCTTCCCTACTATTTAATGGCCCATTTATTAGTGTAATTTCACCTCATATGAACCTAATCTAGGAATAGTGGTAGGTGTAAATTTTCTCACAAGCCTCCCATTTCACTATCCTTCCTTTCACTCCCATACCCCCTTTGCCTCCACTACTTTCAATATCTACTCCTACTTCCTCCATCTCCCCTCCAATTTTTTCTCTTCCCTTCACTACCATTTCAACCACCCCACCTACACCCCTTATAACTTGAGGAATGGTCTCAAGGTCACATGTGCCATAAATTATTTTCCAAGGTGACTCAGATGTGTAATGGATTTTTTATTGAGCCTCTGAAAGCATGAAGATAACACTCATTTAGAGGTTTTTCCAAGAGGGGAACCCAATAGTGTGGTGGACCCATCAAGGTCTATTCTCCCTCACCAAGGTGAGGACTTCCACTAAGGAGGAGAGAATTTCTAAGGACCCACTACCATCCTCTGGGATACCCATAATATGTCCAAAAAACTCCTTAAGGACATGCAAATCTAAGTTTAAACTTTATAATCCCAAGTGAAAATTACTTTTCCAATCAAGATATTGGGTAGGTCAAGGACACCCTCTAACTTATTTTATCAATCCTTAGAAAAGTAGTCGATATTTTATCTAAGACTGGTATCCTTATCCATTAGACTTAGTCCTCAATGGAGAGGATTTTTGAGATCGATGGGAAAGGTTAGAAGCTACAAGTGGTTGTAATAAAGGGATGTTCCTAGAGCTAAAAATCATGCCAAAATCAGAATTGGGATTATACCATACATACACCAAGAATATGAGAGGTATATGGAGGAGTGGTTAGACTTGGCTTGCACTATAATGTGACCCTTGGAAGAGGGAAAGAAGAAGATATTGACCTACTTCAAGGAGGTTAATATCTCTTTTTGATTCTACTCATATGGAACCTTGCTTGACCAAAGGGATTTCAAGTCCACCTGAGTTAATTTTAAAATGTTATAAAGGAAAACATGGTCAAGGAAAACTAAGAATGGGCCTAGGTGGTGCTAGTTCTATCAACATAGTCCATGGTGAGCATTAACTAGGTCTCTAGAGTCTAAGCATTAATGGAAGAACCCATCCAAGTATCCCAAATACTGGCAACTTAGGCTAAGGTAATCTTTAGGGAGCTCCTAATTAACCTTGATAAAATAGATAAGGATTTTGACCTTGGGGTAACTACATTAGAAGCTAAGAGCACCTAGTCAAAGTAGTTAGGAGCTAGTCCTTCTCAACCACCTCATCATATTAATTGAGTGGTCCCTTAGATATCTATTATGAGTTTGTAGAGATTGTTTTGTTTAAGTTTTGAAATATGGTTATAAATTTAATGAGTGGCCATCATGGCCTAAGATGGGATCTATTAGAAATATGATTGTCATTGATGTGAAAAGGGACACTATGGATGTCATTAATGTCAAAAGGATTAGACATGATTGATGGAGAGAAGAACATGTTTCACATTTACCTTGTGAAAATTTTTCATGCTTTTATAGAGACCATTTATGGATGTTAAAAGTCAAATAGATAGAAGATCCATTATGAGTTTCTCATGTACATTCTATACATATGGTCTATAGGTTCAGAGGAGAAGAAATAAACTCATAATTGATTTATTTAGCTCTCAGACTAGATAGGGTTTCTCAATAAAACCCTAAGGGTTTAGCCATGGCATCAACAAGAAAAGTTCTATTTTAATGTTGACTTGGTATAGCTAGGAATCGATAACTTAAGTCCATATCATCATTATAAAATTGGTCCCTTGACCTAATAATTATTGATTTAAAATACTTAATATTTCCATAGTTTTAGAATTTATATTATGTTTAATCTTGATCAATGACCCATGCTTCATCATACACAGACAATCTAATAGAGTGAAGCTAAGTCAAATTATCAAAAGGTGCTCTGAGTGAGCATACAAGTGATAAGTGTCATATTCAAGCATCTTCTCAAATAGAGACCCAATGAGCATAAGCTTATTAGAGTTAATGATCAACCTAGTTAGAAGATCAAACAACTCATGTTTAATTAGACATTAAAGATCCAATGGAGCACGATGATGTCAAAGTGTCAAAGGTCCCTCTGAGTGAATACATTAATGCCAAGTGCCATAAACACATGAGTTTATCAGATAGAGGATCAATGTGATGATGCCAAATGTCTCAATAGTAGGAACTGATAGCTATGTGTATAAGGCATGCACTTACACCAAGTGTCATATCCTTAAAGGTTGGATATATATAGATATTGAGCTTGTCAAAAGATCTAACACTATATAGGTGATTGTGCAAAGGAGATCCAATGGAGTGAATGGAATTAAATGTTATAAAGTGATTGATGTTTATAGACACAGTGACAAGTTAAAGACTGAGTAGGTTTGAGAATATTGATTGAGTGGAAGCAATCCAAAGATATGGGAAGTTGTGAGATGAGTTCAAAGTGTCCAATTTTAATAGCCAAGTCAAGGTAAAGAATGTGCATCTTCAGAGATCAAATGACACATGGAATCTTAGATGAGAAATATCTAATGGAATGAGTGGAATCAAATGGAATAAAGAGTGTGACATTTAATGTCTTGACAAAGCTAAAGTTTAGAAGTATACAAAGATCTAATAGATTGCATGATCGTATCCAAAGGTGATCAAATGGATGCATTTTAAAGTTGATGCAGGTAAATATAGACCATAGTATCATGGTACCAAAGGAAAGATCAATGACAAACACTTAAATTCATGTCCAAATAAATGGTTAGTTGGAGGAACATGAAGGAACTTACATATAATCCATGAATCTTAGCACAGATAATGAGATTGATTGATCTAACTAATCAAATATCAATTAAAGAGACTATGTATTAAAATTTGAGTTTAACATATGCTATAGGTAGTAAAGAGACCTAAAATTATGGTGTGATGTATGGAATCTATTGTAAGGTGTCATGATTATCTCTAGCCATCATATAAGTCTCAAACAAGTCAATCTTTTGGTATAATGGTAACTAATAGGATAATAGAATCAAGATATGGGAATTTATAGTTAAAGTCATAACAAACTAGAGTCCAAAATTGGCATGATGTGTTATAGCCCAAGTGTAAACATAGAGAATAAGAAAACCCTAGATAATTTTTTTATATATATGATATCTAGGACAAAGAATATGATGTTGAATAATTGCATTTACTATTGAGATAAATTAAATATAGATCAAAGTGGTTAGTGAAGGAAATGAAGTGTGTCAAATAAATAAATGTCAAAACACAAGACCAGTAGGGCATGGAGAGGAGAAGAGAGGAAGAAAGGCAAAAAGAGAATGTACAGAGTATGATTAATTGGAGATTAGACCTATAGAAAATAATAGAGATCTAGATTCATGTATGAATCTAATTTGTAAATTAGAGTTATAGCTCCATATGAATCTAATTGGTTGTTTCCATTGGATAGACTGAGTGGGTGCTCAAATTAAGGAATGGATGCTTCTTTAGAGTTTGTGCTCTTAAACTAGGGGATTGGTGTCTCCTTGGGATTTGTGTCCTTAAATGTAACCTATGAGGTTTGGCTAGTAATACTTTGAACTATGAGGCTAGATTAGAATAGCAATTTCTAGCAGTTATTATCACCATAGTTTTTCCCTTTGGGTTTTCCATGTATACATATAGTGTCATGAGTTTTTATGTGTGTATGTGATCTTTGCATTTATTTTTTAATCTGCATATGCTTTTGAATTTTATTTAAAAGGATTGAAAGATGATTTTTAAATGATATACTAATTCACCCCCTCTTAGTATCTAGTTGTGTTTCAACAATTTGTATCAGATCCTAAGGTTCCTTGAAAGAATCTTAATCAACTTAGGTAGATCTTGGAATAATGAACATAATGGCTAGTCAAGAAGTATCTTCATCAAATAAAGTAAATCTCTTTAATGGATGTAATTATGCATTCTAGAGCATAATAATATAAGAATATCTATCTTCATTAAGGTTTGATGTATGTATGTCTATGGTAAATAAATATACAACCACTATTACAACTCCTACTGATCAAGCTACCAAGAAGGCATATGAGACAATTCTAAGGCAAAGAATGTTATTTTTTTTGGACTGTCAAACTCAGAGTTTGTCAAAGTGATATAGTGTCAAAATGTTCAAGATATTTGTAACAAACTGAAGATAATCTATGAAGGAGATGATAAGGTAAAGCAGGCCAAGCTACAAACTTATAAAGGCAAGATTGAGAGTCTTCAAATGATTGAAGAAGAGAAGATTGTAGACTACCTTCTCAAGGTAGATGAAATAGTCAATGCAATCAGAGGCCTTGGAGAAGAAACGAAAGAATCAATCATTTCCATAAATTTCCTAAGATCTTTACCATCAAGGAATGATTTTAAAATCACTTCAATAGAGTAAGCAAGATATCTAGATAAGCTCATTGTAGATGAGTTACATGGGAATTTCAAAGATTATGAGATGAGAATGGGAAAGATAGATTCCTTTAATAGAGAAGTTGCATTCAAAGTAGCCAAGCAAGCAAATGAAGAAATATAAACATCTAAATTTGAGGAGACTAATGAAGAAGAATCTAACTTAGCTAGAAGACTAAAGAGAGGATCTTGAAAGTATAGAGGTAAGTTACCCTTCAATTTATTTAACTATGGTAAATTAGGACATTTTAATACTAAATTATTTCATAATAAAAATGATAAATTTGAGCAAGTAGAGAGTAGAAAAAGGTAAAACCCTATTATCCCAAGAACAATAAATTTTTCAAAAATAATAAAGTTTTGTACAAAAAGAAGATAGTGACTCAATGGAATATAGTGATAGTTCAAATGATGATCATGACTGTGCTTTTGTGGATAAGGGAAATGAATCCCTATTCATGACAGTAGGATCAAATTATATGAATCTAGATCAAGATGAAGTTGAAGAATCAGATGAAGAAGGAAAAGTGGATCTAGAATGTGAGCTCATATGTGTGCTAGATGAGATTGACAAGATGAAGAAAGAGAACTTGAAACAAAAGAATCTTGGACAAAAATAAATTGAGAAAATGTTTAAATGTCTTGAGAAATCTGATCAGATGGTAATTAGCCTAAAGACACAAGTTGAAGAGGCTAAAAGAATAGAAGATGTAGTCAAAATGGAACCACAATCTAAATTTGATGAATGTGTGAAGCTTGACATAGAAATAGTGGCTTTGAGAAAAGAAATTCAAAAATCCAAAGGTCAACTAAATAAAAGTCTATAGTTGACAAGAGGATCAAACATTCTTGATGAATTTATCAACTCTCAAAATCCCTCAAAAGAGAGATCAAGTCTTGGTTATGAGAAGGTAAAACATTCCTCAACTAGTACATCTGCTAACCTATATAAAAACTTCAAAATAGAAGAAGGATCAAGAGTAAGGAAAGATAAATCTTAAAAGGATAAAAATACAAAGACAAACAATGTTGATGTGAAAAAAATTGAACTTGAAAAGAAGCTTCAAGAGAAAAATAAGACAAAGGTAGTTGATGTTGATGGATACACCAAGGTGAGAAATTTGAACAAGCCACATCTTAGAAGAACTCCTCATGCTGCACCAAGAAATGTTATGATCAAGTATTCGTCATCTTTTTATGGTTATTTTTATATCTATAATCATTTTGGTCATAAGTAAAGTAATTATAGAGTTATAACTACAAGGAGAATCAATTTTGTAAGCAAAAATTCCTTTGCACCCTTGGTAGCTACAAGTGTAATGTGTTATAATTGCAATAACTTTGGTCACATAGCTAAACATTGTAGAACTAGATTTATAAGATAAAATGTACACAATGTAAAGAAATACATGCCTCCTAGTGTGAACAAATATTCACAAGTTTCTAAAAAGAAGATAAGTAAGAAACCCAAAGATGTGTGGAGAGTGAAAAATTAATCCATGATTGCTTAGATTGCACTCCATGCCAATGAGTAAAATTTGTTGGTAATAGACAATGGCTACTCCAAACATATGACTGGTGATAAGAGCAAGTTTACTAAATTGAGAAAATGTAAGGAAAGATCTATTATCTTGGGAGACAACACAATAGTAAAGATCAAAGGTAAAGGAACCTTGAACATAGATGGTAAAATACCTACACATGATGTCCATTATGATAAAGGATTGGAGCATAATCTACTAATTGTTATCCAAATGTGTGACAATGGATATAAGGTCACATTTGATGTAGAAGGTTGCAAGCTAAAGAGATCTAGGAAAATAGTTGTAGAAGGGAAAAAGACTAATAGCAATATCTACAATATTAGTGAAGTGAATGGTAATAGTTGATTGATGGGAAAGATTGATGAGAGTTGGTTGTAGAATAGGAGAATGGGTCATGTCAACTTTGATAATCTAGTCAAAGTGAGCTCAAATAAGTGTGTAAGAAACATTCCCAAGATAACCAAACCTATAAATAATACTTACAAGGAATGTCAACTAGGCAAGCAAACAAGGGTTAGTTTTCAAACAAAAGAGTATGCAACTACAAAGCCTCTACAATTAGTTCATACTGATCATTGTGGTCCTACTAAGATAATAGGATATAAAAGAGAGAAATTCTTCATGTTATTTGTAGATGACTAATCAAAAATGACATGGGTAACCTTTTTTAAGGACAAATCTCAAGCCTTGGATAGATTTAAGATCTTTAGAGCCATGGTTGAAAATGAGATTGGAATAAAAATCAAATGCCTAAGGTCTAATTAAGGTGGATAATTCACCTCAAATGAATTTAAAGAGTATTTTGAGAAGCATGGGATCAAAAGGCACTACTCTATAACAAAGACTCCACAAAAAATGGAGTTATTGAGAGAAAGAGCATAACAGTCAAGGAAATGTCTAGAATAATGTTAAAAGAGGCCAAGTTACCTAATGGATATTGGAGAGAAGTAGTCCAAACAACATTATACATCTTGAACAAAGTTAAAATGAGGGTAAATAGTGATAAAACTCCATATGAGCTATGGTATGGAAATATTACCTCTGTTAAGTACTTCAAATTGTTTAGAATCATATGCTACATCAGAAGAAAGGATGACTAACTAGGAAGCTTTGAATCAAGATGTGATGAATGAATATTTCTTGGTTATTGCACTCAAAGGAAAGCTTATGTATGTTACAATAAGAGGTTGCTCAAGATGGTTGAAAACATAAATGTTAAGGTTTAGGAAGGAATAAAACATGCTGAACTTGACAAGGAAACTAGTAATGAAGTGGCATATCCTGAAGAAGAAGAAGATAGTGAAGATGTTGAGGAAAAGAATAAAAAAGAACCTCCAAGATTTGTTCAAAAGGATCATCTTGAAGAGAAGATAATTGGCAATAAAAATGAAGGAGTTCAGACAAGGAGAAGAGATGTAATGAATAAAGATGAAGTAAGTTTTAATCTAATGTCTAAAATTGAGCCTAAGAGCTATGTTGAAGCTAGTAAGGATGAGCATTGGCTAAAATCCATGGAAAAACAATTGAGCCAAATAGAAAAGAACAAAACTTGGAAATTAGTTCTAAGACCCTCAAATAAGAATGTGATAGTAAAAAAATGGCTCTATATAAACAAGATCAATGAGGATGGAGTTGTTGTAAGAAATAAAGTGAGACTAGTATGCAAGGGATATGCACAATTAAAAGTCATAGACTTTGAGGAAACATTTTCTCTAGTTTCTAGATTGGAAGATATAAGAATGTTTCTAGCATTCATTATTTATAAGAAGTTCAAAGTCTATTAAATGGATGTAAAGTCTAATTTTTTGAATTGGAACCTAGAAGAGGAAGTCTATATTGAACAACCAAAAGGTTTTTAGTTGTTAGATGAATAAGATCATGTTTACAAACTGAAGAAAGCATTTTATGGTCTAAAACAAGCACCTAGAGTATGGTATTCAAGATTGGACCAATACCTGAAACAACAAGGTTTCAACAAAGGATGTGTAGATAGTAATAGTAATTCAAATAATAAAGTGAGTATATGTTGATTATTGTTGTTTATGTAGATGGCATCATATTTGGTGATAGAAATAAAAAAATGTGTAAACAATTTGCTACATAAATGCAAAGTGAATTTTAGATGTCTATGATAGGAGAACTTTCTTTCTTCCTTGGTATACAAATAACACAATTTGATGAAGGGATATTCATATCCCAAACCAAATATGCAAAGGAGATGATCAATACATTTGGAATGGAGGATAACAAACCAGTTAGTACTCCCATGATTACTAGATAAAAGTTGAGCAAAGAGGATGAGTCACTTGATGCAAATTAGACTATGTATAGATCAATGATAGGTGGCTTGATATACCTAACTACATCAAGACCAGATATCATTCAAGTAGTGTGCATGGTTGTTATATTTTAGACTTATACTAAAGAATCTCATGTCAATTTAATGAAAATAATCTTTATATACATCAAGAACATAAACATCAAGAACATAATTGATAATGGCCTATGATATCCAACAAGTGAAGATTTCACTTTGACAACATAAACAAATGCTAATTAGGCAAGAAGTGTGGATGATATAAGCACTAATGGTGGTGTATTTTTAATTGGAAATAGACTTGTTTCATGGCTGATCAAAAATTAAGAGTCAATTACTCTTTTTAAAGTAGAAGTAGAGTATGTAATAGTAGTGCAATGTTCTACCTAAGTCCTATGGATGAAACAAACACTTTAGAACATCAAGGTTGAGTACAAGTCACCTATTTATATTCTTTCTGATAATTAAACTAAAATAAATGTATCAAATAATCTAGTTATGTATTCTAGAACCGAACACATATCAATCAAGTATCACTTCTTAAGAGAGTGGGTTACAGATCAAGAGTTCATAATGAAATATGTGCCAACTAAGGACTAGATTATAGACATATTCACCAAACCTTTTCCTAGAACAATTTGAATATCTTAGATATAATTTGGGAGTGGTGGCTCTTACACCACATCACTAAATCACTATTGATAGTGCATCAGTCTAGGAGGAGTCTTATGGAAGCTTAATCCCTAGAAGAAGAGAGAAAAGTCAAATCAAGTATGTATAGTTCTAAAAGTTAATAATGAGTTTAAAGTTGTATATTCTTGGAAAAAATCCTTTGTCTAATAAAAGGGAAGAAATATTTAGACAAATAGTGAGAAGGAGTCCCTTTGTCATTGATGTCAAAGGGGGAGAAAAAGGGCAAATGCTCTTTGTAAGAGTTTGGAGAAAAGTGCAAATTCTCTCTGTAAAAGTTTGGAGGAGAAGAGCAAGTGTCCAAGATGAGTATTAGGCAAATGTGCCCTTCCCTAAGGGGGAGAAAGTTTGGTATGAACAAATTCAATTTATACTTATCAAGAGCCAATGCAAGCAATGCTAGAGAAGGATCTAAATTAATAGAAGATTAGAACATTAAGTTTGCATTAGAGCATTTAGTTTGTCATAAATACAAAAAGGGGAGATTTTTGGAAATATGATTTTCATTGGTGTCAAAGGAGACACTATGGATTTCATTGATGTCAAAAGGATCGGGCAATATTGATGGAGAGAAGATCATGTTTCATAGTTACCCTGCACAAAGTTATGCTTTTATAGAGACCATTTATATATGTTTAAAGCCAAAAAAATAGAAGATCCATTATGGGTTTTTCATGGACATTATAAAAATATGGTCTATAGGTTTAGAGGAGAAGGAATGAGCTCATAATTCATTTATTTATCTCTCTGACTAGATAGGGTTTCCTCAGTAAAACCCTAAGTCTCTAGCCATGGCATCAACAAGCAAAGTTCAATTTTAATGTTGACTTAGTATAGTTGAGAACTAATAACTGAAGTTACAAATTAAGTCCATTTCATCATTGTAAAATTGTCCCCTTGACCTATCAATTAATATTTAAAAGGACTTAATATTTCCTAAGTCTTACACTTTATATTATGTTCAAGCTTATTCAATAGCCTACACTTCATCATACATATATGATCCAATGGAGTGAAGAAAAGTCAAATTATAAAAAGGTGCTCCAAGTGGGCACACAAGTGACAAGTGTCACATTCATGGAACTTGTCAGATAGAGACCCAATGAGCGTTAGCTTATCAAAGTTAATGATCGAGCTAGTTGGAATATCAAATGACTTGTGCTTAGTCAGACATTGAAGATCCAATAGAGCATGATGAAGTTAAAGTGTCAAAGGTCCCTCTGAGTGAATTCACTAATGCCAAGTGTCAAAAACACATGAGTCTATCAAATAGATGACTAATTCAAGGATGCCAAATATATCAATAGTAGGAATTGATAGCTATGTACAAAAGGCACATGATTACACTAAGAGTCATATCTTCAAAGGTTGGATAGATACAAAGATCAAGCTTGTCAAAAGATTTTATGATGCATGGGTGATCATGCAAAGGATATCCAATGGAGTGAATTGACTGAAATGATATGAAGTGATCAATGTTTATTGGCATTATAACAACTTAAAGACTGAGTAGGTTTGAGAAGATCGATGAAGTAGAAGCAATCCAAAGATATAGGAAGCTATGAGATGAGGTCAAAGTGTAATGACAAAGTCAAGGTAAAGGGTGTGCATCTTTGAAGATAAAATGGCACATAAAATCTTGGATGAGAAATATTCAAAGGAGTGAGTTGACTCAGATGGAATAAAGATCTCAATGTTTAACATCTTGATAAAAATAAAGTTTAGAAGTGTATAAAGATCTAATTTATAGTGTGAGCCTATTATAAGATGATTGATTGGATGTGTTTTAAATTTTATCCAATTCAATAGAGACCATAGGATCATGGTGCCAAAGGCAAGATTAATGACTAACATTTAAAGTCATGTTCAGATAAATGGTTAGCTGGAGGAAGATGCAAGAACTTATGTATAAGCCATGAATCTTGATACAAACAATGATATTGATTGATTTAACTGATCAAATCTTAATTAAAGATCTTGTGCATCAAAACTTGAGTCTAACAGATGTTATAAGTAGTAAAGATACCTAAAATTATGGTGTGATGCATGGAATCTATTTCAAGATGCCATGGTTAGCTTTGGCCATTATATAAGGTACTAACAGGTTGATCTTTTGGTGTAATGACAACTGGTGGGCCAAAAAATTAAAGATGTGGGAACTTATAGTTCAAGTCATAATGAAATAGAGTCCAAAATTGGCATGATGTGGTATAGTCTAAGTGTGAACACAAAGAAGAAACAAACCCTAGATTATTTGTTTATATATATCATATTTAGGACAAAGAATATGTTGCTAAAAATTGCATTTGCTATTGAGCCAAATTAAATATAGAGAAGAGTGGTTGGTGAAGGAAATGAAGTGTGTCAAATAAAGAAATATCCAGACACATGACTAGTGGAGCATAGAGAGGATAAAAGAGGAATAAAGGCATAATGAGAATATGTAGAGTATGATTAGTTGTAGATTAGACTTATAACAAAGAATGGAGATCTAGATTCATGTATGAATCTCATTTATATGTTGGATTTGTAGCTCCATATGAATCTAATTGGTTGGTGCCATCAAATAGACTGAGTGGGTACTTATAATAGGGAGTGGGTGCTTCCTTAGAGTTGGTGCTCTTAAACTATGGGATTGGTGTCCTTAAATGTAACCATTGAGTTTTTTCCAATAAGGATTTGAACTATGAGGTTGGGTTATAATAGTAGATTCTAGAAGCTATTCTCACCATGGTTTTTCCCTTTGGATTTTACATGTATACATTTGGTTTCATGAGTATTTGTGTGTATATCTAATCTCTGCATTTATCTTTTAATCTGCATATGATTTTGAATTTGCTTTAAAGGGATTGAAATATCAATTTTAATTGATATACTAATTCACCCCCATCTCAGTATCTAGTTATGTTCTAATAGGGATCCCCATTCTATTTAGATGTGATCCCCATCTTTATCTATATAAGGAATATTTATATTGTATTATAGGGTCAATTAAATTTGCTAGAAAATATTTTCAGATTATATCCAAAATTTCACATATGTTTCCTTCATCACTCTAGACTATAAAATCAACCAAGATCAATCATTGTAACATCATTTACTCTTTTTAATGAATATAATGTCTTTTTAATACAAGGTCTATTTTTTGTTTCTATTTTATTTCATCTTCATGTGTGAATGATTATTAATGGTAAGTTAATTAGATTAACACTTTATTACTTAAGTATGTAATGGTTATGATGTGCTTAGCTATTATAATCATTGTGTGATTTATTTAATTTTCACTTTGGTAGTGTTGATAATTTGTGTGTCAATCTACAAATTATCATATGGTGTTTTTGTGTTTTTGATAATAAAAACTTAGTACTCATCATTAATGAGAGCTCATATTGAGGACATACTCTTGGTTCCCTCAAACTCTTCCCACTATATGATCTTAGAGGTAAAACTTCATTGAAACTTGGTTTATAATGGTATAACTATAGAACATTCACTTCGTTTAATGACCAATGTATTGAGTTCATTTTAGACTTAGAGGATTCCCTTTTTGACTTTACCCTTCCATATCTTTTTCATTTGTTCTTTGGCATTGAAATACCCTTGCCCTTTATGTTTACAAATAATAAACCCAATACTCAAATACTCATAACAATATTTGACCTATGTGTAAGATAGTAAAATGAACTTTTAGAGGTGATAGTGCATATCTTGGAGACTATTCACATAGAATCCATTTGTAAAGTCAAATACTCATATCCATACCTTGGGTTGATCCTAGATTAGTCCTAAAATGGAGGATGAAAATTTGTAGTTGTCTCACCTTTTCCATTTTAAGGAATGCCCAACCTCATGGGTGTTTCATGAGAATGAGTAGATTGGAGTGGACATCATATTCCTCTTCCCCTATAGTGTTTCTTAGGAATTTTTTCATGTTTATAAAATCATTACTAAGTTTATACACCATGTGTTAGATGTCATTTAATTCATTTTTTAGGGAATTAAAGGTTGTCTCATGTGTAGTAGAGGAATTTAATTGGACCAAAGCTTAACTATGATTATGTTGATTAGACACATGTAGGATTATTTTAGAAAGATTAGGTTCTAATTTAGTGCATCATGATTTAGATAAAAGGAGTGAAAACCCTATTTTTGATTATTCACTATTAAATTATGGTTGTAATTTAGAATAAGATTTAGGATTAGAAAGTTTGGATCAATATTGGGTATGGCTTGTAATTGAGGATTTAACTACCTATCAATGGTAATAGATTCAACATAGTCACATGATAAGTTATTAATGTTTAGATTTCTACATAGGAATACTGTAATCATGGGATCTAAGGGACTTTTATATATTTCAAGTGTTAAGTCAACATCATGTATATATTTATCAGCTACATCGATGTACATTTTTTGAAATCTTACAATGAAGACTCCAATTGGTTTATTAGGTTACCTTATCATTGTATCAAAATGTTGATATATCATGCTAAGACTAGTAACGTATCCACATTATGCCATAAATGTGTCATTCCATTGGTCCCATGACATAATTGAACATTATGTAAGGTTCAGGAACTAGTCATAAGTAACATCATGAATTGTGAATGGGAATAGTTTGCATGCAACATCCTTATGAACTAGACTTAAAAAACCTAGAGAAATATTTAAAATTTTCATGTGTTCTTTTATAGTTCATCCCATAGAAGGAGAGAACAAAGGAAAGTACTTCTTTAGGCTCATAGGCATATCATGGATGACACTAGCTATGGTGATGGCTAAACCAGATAACTAGGCCATAATAAAGCAATAAGGTTTGTTCCCTTGTGCTGATGATTTTTATGGGTGATGGCTCTCCTAAGGACACCTCTATATGATTTGGGTATTTGGTGAACCTATAAAGGTGATAAAAATACTAGACTAGAATCATAATTGTCCCTTGTTAACCTTACTAATGGATCCAACATACATAACTCATGTGAATCTTTAATAATCAAATATCATGGGACCTTTTATAGAACCATATGTAACTTATTGATGTGGTTTTTATGCACACAAAGGGTTCTTATAGGAAGTTTCCTAACATTTTAGGATTGGTTAAATATTCACTCCAATGCATGAGTAATAGGTATCAATTTTATAAATAACCATGTGGTGGAATAGAAAAGAGTGGAGTGGTTATTGACCATGGATGGTTAAGATATAATGGGCATCTAGACTCTCTTGATATAGATGGGTTGATCTAACATAAGGTTATTATTTAAAAATATATAAATATGAGAGAAAGGTAATGCATAAAATAAAAGGATGTATGACTTGACTAAGAAATAAACCCTTCTAATCTAACTTCCTCTATCCTAGGTCGAGTAAATGTCAAATAACTAGTACCTATTATAAGTTGTTGTTATCAAAATAGACATATAGACACATTTAATTATTGAATGAAATAGTTTCAATGTACTAAAAAATCACCACCAAAGATATGGTTATAACTAGATTGCATAACACATTCATGCCTCTAGCTAGCAATAAGTATGATCAATAATCAATGAACATTAAAACTAACGATTTTTCTAATATGAATAATTGCAAAGTAAATAGTCACATAGTATATTATATATTTTTTTAATATAATGTAAATACCTAGTAAGATAGATAAAATTTGGAAGAGTAAACACTCAACACAAACTTATAGAATAGTCCAAGAAATTTATTTCTTGTATTAATTATAAAATCTCCTCTATTTATAATTTTTAAGAAACATATACTTATATCTTGGTATGGGGACACCTCATCCTCAAAATTTAGTCTAATTTTATAGTGTTTACATTAGGACCATATGCCAAAAAACATGAATGATATGAATGAATACAATATATTAAGTATAATCTTAATTTAGACATAAAATCCTTTTTCATATAAATTAAAATGCATCTAAAAATAAATCAAGACTTGCACAAAGTCTTACTTAGGACTGTCTCAATAATTTTTATTTAAAAAACTAAAGTGTCACTATGAAATATATTATTAAGTTATCATGCATAAGCATCATCATTAGAGCTTAAACTAAGGTGACAATAGTTGTTTAAAGTGATAGTGGAGTCACTATAGTTGCTAATGTGATAAACATTAGTCTTATAGAAGTATATATAATAGTATATCTAGAGAACATAGGTGTGGATGCCAAAGGTTGAGATTGAGTTGTAGATGATACCATTGAAGCAAATAAATCCCCTTTTCCTTGTAATCATTTATATTTTTTCATAATTTTTGTAAATTCCAGATCAATAGTTTCAAAATCAATAATCGACCTTATGAATATTAGTTAAATTTTTCCATAAATTTCTTCTGTATATCCATGCAATATTTAAAAGAGACATTCAATGTCTTTGTTTAAACAACCTTATCTCTATCAGATGTGATCAATTTTACTATTTTCTCATTAGTCATGTAAGTGGTTCTCTCCACTTCTACCTTAAATTTTTTATCTACAACCCGTAATAGATTCTCAAAAAAGGGTTTGGTGGTAATTTATCCTTGAGATGTAAACATGCCTATAATCCTAATATCTTTGAGAACTTGAATAGTTATAAAATCTTGATTCAGAAAATTTTGAACAAAAGTTTTATTTATTAGTGTCACTCTACAAAATGATCCAATTTTGTAGTTACATAATTTTGTATGAGAATTACATCAGGTTTTGGTATATATTAAATCTAGTATCTTTGTTGATGAAGCTCAAATTAGCATCTTAATATTTCATTTATTGATGTGATAGGATCTTCTTGAAACAATTAATAAAAATACATAAAATAATAGAAATTAGTAGCATGAATTAAATTTGATAGACCATTTGAAAAGATTGAATTAATTAGAGGCCACTTTGAGGGGGAAAACTAATTGAGCAATCTCAATACAATAATTTCATGGATGCCTTAATTGGCCTCAACACTTACTTATATATGAATTCTAATCTAAGAAACTACTACTTCCCATGAATGTGGGATAAAAAAAAATGCTTATGGGATGACTTAAAAAGCATATGCACCCATAAAAACTACTATACTAACAAATTAAAGAGAAGATATATCATGCATTCATAACATCCTCTCCCCATTAGAAAAATATTTATCCTTAAAGCTTTAGATGTGGGAATTAGTGTTGAATCTAAAATAGTGGTTCCCATGTTGCATCCTTTGGTTGTATTCTGTGCCACTAAATTAAAACCTTGGTGATGGAGCAAGAGTGAAATTGGCATGTGTACCTATCTAGGATTACCTCTGGTTCAAGAATAATGGATCCTTCATTATCAAGTTTTGGTAAAGTAGTCTACACTTTGATGTTTGTGCCAAGAACTTTCTTTAGACAAGAGACATGAAATAATGGGTGAATTTATAAATAAGGTGGGAGCTCCAACTTATAAGCAACCAACACAATCTTCTAAATAACCTTATAGGGTCCATAGAACTTGGGATCTAGCTTATGAATCCCTTTGAGTTTTAGGGAGGATTGATTGTAGGGTTGTAGGTGAAGAAAAACCATATCATCTACTTGAAAAGTGTTCTTAAAATGATGATGATCTACTTTCTATTTCATTCAATTTTATACCATATGAATATTTCCCTATAGAGTATTGAGGATCTAATCTTGAGTTTGAAGAATCATGTTGACTGCTTGAACTAATGAACTATTGGGGGTGTGCAGAAGGAGAACTAATGGGGCTTGAATATAGACTAATTCATATGGAATCATTTTTGTTGAAGTATGGTAGGAGGTATTATACCACCATTCAGTGAGAAGGAGATAATTTTCCCACTAATGTTGTTGTTCTAAGGTGAATCAATGAAGGAAAGTTTCCAAGCATTTTTTGATAATTTCAATCTGGCCATCTATTTATGGATGATAACCAAAACTCATCTTCAATTGGGTACCAGTGCATATAAATAGTTCTATCAAAAATGGCTAGTGAAGGTTGCATCACGATCTAAGATAATGGATGAAGGAATTCCATGAAGATGGAAAATTTGGTCCAAGAAAATTTATGTGACTATGAAGGTGATATAGGGATGGTTAAGGGCACAAAAATGACTATATTTAGAGAGGTGATTAACCACAACCAAGATCACCATTTTCCATCTAGATTTTGGGAGCCCTCAATAAAATCCATAGAAATATCTATCCAAATCCTAGTAAGGATGGGCAAGGGTTTGAGCAACCCAAGGGTGAGTGTTGTTTCACCCTCATTGCATTGATAGGTATCACATTCATCCACCATTTGTTGAATTTCCTTCTTCATTCCCTTCCATAAGAAGTTTTATCATGCCCTCTTATAAGTTTTGAGAAACCCTAAGTGCCCTATAGTTGGAGAATCATGGTTTTCATAGAATATAGATTGTTGAATATCTATGCTCTAGGGAAGCACCAAATGACCCTATTTGGCAATCCAAGGGTCAATGAAGTTATGAGTACTACCCAAATCAATTAGTATTACGAGAGGGAGATTCTTGAAGTAACCCCTAACTTGAATGGTTTGTGGGGTAGTGAATTTTTCTAAGGCATGGAGAGAGATCTCTGGTTGGTCTTCCTAAGAATCAAGTTCCATAATCGGCTAAGTTTCTTTTAGATAATTTGTTGTATCCTAAACATCTGCCCAATCTTTAATTTTGGGTGGAGAGTCCACATCTAATAGATAGAGATTTCACTTGACACATCGATGTCCCCAAGTGAATTTATCATCATAGTTATAACATAGTCCTTTTTCTCTATGGGCTTGCATCTTTGCTTCAGTCAAATGCTTGATAGGAGTTGTTCTAAGGGCTAAGATTATTTGAGATCATTATGGAGCTATATTTTTGAATGGAGAAAATTGAATTTGAATCACTATTGAGCTATGATCTTATCCTCTACTAACTTATCTAACCTTAAGGCTTCCATCATCATTTTGGGTTGAAACATTTGACCTCAGATTGAATTACATCATTTATTCTACTGACAGAGTAATTCCTAAAGATTTCATCAGATAATCCCTCTATGTGATTGGCCAAATTTTCAAATTCTATTTGATATTCTCTCATAGTTCCTATTTGGAAAATTTTAGTGAGTGCTTTAGTGAAGTCATCAAAAGTAGTAGGGCTAAATCATTACAAAATGTCAGTGCAAAAATTGGTCCATATGGGTTTGTCACGAGCCTTGGTATACCAATGATACTATTGAAGGGATTCAAGTTTTAAGTGAAATGATGAAAGTGGAACCTTGTTGAAATCAAAAGTATTATGTCAACTAAAATATTATTCTACTTGATAGATCTATCTAGTTGGATTTTCACCATTAAATTGAGGAAAATTAATTTTCAACCCATGAAAATTGTTGGAAGAAGAAAATGTAGTCTAAAGAAGACTCTAGATGTTGTCTATTGTTCATGGTGGTATGTTGAAGACTGAAGCAAAAATTATTTTCATCATTATCTTTGATGTGAGTATTGAGGGTAGAAATTTCATCCACCATGTTATTTTCTCCTATTTAGGTTACTACCATGACCTGAATAATAGATTTTTTTCTTGTAATGGATAGGAAAACTAGAGTTAAAACACATTTGGTAAGGAAAGTTTTAAATTTGGGTGAAAACAAAAAGGGTAAAGGGGATTTTAATAAATTTTTTGTAGTGGGAGTATGATTGATGAAGGTGAGGGTGATTTTAGGAGTGAAAATGGAAAAATTAGAAAATTTGTCAAAGAGGTACAAAGAAGTAGAAACAGATGATGAACACTATGGAAATTTTTTAAGACAAATGGACAAAAATAAAAGTTATGGAAAAACCCAAAAAAAGGGGAAATTGAGATTTGTGGGATTTAGGAGTGGAATTGGGATATGGGACCTTAAGGAATAAAATGTAGGGAATGGAATTTCAGGTGTTCGGATAATGTTTGATGATCAATGGGGCTATAGATGGAGAGATATTGCAAGAACATGATTTTTGTTTTTTCTTATATATTTTTAATTTCTCTTTTATATTTTATATCTAGTGATAAGTCCTATAAGATTTGAATGATACTCTATGGATGGTTTTTGGATTTTGGTTTCTATCAAATATCTACCTACAATTCTTCTGATAGTCTATGAATACTCTACCAATTATTTTTTTGAGTCTACTGAAAATATTATGAAACTGATAGAAATGGGCCCCAAATTTCAATGGTCACCTAAGGGTTTTTAAAATATCACTCTATCCACCAATTCCATCTAATAAAGTACCACTCTCCATAAATTTTTTGGCCATGAATTTACCTCTAAGTAAGAGCTCTTAATTTTCCTCATGGATGGGAACTACTCAATCGGGAAGGGGGCACCCATTTCACTGATAGGTCCTCTCAATAGGGCAATTACTTTGTGGTTCTTGTGATACTCCTCACAATTATTTTAAAGGATTTCACCTAAGCACTTCCCATAATTAGGTGGTCAGGTTTTTACCCTGATCTAAAATAGATTACAAAAAATTACTTAATTGAGTTATGCAGTAAAATAGAGTTAATATTTTTTGAAAAAATACTAAAATGAAGTATGTGTTGGATCAACATACCCCCCCCAAATTTCTTGCTTTTTAAATTGGGGAACCCTTATTAAGGTTTCAAAACATTTGAACCTTGAAATCTTGCGTGAAGAGGTCATCTTTTTAGAATTTGAAGATCATCCACTTGAAAGGGATATGCTTTATACATGCTTAATGATAATGATTATGTTTTTGAACTAAATTTGTTAAGGGTTTGCCTTTGAAAATTGAATTGTAGGTTACATAAATAAGGCTAGATTTCCCTTGCAAAAAACCCTAACTTTTGAATTTAAAAGTTGGAGGGAATACTTGTTCAAGTTTCGTAACCCCTCGTACTTTGGTGTTTTCTTTATCAATATAATCAGATGGTGAGAATCACATACAAGAAAATGGGACCACCTAAACACCAAAATACCCCTTTGAAATCCTAGCTTTGAGGTACTTTCTTGAATTGACCCTTCAGAGTTTTTTGAAGTGACCCTTTGGATTTTCTTGAAGTGTAACTTTTGAGAAAGTTGTCTCAATCCACTTTGGCAGAAAGTGACCCTTTGAAGTTTCTTGAAGTTCCCCTTTAGGAAAGTTGTCTCGATCCACTTTTGTAGAAAGTGCCCTTAGAAGTTTCTTGAAGTGTCCCTTTGGGAAATTTATCTCAATACACTTTGGCAAAAAGATCCCTTCGAAGAAATTATTTTGAGCACCATTTCTTGTGGACATTTTCTCTAAAATAAATCAACCCTTCAACTTTTTTGAAACCTACCCTTTGAAATAATTGGTTGACACTTTCCCAAAAAAGTGACCCTTTAGAAAATGTTTAAGGGAAACTATGTGAAGTATTTCTAGGTTCCTTGTTTTATGCCTAACCTAAATATTTTCTCTTTATAGGGACCAATCATTGATGAGTACACATATCATGATCAATGACCTATGATTTATTGCAGATGCAATGTAATAATGAAAATTTGATGAAGACTTTTCAACATAGTATAACCTTGAGGTCTAGAAAAGGGACATATTTATCAAACGTTAGAGGAATCCCATGTGTTTTTTTAACATAAATAGAATTAGGAAACTTAATTTTAACTTAAGTCATATCAAATATAAAAGTTAATTAAGTCATGTGAATCTTTGCAGATCTAATGGTCCACTTCATCATAGAATTTGATTTGACAATGCAAAATGATAGAAGGATTTCAACCTAATCTAAGTTTAAGCAGCCAATCAGAAAGGACTTAAGGTATCACATAGCCTAAAGACTAGGTCACATGGCTTGAAGAGCATATTTTTGGCTTAAAGAACAATATGTTTTTCAACACAACATGACCCTAAGGATTAAGCTTAAGCCCTATAAATACACTATATGAGCTTAAATTTGATATCCTCATGCCCATCATTCAACTTTTGTGAGAATGTTTTTGACATTCACGAGGATGTCAAATTTAAGATAGTCTAGGTACATTAGATGAGTTTAAATTTAACAGCCTCATTCCCATTATTTGACATTTCTGAGAACATTGTTTATGTTCATGAGGATGTCAAATTTTAGATAGTCTAAGTACATTGGAGAGATTAAATTTGACAACATCATACCCATCATTTGATGTTTGTGAGAACATTTTAGAGGTTTGTGAGGCCATCAAATTTAACTTAGTCTAAACTTTTAGCTTAGAAAAGGGATGTATTTATCAACCCTTTAAAATACCCCTTCACATATTTTAACATGAAAACTTAGTATAATGGCTTTTAACCTATGTTTTTATCAAATCTCAAGACTTGTTTTGTGTGCATCTTTATGGATCCAACAACCTAGAATTCATCATAGGATTTGATTCAATGGTGAAAAGTGGCCAAAGAATTTTAAACCAAATAAAACAAAGTGAAGGTGATCAATCAAAAAAGACCTCATGGATCATGGTCAATAGCATGTGCTTACTTGTGGATCCAATTTAATGGTGCAAAATGAAAGAAACTTTAAAAGACTAATGACTAGATTTTGAAAGGACTTTTGCAAGATCAACATGACCAAATTTATAAATTTTCCACCTCTATCATTAAAGTATGAAAAACACTATCTCACCAATGAAAAACCATATTCCTTATTCAATTGAGCCACAATTACATTCAAAAGAACCAAAATTCACCCTAAGAAGAGCTAAAAACACTTAACAAACTCCTATAGTCAAAGAGAATTCAAACCAGTTGAAGAAATATGGTTGTAGCAAGACAACAATGACAAGATGAGGTAGAGGTTTACCTATCAACTGACAATGAAGGAAGATGTTACAAAGACACTAAACTAGATGTAGGAGCCTTGAATAATGGTTTGAAAAATTAGTTTAAAATATTCTTTATGATCGACCTTTTATAACCATTAGCTCCCAGTGAGAAATGAATTGCTATAATTTAGAGGAGGCATGAAGATATTATGGCAATCTATATGTTTGGACTTCACCTCATAGCTATCAAACTAGAGGTAATCCATTTTATCGATATCTTATCTCTTATGTTTATTGATTATAGAGTCTATAAAGACTAGATAATTAAGGAGGGTACATCAAAGAAGGTTTCTTATATAGCTATAGTAGCTTTTGAAGGCTAATATAAGCTTCTTAGGACTCACATAGACCTCCCTAAAATCAAGGAATGGACCACTAAGAATGACTTAAATAATATCTTAAGACCATGGCTGGATGGAGGAACTCATGTAATGAGAAACCATGATGGTAAAATCCCAATTGTATAATTTAAAGAAGGGATTAGATTCATCATGTCATTGTTAAATAGGGATTTTGAAGTATAAATCACATCATATGTTGACCCCAAGTGGGTCTCTTATGTCTATTTCATGATAAAAGAGATGTTGACTCCACCTATTCGAGAAATGATAGTTTAATGGAATTAAAAAGATAGTTTAATGGAATTAAAAAAAAATAAGTAAGATTTTTGCTATGATATCTTACTTGTTGGATGCCTTCATGACCTCAACCTACTTCCTTGCCATAAATAATTGGTCCCATAATAACAAGATTACCATTTGTCACCATTACTCAAAATTGCACATATTCAAGTATAGAGACCACATGCAAATAATTTTTGATTGCATATACCCCACTCTAGTTGGGATAATTACTAAAATTCCAATCCCTAGGGTTTAATGACTCATTAAGAAATTTTTAGAGCCCATTTGTGACATACGACTCTATCCTGATTATAAAGTCATTAAAATTGAAGGTTGTTAGGCTCAACCCTATAGGTTACTAGTGCATGTCCCAATCAAGCTGGCCGAGAGTGAGATTAATCATCAAATACTTCATGGTATAGACCATGTATGTAGAGAGAAGAAGAAATGAATCATACATTTCTTCCCATATCTAATTAGGAAGACAATGATTCATGGATGGAAGTAACTAGATATCTTAACAAAGAATATAGAGACATTCTACATCCAATTAGATGACCTCAAGACATAGGATCCATAGGGCAATGTGTTCTCCCATCTACAATAAAAATAAATATATAAGGTACCTTAAAAACATAAATTGGGTCCATATGACCACTTATACACAAAGGTAGCGAACTTTGAGGAAGTATTGGCTAGGTTTAAGGGGAATAGATTCAAATTAGAACACAGATTGTGGAGGGAGGAAAACCCATCAAGATCAAGATATAAAATGATTCCCTCTCAATACCAATACTTATCTTCCACTTCAAGTTCACCATAAGTACGTCAAGGTTTACCTCAGTAGCAACAACTACCTCAGCAAAAAGTGCCTAAAATTAAAGGACCTAGTGAACAAAATATGGAATATAGGCTAAGAGAGGGATCCTCTACCTCATATCTACCTCAAAGACCCCCTTCCCCTTTGGAATACCTTGATTTGGTTGCCTTATAACCTTATGAAATAGTGTATGATTTCTTCAAACAACTTGGAGATACATATGGGTCAAACAAGGAGGGAGATGAAGATAAAGGAGCCATAATTGAGGTGGTATTAATTGAAGGTCCTCAAGCTGAAGAGGTAGATAAAGGCAAAGGAGTTGCCTTAGATTTTGTCCCAATGACCAAAATAAAGAGGGAAAAAGATATGGCTTTAGTGCTTAGAGCCTCCAAGAAGCCCAAGTGGATTCAACCAACAAGTGAGATGAACTTGTTTAGTGGCAAATTTACATACATGGACCTATACCTATCATCTTTGACTAGATCATCTATTGGAAGTTCCAAAAGATACCCTCTCAGACACATTTATGGGACTTGAATAGCAATACCAATGTTGACGTCAATGATGAATTCTATCCCTAGATCTTAGATCTCATGAAGGAGTAAGAGGAGAGGAGAATGATCGAGGCTACTAAGGATAATAGAAAAAAAATATAAAAATTAGGGCAATCAAGCAAGGTTGGTATTAAAACACTGTAGGCTTCAAATCTTTAAAAATCAAAGCTCAAGGTACAATTTAACTTTGATATAGCTACACTAGAGAAGGTTACTATAAATAAATTAACTATTTTAACTGAAGAAGTCACTCTCCAAATAGTAGAGCCATTTGTAGGATTCACTTTATTCCAAGGCTAGGCAACAGGGGAACACCTTATTCATCAAGAAGATATTGTAGTTCTGGTGGAATCCTAGTCAATAATGGCTACGGTGGGAATTTAGGGAATGAAGCAAAGAATCTTGAACTTGGAGAAGGAGAAGAAAGACTTGGAGGCCCAAGTCTCATTATCAATTTTGGATGACCTATTGAAAATGTTAGTTAAGTACCTCTTAGATGCCTTTGAATGATTAAAATCCATAAAAATTTGGATTAATACCTTAGAAATTCAAGCCAAGAAGGTATAAACATTGATACAATAATGGCAAGAAACCAAAGGCTAGGTGATAGATTTGATTGAAGTATACATCACTAAATAGCCTTTGGATTTCAAGATCATTAAAGAAAGGAAATTAAATACCATTAAATGGATCTTGGTGGATCAAATACAAGAATTAAGTTCATTTTAAAACAAGACTAATGACTTTATGGAACAAGATAAGGACTTTGTGAACAAAATTGAGAAGTTACTAAGAACCTTGTTGGTGACCCCTTCTCAACATACTGCCACTGCCCTAATGCATGACATGAAATTCTAGCAGAGAGTTCAAGACTTCATCTAAGGCATCAAAGATTAAAACTAAGGCCAATCCAATAAATATAATTCAAAGGTCCTTAATGTCATCTTTGCCATAAGAGAGCAGATAGAAGAAGCAAGGTGCTTAAAAGAGGTCACCATCAAAAGTGATAAAGAATATGATACATTGGTTGAATATGAATAAGAGAGTCTAATTAATCTCGTAGTGTATTTTGAGTTAATGAAAGAATAATATACCAAGGTGAAATACTTCCTTCAATCTAAGTGATCAAGGGGGGCCACCAACCTAAGAGCAAAGTCAATATTATTCTTTTGTAAACTATATATGCTAGTTTGTTAGCATATATTAGTCTTTTGATCTAATAAGAGCCTAATGGCCATATGTACTATATTTTTATTTGTAAAAGGATAGTTTTCCTTAACTTTTGTAAAATTTTGAAAGAAAGATGACCAATACACTACCTATGTCTTCTATAAATAGTCAAGTATTACCATTTGTCAAAAAGGAAGGATTTTGAGCAATTTTAGACTAGAGAAATTACTACAATTGGAATTCCACAAATATTGTTTGGTGTTGTGTTATATTATTTTTTATTTCTCTCAATTGTAGGTGTATGTATTAGGTTTGAATTATTCTTGGATAGATGAGCTACATTTCACGTTCATGAGTTTTTAGTTTGTGATATGCTAGATTAGTTGAAGAATTATAAGTTTACTTCATTTCATTTGCTCTGCATTTGAATGTTCTTATGAAATTCAAATTAACATAGCAAAATCTTTAGGTAATCTTGAATTTTACTCATGATCTTTATATTTTCTTTAAATCTTGCCTAATTTTTGGTGAAGCTTAGGCTTATGCTATATTGCATCATTGATTGGTTAAATGTATGATAAAATTAAATAAAACTTTGTCATTATTTTTGGGACTAATGCTTGTAATCAAATTTATTCTCTACCTTACCCTACCTTATGTATTTTTTATTAATGCTCAATTTATTTTAAAGATCACTATAAATATTCACTTAGAGTTATAAATATTGACTAGGAAGACTACAAGATTGTAAAGACTTAGACCCTGGTGGCTTCCAACCACCACATCAAACAAATTTTGTGGATAGATTTGATACTTTGCTAAATATTACACCATAAACACACTACTTGTCATAAAATACAACTCATGCCTTGGATTCTTGTAATCCTAAACTAAGAAGTGTTTATCAACACTAAGGACCACTCTGTAGAGCAATTAGAAGCATCAACAAGAGGTGTTTCCAAATGACACTAGAATCAAGCCCTTATTTGCATGTATTATTTTTTTCTTCATTAAGCTTAGAGGATATTTACATCCTTTTGTAAATATCTTTACTCTGTGAGTTCTTTCTTGCTCATCTTTGCACTTAGTAAGCCAAAGATCCTTGTTCTTTGTAAATTTCAATTCAAGCTCTGGTAAGTATAGCTTTAAAATTGATAATTCTTGATGTTTGAGGTTAGAAAAACTTTATTTTTATTAAATATTGATGTTATATTGTGAACTTTGAGTCTAATTCTTCAAAATGATGTAAAGGATGGTCATCTTTGCATGAACAAACATATCTTTGAGCTAATTTAGTCAAAGATCAGTGTCCATCATTTCATAAGTAATTATTTACAAAATAAGCGTAGCGTATATGTCATTTTTTTATTTGTGTAAATTAATGTGTTACACTATACTTCAAATCATGAGTCTTAGTTTTCAAGCTAGAATTACCCAAAATCAGGACTAGATCTCATTTGAAAACTAGGGAACCTCTACTTGAGCTTGAGACACACCAATGGGCTAGAAAGGATAAACGAAGGTGTAGACATTCAAAATATTTGCCATATTCACCCCTAAAAGGAGTCCCTAAATTCAACCTTGGACTAAATATGGCTTGTCTTGGAAGTTATCCTATCAATGTTCCAAATATAATTAATTATTTGCCATGAAATCTTGAGAAATATTTGCCTATTTTCAATCTAACTAATATGGTCACTATCAAGGAACATTTCAAGTCCTTTAAAGATACTTTAAGGATCTTAAATGTAATTCATGAGGATGTAGCTTGTAGGTTATTCCATTTTATCTTCAAAGATGATACCTATGAGTGGTTCTTAAACTTTCCTAATGATTGTATCACTTCTTGGAATAAATTTGACACTATCTTTATTGATCAATTTGAAAATATCATTAACCCTTATGTCATATATCATTAGTTTACTACCATCAATAGAGATGTAATTTAGCCTATTAGGTATTTAATGCTAGATTTCAAAATATGTTTAGTAGAACCATAGATCCTTACAATCCTAATGAACCTTTAGCCTTAGAAATATACAAAGATGTTGTGGATCCAATGAATTTTGTGTTTTTGAAGAGAACCCTTCCAGTTATTACCACATTAGCTCAAGCTTATTTAGAAGCAGTGGTCATTAGTGACCAAATTCAGCCTTAAGGGCAAATGGCATACTCAATTCCAAATATCAACTTATATATTCTAGCATTGAACCTTTTCCCATCTAATAACAAAAATGCTCTAACTCTAAATCAAATACCATCTCTATCTATTTTGCCTACTAGTCATGTTGTTCCCAATCATAAATTAGGTTTTTTAGGTCATCAAAATACCAATGGATCTCAAACCAATGTTTAAAATACTCTAATACCCATCAATACTATTAATAATAGTCACTCTCAAGCTTTTGAAGCTCTAAATAATGAAAATGAGTCCATACTCAAGATGGTCCAAAAGCTTAGCAAAAACTTCTTGCAATTGCAAAAGCAAGCTGGTAATGCTAATAGTAGTTCTGGAAGAAACTATACCTTCCAAAATTTTAATAGACCTATAAATCAATTCTATAATGATAGCTTATTTAAAAACAACAAAGACAATGAGACTTCTTCATCTGGCAAGAAGACCATGGACATCAATCTCATATATATTGCCTTGCATGATTATTGTAGAGTGCATACCACTTCTAAACATAGTTAGATAGATTATATTGAATTATATAAAGCTTTTGAAGCCTTCTAGGAAGATTTGACACCTTTGATGTTATCCTAGATAAGGACAATATTGCTAGTACTTCTAGATCTAAAGCACAAGATCAAGTACACATGGTGGAGACCTTTTAATTTCTTTATATCATGAGCTTGATAATATTCTTAAAGAAATCCAAGAATTTCAATAGTTCCTAAAGAATTACCCTCTAAGTAATAGGGAGAAAAGACATCCTTTGACTACTTTTACTCATCCTAATAAATATGGGACTCCTCTAGATACATCTTCGAGGAATGGTCCTAAGCCACCCAAAGGTAGTTATTTTAAGCCTTTAGTTGAACCTTTGAATAAGACAAGATACAATACTATTAAGGACATGAAGAAAATCAAAGAAAACATCACTATACATGAATTGACATAGATAACTAAGCAAAGAGACCTTCTCTTGTAATCCTTGTCTAAAAATCCTGGAAAGCCACCAAAAAATGATACTACCAATGTAACTATGCAAGTGGAAAAATTAGAGTCTCCACCCTTTTTGCTCATAGTTAGAGTGTTTGGTAAGAAAGTCCATAATTGTCTACTAGATTCAAGAGTTTCTACTAGTATTATACCAGTTGGAGTTTATGAGCAACTAGGATTCAACCTAATCAAGTCAAACCAGGTAGTCACACAACTAGATAAATCAAAAGTCAATGTCATTAGAGAGATACTTAATGCGCATATTTAATTGGTGAGTGAACCTAGAGTTCAATAGTTTATTGGCATTCAAGTAGTAGACATCCCTAGTACTTATGGGTTACTTCTAAGTAGGGAATGGACCAAATCATTGAATGGGTACATATCTATTAACTATTTTCATTTTTGGTTACCATGGAAGGGTGCTACTATTCAGATTAGGGTTAAGAGAGAGTCAAGGATGAAGACTATGATAACTAAGTATAATGCAGTTAATGAAATGGTAAACTTCATTGATTTTGATCTTCAAATCTTCATCTTAGAAATTGTAAAAAATTCATAATCTAAAACACCTCCTCTAGTGCTTGGATTATGGAAGTTACATGTTAATGGAGCCAGATATAAATTAGGATTAGAAGTTAGCATTGTGTTAGTAAACCCTATAGAAAAAAAATACCATACATATTATAGGTTGAAATATCCTTACACTAATAACTTATCTAAGTATGAAGCTCTTATTCTTGGACTATAGCTTTCCATCAAGCAAAAGTCAAAGAGTTTATGGTCTATGGAGACTCTGAACTTGTGGTTAACTAAGTGAGAGTAAATACTAGTGAAATTTGTTTTACTTGAAGAGGTATAAGTTAAAGGTATGGTATTTGATTTAATATTTTAATGCCATCAAAATCTTATTTGTTATAAGGGAATAAAATAAGTTGTTTATGAACTTGCTTCTACTACAACCAACCTCATCCCAAATTGAGATTCCCCTAAATTTAGCCTTGAGTTGGTACCTTGCCCATCAATCCCTGACAACATCAATCACTTCCAGGTTTTCAATGATGATTAGTAGATTATTGATTTCCTGACCAACTCTAGGGCCTTTGAAGCCCATATAATTGATGAAGTTAATGAAAGCTCTCCTAAAAAGGAGCTTAATGGTAAGATCATCCAGCTTAGTGATAATAAGATACCTAAAGGGATGATCTCTTTAGAGAGGTTGTTTGATCATGATAAGATTATGGAGGTACCTAAGGTAACTAAAGTGAGTGGAAAAGGCTACCAGCCAATAGATCTCCATCCACAAGACCAATCTCAACCCATCAACATAGGGAAATCATGCACTAAAATGGAGAATAAGAAAGTAAGAGAGTTTCTCACAAAGTATAGAGATGTCATTGCTTGGTCTTATGAAGACCTAAATATATTTGACCCAAGCGTCATAACTCATGCAATACCTTTAAAATAAAATTGCAAGCCCTTTAGGCAAAAGCAAAGGCCAGTCAATCCTATCTTAGAGACTATGATCTATAAAGAGGTCAAGAAACTATTGGATGTAAGGATTGTCTTTTCTATCATGCACTCCACTTGGGTTGTAAACTTGGTCCTACTAAGAAAGAGGAATGAGGAGATTAGATTGTGTATTGACTTTAGGAACTTGAAAAAAGCTTCTAAAAATGACAACTATCCTCTACCTTCTTTAGACCAAGTCATACAAGTTATTTTAGGGTCAGTTATGATGTCCTTCTTGGATATATTCTTAGGGTATAACCAATTGCTAGTTGAGAAAGAGCATATGATGAAGACAACTTTCATGACCAAGCGGGGAACCTATGCCTACAAAAGGATGCCCTTTGGGCTTATCAATGTAGGAGAAACATTTCAAATGGATATGGCTTATGATTTCAAAGATTTGGTAGGCAAATTTATCATCATATATATGGATGATTTGATAATTTTCTCAAATACTAGAGAGGATCACTTCATGCACTTACAAAAATTGTTTGAAAGGTGTAGAAGATATGACATTTCCCTCAACCCAAAAAAGAGTATATTTTTTATCACAGAGGGGAAACTACTAGGTCATGTTATCACCAAGTAATGGATCTCTATAGATTCTAATAGAGTAGAGGCCATCTCCAAAATTGAGTTTCCTAATAGTAGAAAAGAGATTAAGCCATTCTTTGGGAAAATTAACTTTGTAAGAAAGCTCATCTCAGGATTTGCTAAAATTGTCAAGCCTTTGAATGACATGCTAAAGAAAGATGCTAAGATCTCTTGGAATGATGAATCCAAGAAAGCTTTTGCTGATATTAATAACACAGTCATTGAAGCTCCAATCCTCATAAGCCTTGACTTCTCAAAAGAGTTTAATCTAGATTCATTTATTTCTGAACATACTATGGTTGCAATACTAACTCAAAAGGTTGATGTGAATGATCATCCCATAGATTTCATGAGTAGTAATTTCAAAAATACTAAAGTGAACTATTCTATGATTGACAAGAAAGCTTATGCATTGGTGAAAGTAGCTAATAAATTTAGGCATTATATCCTTAGGAATAAGGTAATACTATCTTGCTAGACCTAGCTACAAAACTCATGATGAGTCAAAATGAGCTTGAAGAAGGAGAGGTAAATAGATGTCAATTTTACAAGTGTATGATATTGAAATGAATATTATCAAGATGGTAAGATGATAAGGCTTAGTTTAAATTATTTCCAATGTAAACCCCAAGATCCATGTCATGCAAGTTGACCAACAAAACTTCTAACCTAGTGAGTGGTATGACTCTATCATCCACTTACTTATTAATTGTGTTTATCCCCTCAGATTTACAAGAGAGAAAAGGAGAGCCTTGAGGCTCAAAGTATCTCATTACCTCATCAAGAATGGAGTCTTGTATAGAAAGAAATTTGAGAAAATTTATTTAAGGTGTGTATCCAAAGAAGAAGAAACTCATATCATGACTACCTTCCATGAGAAGCTAGGAAGTGGACACCCTTTAGGGAGAACCACAACTCACAAGATCTTTAGAGCTATGTATTATTGGCTTTCCCTCTTAAAATATGCTCACAATCATGTGAGGGAGTGTCATGCATGCTAGATATTCAACACAAAAGATCCAAAGGCAGCCATGCCTTTACAACCTATGATAGTTGACAAACCCTTTACATAATAGGAGTTAGACTTTGTAGGGGTGATCAACCCCAATTATTTTGATGGCCAAAAATTTATCCTTACTGCTACTAACTATTATACAAGGTGGAGTGAAATTGTTTCCACAAAAAATTGTAAGATAGAAGAGGTAATTAACTTCATGGAAGAAAACATTTACATAAGATTTGGAACCCCAGTCTCTTTAGTCTATGATAATAGATCTGCCTTCACTTCTATTGAGATGACTAAATGGGCATATGAAATTGTCATCACTATAAATTTTAAATCCAATCATTATCCCCAAGGGAATGGAGTCTCTAAATATATAAATAATAATTTGATGAAGCCTATCTAGAAGTCAATGGAAGACAAACTAGGAACATGACATAAGCTCCATAAGTTTTCATTATAGGCAGATAGAATCAAAATAAGCAAGATCTCAAGGATTCACTATTCTTATTAGTGTATGACCAAGAACCTATCTTCCCTATCACCCTCAAGTTTCCCACATTTAACTTCATTTAGGAGTACATGGAAGAAAATCAAGAACTTGTGAGCTCAAGGTTGCTAGATATTATTCAGATGAAAGATGCTAGAGACAAAACATTTGTTGACTTTAGCTAGAATCAAATAATAGTGAAAAGGTGGTTTGATAAAGGATCCAAAATCAAAGTGTTTAGGAAAGGAGACCTAGTCTTCCTCTAGGACAAAGCTTCAAATCCAAAAGGGAAGCATGGTAAATTCACACCTTTGTGGATTAGGCCATATCAAATTACACAGACATTAGGAAACAATACTTTAAATTGAAAGAACTCCAAGGAGAAAAGTTCACCTTGCCCACCAATGGGAAGTATCTCAAGATTTAATTTTTTATTGATACACTAGGAGTCTTCATGGAGTGAAAATTGCAAGATAGTTAGACAAAAGTAGTTAAACTAGTTAGTTTGTTTTCCTACTTTCCTTTCTTGCTTTGCTTGTATACATTTATTTGCTTCTTTTTTGTGCTTTTTGTTGTGTTTCGTTTGTGTTTTTTTTTAATTTTTCTTCATTGTGATATTTTGTTTCCAATAATTCCTATGCACAATAATTATTCAAGTTTTCAAAATATTTCTTAAAATTCTAGTGATTTGAAGTAGGGATATGAATATTGAAATGATGAACATAGGTTGTCACAAAGCACCATGATACAACTCAAAGGAAATGGTGTAGATTGATATAGAAGTTAATTATCATGACAAGTCTTAAGTATAATCTTAAATCAAGGTTTGGTTGAAATAAGAATCATATGTGTTAGAATAAAACTTAGATTTTTGAGGCACATTTCATGTTAGCACTTAAAGCACATCCTTACCTAGGATAGAGATTACAACTAAAATTGATTACTGCAAGAATCAAACACTTGACCAAATTCTTAAAATCGGGCTATATTGGTTCCCAACCTTTGAAAAAAGACCTATAAAATATAAACAAAAAGAAACTTATTTAAAAATCTATGGACAAGAATCAAAGGTGATTTTGGTAACCTCTATTAGGCCTATGGATGTTTAGCTGGTAGTGGAGCAAGGCCTTGACTAGGAACAAAGGTATCTCAGTCAAGGCTATGGATGTCTGGCTATTAGTAGAGCAATGCCCAAGTCTTACATAAAATAAGAGCAACTATTCTCAAAGAATATCCAAAATGCTCCAAGTGAAGTGTTATGACCAAAGGCATGGCCTGGATGTTGTCTTTCAAATTTATATGACAAACAGTAAGTGGAATCAAAACACACAATATGTGTCTATGTTTTAGCATTTTGAGTTTGAATTTTACACATGTGAGTTTTCTACCGATCAAGGTTTGATTTAGATAATTTTATGGACCCAATGGATGAAATACTTATATATTGGTCTAAACCAGAGCCTTACGTTCTAACATATTGTTATGTTTCCCTTGTGAGTCATCATTTGTTGGATCAACATACCCCCCCCCTCGACTTTCTTGATTTTGAAAATGGGGGACCCTTATGAAGGTTTAAAAAAATCTAAACATTGAAAGCTTGCTTGAAGAGGTTATCTTTTTTAGAATTTGAAGATCATCCACTTAAAAGGGATATGCTTTATAGATGCTTAATGATAATGATTATGTTTTTGGAATAACTTTGTTAATGGTTTGCCTTTGAAGATTGAATTGTAAGTTACATAAATAAGGCTAGGTTTTACTTGAAAAAAACCTTAACTTTTTAATTTAAAAGTTGGAGGGAATACTTATTTAGGTTTATTAACCCCTCCTACTTCAGTGTCTTCTTTATCAATATAATTGGATGGTGTGAATCAAATTCAAGCAAATGAGACTACCTAAACCCAAAAATAACCCTTTGAAATCCTAACTTTGAGGTGCTTTCTTGAAGTGACCCTTCAGAGTTTCTTGAAGTGTCCCTTTGAGAAAGTTGTCTTAGTCCACTTTGGTAGAAAATGGCCCTTCAGAGTTTCTTGAAGTGTCCCTTCAGGAAAGTTGTCTCAGTCCAATTTGAAAGAAAGTGCCCTTTAGAGTTTATTGAAGTGTCCCTTTGCGAAATTTGTCTCAATCCACTTTGGAAGAAATATCCCTTTATATAAATTATTTTAGGCACTATTTTTTATAGACATTTTATCCAAAAAAAATCAACCCTTTAGATTTTTTGAAACCTATCCTTTGAAAGAATTGGTTAAGATGATTTCCCAAGAAAGTGACCCTTTGGAAAATGCTTAAGGGCAACTACATGAAGTATTTATAGGTTCCTTATATTATGCCTAACCTTAATACTTGCTCTTTGTAGGGACCAATCATTGATGAGTACATGGATCACAATCAACAACCTGTGCTTGCTTGTAAATCCAATCTGATAGTGTAAAATCACTAAAGACTTTTCAACATAGTATAACCTTGAGGCCTAGTAAAGGGATGTATTTATTGACTCTTAAATAAACCCCATGTGTTTTTTTAACATAAATATAATTATGAAACATACTTTTAACCTAATGGTTTGTGCTTCATCGCAGGATTTGATTCAATGGTGTGAAATGATCAAAGGCTTTCAACCTAATATAAGTTTAAGTGACCAATAAAAAATGACTTAAGGGATCACGTCGCCTAAATACTTGGTCACATGGCCTGAAGAGCATATTTTTAGCTTAAAGAACAATGTGTTTTTTAACACAACATGACCACAAAGATTAACCTTAAGCCATCAAAATACATTAGATGAACTTAAATTTGATATCCTTGCACTCATCATTTGACATTCCTGAGAACATTTTTGACATTCATTAGGATGTCAAATTTAAGATATTCTAAGTACATTCGATGAGCTTAAATTTGACAGCCTCATCCCTATCATTTGACGTTCACGAGAAAAAATTTTATGTTCAAAAGGATGCTAAATTTAATATAGTATAAGTATATTAGATGAGATATAATTTTATAGCCTCACACCCATCATTCGATATCCATCAAAATGTTTTTGATGTTCATGAGGCTATCAAATTTAACATAGTCTAAACATTTAGCCTAGCAAAGGGATGTATTTATCAACCCTTTAAAAGACCAATTCACATATTTTAACATGAAAACTTAGTATAATGGATTTTAACCTAAGTTTTTATAAAAAATCAAGACTTATTTTATGTGCATCTTCGTAGATCTAATAATCTGTGCTTCATCACATGATTTGATCTTATGGTACAAAGTGGATGAAGACTTTTCAACTAAATAAATCAAAGCAAAGGTGACCAATCAAAAAAGACCTCATAGATCATGATCAATGGCCTGTGCCTACTCATGAATCCATTCTAATGGTGTAAAATGAAAGAAACTTTCAAAGACTATCAGCTAGCTTCTAAAAGGAATTTTATGGGGGCAACACGAGTGAATTTATGAATTTTCCACCTCCACCATTAAATCAATAAAAACCCTAGATCACTATCATAAAACCATATTCCTTGTTCAATTAAGCCACAATTACATTCAAAAGAGTTGAAAATCACCTTGAGAAGAGCTAAAAACACTTAATGAACCCATATAGTCAAAGAACAATCAACCCAATTAAAGATATATGGCTACAACAAGATAATAATGGTGAGATGAGGTAGAGGTTTACCTATCAAATAAAAATGAAGGAAGAAATTAAAAATACACTAAACTAGATGTACGAGCCTTAAACATTGATTTGAAAAATTAGTCTGAGATCTTTTTTGTGATCGACCTTCTATAACCATTATCTCCCAGTAAGTAAATAATTTTTGCTATTAAGAGTAGGCATGAAGATGTTGTAGAAACATAGATAGCTATAATTCACCTCATAGATAAAAAACCATAGGTATTCCATTGTATCAATATCTTATCCCCTATGTTTGTTGATTATAGAGTAGATGGAGATTGGATAATTAAGGAGGGTAAATCAAAGAGGGTTACTTATATAGTTCTATTAGTTTTTGAAGGCTACTATAAGCTTCTCAAGACTCACATAAAAATACATAAAATAAAGGAATGGACCACTAAGAATGACCTAGAGAATATATTAAGACCATTGCTAGATGGAGGAACTCATGTAATGAGAAACCATGATGGTAAAATACTAATTGTATAATTTAGGGAAGGGTTTAGAATCATCATGAACTTGTTGAATAGGGATTTTTTTTTAGAAATCGCATCCTATGTTGACCCCAAATGGGTCTCCTATGTCTATTTCATGATAGAAGAGAAGCTAACTTTACCTATTGGAAAAATGATAAGTATCCACCTAGGAAGATAGTTTAATGGAATTAAAAGGAAAACAAGTAATCTCATCACTATGATGTCTTAATTTTTGGACACCTTCATGGACTCAACTTACTTACCTACCATTAGGAATTAGTCATATCATAACAAGATTACCATTTCTCACCATTACTCCAAATTGCACATATTCAACTATAGAGACCACATGCAATTCATTTGTGATTGCATATATCCCACTCTAGTTGGGATAATTATTGTAATTATAATTACCAAGGTTCACCCCCTCATTATACAATTTATAGATCCCATTGGTGACATATCACTCTATCTTGATTATATGGTCATCATAATTGAAGGTTGCCATACTCAACTCTATAGGCTACCAGTACATGTAAAAATTAAACTAGTTGAGAGTGAGATTTCTCATCAAATCCTTCATGGTATAAACCATGTATCCAAAGAGAAGAATAAATGCATCCTACATCTCTTCCCATATCTTATTGGGAAGACAATGATTCATGGATGAAATCAACTAGAGATCTTAGTAAGGAATAGAGAGACATTCTACTTCTAATTAGATGACCTCAAGATATGGGATCTAAAGGGCAATGTGCTCTCCCATCTACAATATAATCAACTAAATAAGGTACCTTATGAAAATTAATTGTTTCCATATGACCACTTATACACAAAGGTATCTAAATTTGAGGAAGTACTTTCTAGGTTTAAGGGGAATGGATTTAAATTAGAACACAAATTATGGAGGGAAGAAAAACCATTAGGAGAAAGATGGAAAATGAATCCCTTGTAATACCACATCTTACCTTACACTTTGGGCTCACCACAAGTGCCTCAAGGTTGACATCAACAATAGCAACTACCTTAGCATCAAGTGCCCAAAATTGAAAGACCTAGTGAATAAAATATGGAACATAGGCTAGGAGAGGGACCCTTTACCTGAGCTCTACCTCAAATACTCCCTTTCCCTATGGAATACCTTGATATGGTTTCCTTGGAATATTATGAAATAGTGGACGAGTTCTTCAAGGAACTTACAGATACATATGGATTAGACAAGGAAGGATATGAAGATGAGCAAGCCACAGCTAAGGTGGCACTAATTGAAAGTCCTCAAGCTAAAGAGGTAGACAAAGGCAAATTATTTACCTTATATTTGGTCCTTGTGACCAAAATAAAGAGGGAAATAGATATGTATTTGGTGCCTAGAGCCTTTACAAAACCCAAGTGGATTAACCCAAAAAGTGAGGTGAGCTTGTTTAGTGATGAATTTACCATACATGGACCTATCATCCCTAACTAGATAATCTATCACAAGTTCCAAAAGATACCCTCTCAGACTCATTCATGAGACTTGACTAGCAATGCTAGTGTTGAGGTCAATGATGATGTCTAGCCCTAGAACTTAGAGCTCCTAAAGGAGCAAGAGGAGAGGAGAATGATTGAGGCTGCTAAGGAAAAAAGAAATAAAATAGAAGAATCAGGGAAATAAAGCATGGCTAGTCTTGAAACACTAGTGGCTCCAAAAATTTTAGAAGTAGAGCCCAAGGTAAAATTTAACCTTGATACAACTGCACTAGAGAAGGTTACTATAAATAAAGTAACTACTAGAACTAAAGAAGTCACTCTCCAAAGAGTGGAGGCATTTGAAAGACTCACTCCAATCCAAAGACATGCAACAAGGGGTGCCCCATTCATCAAGAAAATATTACAAGTCTGGTGGAAGCCTAGTCAGCAATGGCTATGGTGGGAATTTAGAGAATGAAGCAAAGAATCTTGAACTTGGAGAAGGAGAAGAAAGACTTAAAGGCCCAAGTATCACTATCAATTTTAGAGGACCTACTAAATATGTTAGATAAGTACCTCCTAAATGCCTTTGAATTATTAAAAGACATAAAAATCATGATTAATACCTTAAAACTTTAAACCAAGAAGGCATAAAAATTGATACGACAATGGAAAAAAAACAAAATCCAGGTGATGGAGTTGATCAAAGTACACATCACTAAATAGCCTTTAGATTTAAAGATCATGAAAGAAGGCAATTAAATGCCATTCAAGGGATCTTAGTGGATCAAATACAATAATTAAGTTCATGGTACAATAAAGTCAATGACATCATGGAGGAAGATAAGGACTTGGTGAAAAGAATTGAGAAGTTCCTAAGATCCTTGTTGGTGACCCCTTCTCAACCTATAGCCACTGGCCTAATGCATGACATGGAATTCTAGCAGAGAGTCCAAGCCCTCATCTAAGGCATCAAGGATTAAAACCAAGGCCAATCTAATAAAGATAATTCAAAGGTCCTTAATGTCATATTTTCCATAGGAGAGTAGATAGAAAAATCAAGGTGCTTACAAGAGGTCACCATCAAAAGTGACAAAGAATATGATACATTGGTTAAATATGAAGAATAAAGTCGAATGAAGCCCACACTAGATTTTGAGTTAATCAAAGAATAATACACTAGGGTGAATGACTTCCTTCAGCCTAAGTGATCAAGGGGCCCCACTAGCCTAAGAACAAAGTCAAGATTATTATTTTGTAAACTACATATGCTATTTTGTTAGCACATATTAGTCTTTTGATCTAATGGCACCTAATGGCCATATGTACTATAGATTTATTTATAAAAGGACAACTATTCTTACCTTTTTTAAAATTTTGAAAGAAAGATGATTGGTACACTACCCATGTCTTCTATAAATAGAAAAGTGTTATCATTTGTAAAAAAAGGAGGGATTTTGATAAATTTTATACTAGATCAATTAATACAATTGAAATTCTGCAAAGATTGTCTAGTGTTGTGTTATATTGTTTCTCCTTTCTCTCAAATACAGGTGGATGTCTTAGGTTTGACTAGTTCTTAGATAAATGAGATATATTTCATGTTCATGAGGTTTCTAGTTTTTAATGTGATATACTATTTGAAGGATTATATGTTTACTTTATTTTATTTGCTCTTCATTTGAATATTCTTATGAAATTCATATTAACATAGCAAAATCTTTAAGTAATCTTGAATTTTACTCATGATCTTTATATTTCCTTTGAATCTTGCCTAATTTTTGGTAAATCTTGATCTTAAGCTATGTTGCATCACTGATTGGTTAAAAGTATACTCAAATTTAATAGAACTTTGTCACTATGTTTGAGACTAATTCTTGTAATCATGTTTCTTCTCTACCTTACCCTACCTTTTGCTTTTTTTTATCAATGCTCACTTTAGTTTAAATATTACTATAAATATTCACTTATATTATCTTAGAGTTAGAAATTTTGACCAGGAATATTAAAAGACAACAAAGACTTAGACCTTGGTGTCTCCCAACCACCACATCAAACAAATTTTGTGGGTAGCTCTCATACTTCATCGATTATGCCACCATAGACACACTACTTGTCACAAAATATAACTCATGCCTTAGATTATTATAATCCTAAATAAGAAGTGTTTATCAACACTAAGGAACACTCTGTGGAGCAATTGTAAGCATCAAAAATATGTATCAAAATAAAGTTAAGACTTTTTGAAGAAAAAAATTTCCCTAGAAAGTGCTCTAATACCAAATGATAGGATCCTCTTACAATAATTTATAAAAATACAAAAAATAACAAGAATTAGAAGAACAAATTAAATCTGATAGAATACTTGGAAAGATTAAATTGATCATAGGCCACTTTGAGGGGTCAACCTCCTTTAAGCACACTCAATACAATAATTTCATGGATGCGTTCATTGGCCTCAACACTTACTAATATATGAATTCTAATCTAAAAAATACTACTTCCGATGAATGTGAGATAAAAAAAAATGCTTACGAGATGACTTACAAAGCATATGAATCCATATCAATTATTATACTAACAAAATAAAGAGAAGAGATATCAGGGGTTTATAACATGATGAAACTTAGCCAAATCTCCCCATACTGGTTGGGATTGAGATCTTAGTGACATGATGGATCTAAAAATATGGTATAGATTCCTAGCATAGTTGTACCAATTATCAATTATGTATTTATGAGCATCGATTACATTATAATCCTCTAATATCTTTTTGGACCATTATACTCCCTTAAACACATACCTAAATATTTCCCTAGCTACATCAAACATTATAATAGGGTCCACTTCAAACACATCTACATCTCCAGGTATTTTTTATTTTATTTGTCAATGAAAATAATTCCTCGTGTTTCTATAGTTTAATAGGATTACCCTAAACCATTATTGTTTTCTTCTTCACTTCTTCAATGTAGTAGTGACTCTATCAAACTGCATGACAATTTTTGTTTGTTCAATGATAGATAAATCTTTCCTTATTGACTCTTCTTTCTCCATTTATTGTCTTCATGGTAGGATACCCATGATATTTTTTTCATGAGTTTTGGATAGAGATGAGCAATTGAAGTATTACCTGGTGATCACATCAACATTACAAGTGGAATACTAGCCATGGAGGATTGAGTGGAGGATGCAATTAGTTTAGGGAATGCCAGTAGAGACTTTATTCAAGTTCTACTCTTTATTAGTGGGGGAGTTTTTAAAATGTAATTGGTTAGTTTGGGTTCATTTTTATAGAGACAATTTAATATATTATTTGGGTTAATTTTGCAATGGGCATCCCCAAGTATGTGGACTTTCTTGATAGCATTGATTGGGCAGTAAAAATAGATTTGGACACTAAGTCTTCAAAATGTAACGTAGTTCTTATGGTACTTTGATTAGTATTTGGAATCCATGGATGAATTAATGCATCTTGGGTGAATGAAAATTATTCCAAAGAATCTTATATGAAGTCATTGGTAAAAGAATCTAAAGAATGTAAAATAAAACTCTCATTTATTAGAGTATTATCAAAAAGATTAGTTTTCCTTGGACCTATTATAGTAGGAGTAAATGAAGTATAGATTTAATTTTCATAAAAATTTATAGAAGCCTTTATGTTAAAACCACCCATATGACTAGATTAAATCAATGTAGATACAACCATGGTAGAAAGGGACTCCTTAGGACTATCTTCACTAGTGGATTCTTTAATTGTATCATAATCGATGTTGGCTATGCCCACGGTGTGTGATTATTCAAATTTAATAGAAACAAGTAGATGGATAGGATGGTAACCTTTATTATATCCTTTTACTACATCCTCTCCAATATTACCTAGTCCATACTCCTTTGTTGAATAATCTTATTCAATTTCAACATACAAAGATCTTGATGGCACATTTGTATAATTTGGTGGTATTTCCCCCACTCATGTGATATTTGAATCTTTTAGAGTGTTTTATAGAGTCCTTATCTTCCTATTATATGTAATAACTAGGAGAAGATCAAGAGTAAATATATTTGAAGTATTAGGAGTGATTACCTAAGGTATCTCTATAGGTTAGACATTTGATGCTTGCAAAGTAGAATCGGTGGGTCTAATGAGAATTTAAGGTTCTTCCATATCCAATGAGAAGGCTATAATAATATAACTTAGAGGCCTTGATATACCCAAAAATATATTTTCCCTTATCTATTTATCTATCTCAACTATTTTATCTTTTTTCCTAGAGGGCACATCCTCTTCCTTATTTATTTGTCTAGAATCATCTAAATTAATAGAAGGGTCATATTATATCCTATGTGAAACCATCATAAAGATATTAATGGATTAAATCCATATGTATAATTTTTAATAATCCATTTAATTAATAAATACCAAGTCATGTATGTATGTTTAATGCTCATAATTAACCTTTATCTTGATGTCATAATAATTAAGAACTTTGGCAATTACCTGCCTTAGATCCCAATGTCTAAAGTCTATCTAACTGAGCCTAAACTAATTTATATGTTTGGGATTTTTATGAAAACATTATCATAATGTATACTATTTATTTACTATAAATATATGGGTTTTATGGATGACACTATCGTGGCTCACTTTAAATCCTGGTCTACGCTATTAGATAATTGAGTAATTATTTCTTGTTTGGACAATTTGTATGGGATGTAGTGAGGTAGGATAAATGAATATTCAGATGATCCTTAAATTCTAATTACTATGTGATCAAGATAGAACCAGTAATCCCCCATATTCTCAACCATCCTTTCGATGTGGTTTGACATCTTAAACATAGGTTGTCCGCTTATGTCCTTAAATACTTTAGAATAAAATAAATTTGTTATCCTTAAAATTTAAATTCTAAACATGTATATGGAAGATACTATGATATTCACAAATTCTATTCTTGATATTGTGTAATAAAGGTCTCCATGGTTCTTCTCTAGGAGGAGTGATAATAGATGTGAATGTGTGTAGTAGATATGAAATCAAGAAAAAAATGTCCATTACGACTATTTTATACATTTATCATATAATATTTGAGGTTGAAAGTGATAAATTATCCTAGATCTAGCATTTTTTTGGTGTCCAAAATAATGTCTAACAAATGGATCCAAATTTATCTACCATAATTAATGTTAGGGAAGCCATACAATCTATTCATAAAGGCCATGATGACTTAATCACTAGCCCTGAATCTAAGAATTGGAGTATTAGTGATGTAAGTTACTAACACAAAGTTATTTGGTTCTACTACCCATATCTTCAATGTGTCCTTAAAATTATTCTTGGCCAACCAAGTATTTACAACTAACTGATTATAGGTCATGTTAGGGGTTAGGAGTAGATAATATTTTCAAAAGCCTTCCTAGATATGTAAACTACTAGGTAGGGATATTGAGATAATGAAGAATGTTCCCAAAGAAGTCCCCAACCACAAATAAATTAAAGAGGGAATTTATGTAATGTAATACCTCTAGTTTAGAGACTGTATTATGAAGCCCCACCACTTTTATTTCCAACAAGTCTATATATCCCATAACTAATAGAGACAATTGGTCTTTTGTATTTTAAGGTTTCAATGTATCCACCTCTAGCCATATTGTTATATAATGTTATATTTTGTGATTGAATATATCTTAACTAAATTATATATATATATATATATATACATATATATATATACATATATATATATATACCTATATATATATATATATATATATACATATATATATATACATATATATACATATATATATATATACATGTATATATATATATATATATATGTATATATATATATACATATATATATGTATATACATATATGTATATATATATGTATATACATATATATATGTATATATATATATATATACATATATATATATATATATATATGTATATATATATATATATATATGCATACATATATATATATATATACATATATATATATATATATATGTATATACATACATACATACATAGATATATATATATATATATATATATATATATATATATATATAATGTTCTACCACTGAAAATAATGTAGAGGGAGTAGGTTTACTTCTTGGAGCTACTATTTTAACTTTCTTACAAAAATAATGAAATCATGAAGCTTAGGATTTCAGTTATGAGAGCTATGATAGCAATTCAAATCAAGAAAAAGTAATAAATGTGGTTTTATTTTATGTTTTATGACAAAGTATGTAGTCAATTTATTTGAACTTGAGCATTAACTTCCCAAATCCTCCATTCATAGGAATTAATTGTAGATAAAAGCTTTACTACCTATCTATTCTATTTTGAATTTAATTTTCATGATCTCATTTTTTATGAATTTAGATACCATGTGTGGATTTGTCTTTTCATTTTATTTCTTAGTTATCTCACTAAGTCATATTATGACACATGTCATTACCTCACTTAACCAAAATATATAGTCTTTTATTTACACTAGCTTATTTAGAAGATGACACATGGATTCTTATCATTTCATCTCTTGGAGTTGATCTCTATGTCCTTGGTCAATGATACTAACTTAGTTACACGAAGTTGATTTGTTTGATCTTTTTTATACTCTCAATTATTTCACTTCTTGGTTTTTTATATTGAATATTGTCCATGGATGAGTGGGATGTCAACACATCGATGAATATTGCTTGCCTACTAAGTTATTGGATTTGTAATAGATGTCACTATGTATGGGTAATAGATGAGGGGTATGTCAACACATGGGCAGTCCTTACCTATTTAGATATCTATAATCATTTTTTTTATTACATGTACCTATCAGTCCTATATAAGTGGGATGATGACACATGGATGACTCTCACTTACTCAAGTGCTCATGAAGCTCTATATGTTGTACTTAGACCTATCAATTAGGAATGAGTGGGATGATGACATGTGGATGGTAATAACTTATTTATGGTCATTTAGGTTTAATTATTTGATTTTATGTGGGTAAGTAGGATGAAAACACATGGACATTTCTTGTTTTCTCAGGTGAAAATAGACTTGGAAATTTGACAATTGATCTATGAGGCAGTTGGATAGTAATATGTAGCATGCTCTTATCCACTTAGGTTATTTTAAAAATTAATATACCTTACTACTCTTAGATTTTATGAATTTTTTGATTGAAAAAGAGAAATGTCTCATAAAGTGGTTCCATTCTATTTAGATAATATAACATGCAAAATATAAAACAACCTTTAACAAACACTTAATTAGTTTGATTAGTCTAGAATAAAATCAAAACCTAATTTAAATAAATCCTTATATTTGAAAGTCAAAAATATATTAAAAAAAATTCAATGTCAACCTTGATTTAGATGTAAACCTAATATAATGATTCATAGCTTGAACTAAATTGATTTATTCAAAATAAGACATGAATAGGGAATTTTCAAACTAAAGTGGATCCTCATTTTAAAATTTTAAAATGGGGGGTGTTCATCATAACAAGTTGGAGTATAGCCCCTATTTCAATATTTTAGAATTCATTGAATAATTTATTACTCGACCATCAAATTATAATACATTATCTAACTTATTGCACTTCAAAAAAATAAATAGATTAGAGGCATATAAACTAATTTATTTCTTCTTAATAAATTAACAAATTTTAAATTATTAATATCTATCTTCAAAGGCACTTGTTGTACCCAACATACCCCCTTTATTTTTATAGAATAGGGAATCATTATCTTTGTGAAAAGGTCCAAGTTTATCTTGAAAGTTTTCTAAAGATAAAGCTTTACGTATTATAGTAATTATGATATTTGGCAAATGTATGAACATATTTTATTTATATGGATTAGCCTACTTTTACTTTTCTAAAGTTGTGTATGTACATGTCTTGGTTCATTTTTGGTCTTCAATGAGATTGTGGGATTTGGTATTCAAAACTTTTGTTTGGAAGCCTATCTTCGATAGTTTTTAGCACTTTACACCTCTATAAACCTTGGCATGAAGTTTATCTTCAAATTTTTTATTCATAGGTTTTGTTTAGGAAATTTTTTTATAATTTTTGTTTATGGATTAGGCCTCCACAAATTTATTTTACATATATTAAATTCTTTGTCTTTTACTCTTTAGGACCTATGTTTTTTAAAGTTTTACACTTCGGCTCATTTTTCTCTTCAGAGAGTTCATTTCATGAAATTATTTGGAAAAATCACTTGGCACAAAATTGGTATTCAGTGAAGTTATTTAGGAATATTCTTTCAAACATTTTTTTATGGAAGTGTTCAGAGGAATTATTGGGATTATTTTTAGCATTTTGGTTTTTGGCATTTTGGGTCTTTAGAGAATTTATTCAACAAAATTGTTTGTTAGAAATGTTTGATATTTTGGTCTTTAGAGAATTTATTCAATGAAATTGTTCAGGTTATTTTGGTCTTCAATATAAGTGTTTGAAACTTTTATTTGAGACATTCGTTCACCTCATAATTTTTTTTAATTCTATATCCTAATTTTTGACTATCGATAGTCCTTGTGGCATAGTAAATCAAATAAAAAGAAGTGATGAAATGACACTTAGCAAAAGGCAATGATGTGGCACTCTTATTAAGCATCAACAATGCCTACATGGTATACCTACCAAATGAAGTAGAAATATTCAAATTAAACAAACAAATCAAAATTATATATGTTGGACATTAATAGCACATGAATTGGAATTTAATTCCAAAGCTATATCAAAACATTATGAACAAATGGCATGCTCGTTTATCCTAAACTATGTTTGAACTCACTTACCTCCCTACTAATAAGCCCTAGCTACTAACATTATGAGCATATAGTGCATCTAGAAGAGACAAGATGCTAATTTGAAAAATAGGACATTGTCAACACAATCAATTAGTAATGGCATACTCATCAGAGAATTTATGAGGAATCCTACCCTCGTAAAGATTTTCTATCAAGAATCAAACTAAGTACAAGGACATAGTCTTCAACCCCACAATATCAAATAATGATTATAATAAATATTTAACATTATGAGAGGTGATTCACTGGGTCAATGCACACATATATGAAGAGATATTGACTCCATCTCAATGATAATTGGTTTCAAACCTCCTCTCCTTCAAATTCTAAAGACTACACTTTGTCACAATAAACCTATATGTCATGTGATGCATAGACCTCCTACAAGACTTATTCTTCATTGGGAAGGTGACTAGAGGCACGCATTACACCATTTATATCATAATATATTCCTAGAATGAATCATATGGGATTAATTTCAAAGGTATATATCTCTCCCAATTATAGATGATACATACCATTTGCATAGGGTAGTCTCATGAAATAAGGAGAAGTCCATTGAGAAAAAATTAAGAAGATGGATGATTCCTGGGGAAGCCATTAATTTAAAATATAATTAGTCAATGTCATTCATAAAATTTATGATAGGAATCAATATTGGGGTGGCCCTCCTAAATATGTTATATGGCTATCCTAAATGATGTAGAGAAAAGTTCACCTCTTTAACAAAAATCTATCTTTGTCCTTCATTCACTCACTTCCCCATAGTTCTCTAGTGAAATCATGCAATATTAGATATAATTATTCATTGAATCATTATATAATAGTTACAAATTAGCTTTACACTATCATCAAACCACCTAATAACATTCTATGATCCACAACATACTCTATTCATGAGATTTCTTTACCTTCAAGACACCCTTGTAATGCATCAATGCCAAAATGGCCTTTGCATATACAATAAAAACATAACTATTATTTTAATAATATCAAGACACTTTTAACTTATTATAACATCCTTTATAACCCTATTTATATAACTAAGTTCAAACTATCTGCTCATCTCCTTAACACAAGCATCTTTCTAGCCTTATCCCCTACTAGCCTTACTTTGGGGTAAACCTCCTTGGTTTGGCTTGTTTACAAACCTATAAAACTAAATGATATTATTTATTAGATTCCTTTCATATATCCTAACTTCAACATTCTCCACTAGGCTCAACTCCACAAGCATACAATTTTTCTCCTTCTTCTCAGTCCCCAATTAGGCCTATTTAGCCTTATTCAAAACCTATAGGTCAATATTATATGACATATAGGGATTATGGAATCAAAAATTTAAAATTATTTATATATTAGTAAAAATACATCTAATCACCAAGTTTTATAATTTTTGAATAGTGCAAACTCTTCCAATAGTCAAAACCCTAGTTTAGGGCTAATACAACCCTGTCTTAGTCTAAGAGGTAAAAAATTCTATATATCGAACCAAAAGTAATTTAAAGACAAAAAAATAGTTGATTTATGTCTATATAATTTTATGACACATTTCTCATTCCATGAGTACATTCTCATAATCCTCTAGGCACTCAAA